>JBAIAA010000789.1:0-489424 GCA_037893245.1 Crossaster papposus | reverse complement strand
GGGGGGGGGGGGGGGGGGGGGGGGGGGGGGGTTAGGTAACAGTAGTCTAGAAAGTGTATAAATATAAAGGACTAAGGGTGGAGTCTCTCGGTCTCATATCGTGCTAGGTATATTTTGACCACTTGATGAACCCGAAGTTTTATTTGTGGGAAAAAGTGTACGTATTTCGATATACAATACTTGCATCACTGACGTAAGTTTGCGCAGCGGTTGTTTCCTCGCTTTCAACCGCTATGAGAGGGGTTCGACTTCTGCCTACATGGGACAATGTGGATTGGTTCAGTCCTTGCCTGATTCCGTTAATAATCTTCATTTTCCTCCACCTCTAAAACTGTACTTCTTTACATTGTCTTCTCTAACTTATCCATCCTGAAATTAGCGCATGATACCGCTGTTGGATGTTGTATTAAAAAATGAAACATTTACACATTTCAGATATAATTATTGCATAACAAATCTATTGGTTTTTTGGAGTGGTAGTATGGCGGACGTTGACTTCACATCCAATGGCTTATCCAGTTTTTTATAAAGATCAGTGACTACTTTGCAGTCGTTTTTCTTCCGAGGACTAGTTTGGCAAGTCTAAAACAGTGAAACTAAAGGACTACAGTTTTGAGGACTATGCCGAGTAGAATCCATTTTATTTAACACATAGGTTAATATACAAGTATATATCCATGCAATGTGTCGTGCATTAATAGCAGTTTAAACTGGATACAAATGCGAAACATATAGAAAGCTTATTTTAAAAAATAGCAGTAATATTATTAAAGATGCGTTCCCGTGCTGTTTTCGAGTTTCTCCTTCGTCACTTTAAATATCTACCGACGTTTCGTTATTGAAGTTCTCACAGGACGAATCCATACAATTGTGCGCAAAATATATTTGCATTTTGCAGACCCCTCAAATCGCAAAGTAGTATCCCGACAAGTCGCCAGGAAAAACATTTGAAGAGCACAGGGTGTACACTTTACTAATACTAATAATAATACGTCAATAAACTTTAAACTCATAAAATGAAGTAGACAAAAGTAAAGAAAACTATACTACCTATAATATCGGCCTTTGCAAATCTTACGATTGTGATTTCTTTGTGGGTCATTATCATGGCAATCTGAGAATACACTCTTTCAGTTCCTGAATTACAGTGCAGCTTCAAATTAAAGGAGCACCCCGTTCTAAACTGGAGTACTACTAGGAGGTTCCTTTTTGTCCTTTCTGTCCTCTCGGCCCTATCTCCCCTGATTCTCCCTGGAGACCTGAAAGGCCCCTGAATCCCGGTTCGCCTTTTAGGCCAGAAAAACCATGTTCACCTTTAGAACCTACTCGACCCGGGAATCCCCTTTGACCTACCTCCCCTGGACGCCCGTCCCAAACCTTCCAGCCCGTCCAATCCATCCAAGCCCCGATCTCCCTTTTCACCGGCTAGACCCCGGTAACCTTGATCCCCTTTATCCCCGCCGGAAGGCCCGGGTGGTCCTCGTTCCCCCTTCTTGCCAACTCCGGTACCTGGTTCGCCGTCAGCACCCCTTTCCCCGGGATATCCAGGCGGTCCCATTGCTCCTGTTTCTCCTGAAAGCCCTGCATATCCTTCCTGTCCAGGCGGCCCCGGTTCTCCCGTTTCTCCTGGGCCCCCCACTCTCTCCTGGCGATCCCGTTTTTCCAGCCTTCCCTTCTTCTCCAGGTTCTCCTTTTGAGGCGGGATCCCCCTTCTTTCCACTCTCTCCCCTGGGGACCTGCGATTCCTTGAGCCGGAATTCCGGGGACTCCTGGGATTCCTGGCGGTCCAGGTGGACCCGGGATCACGTGACAGCAGGTGTTACAGCTCTGTGGCGGGGGGCTGCATGGTTCACTCACTGGAATCGGTGGAGATCCTTGTACTGTCTCTGCAGCGTCTTGGGCTGCACATCCAACAGTAAGGAGCAGAATAACTACGATGAGCACAGACACTTGACGTTTGACCTGTAAATAAAACGTATACAGGTGAAACAATCCGCGTTCTGTACTAAACAATCGCAAGATTGTGGCAAACGAAATTCACTGAACACATGAATGAACAACTGATCGTAAGCACGGACCACCAATCACACGGCTTCTGTCAATGTCAACACTATATAACTGCATGAATGAAGCCAAATGCAATTGACCTAAGACCTAATGACGTCACGCTTTAGTTTTGTCATGTGCATTTTCCTGGTAGCCGCCAAGGTCACGTGACGAAAACGGGAGGAATGCTGCCTGTTCCCTAGTCTTTGGGAAAGACGTTGCTTAATTCGCAGCCACGAGAGGGCGCTATCGCGACAAACCATCATCACTCGCCATCCTGTCCGTGTTGTTACGGACAGGATCGGGATGGCGAGTGATGATGGTTTGTCGCGATAGCGCCCTCTCGTGGCTGCGAATTAAGCAACGTCTTGCCCAAAGACTACCTGTTCCCGAAAATATCCGATCAAGTTTTCCGAATAAGTTGACGGTCGGGTATTATCCCGCGATGTTCGAGCGTTTGATTCCGGGAGTAATGGTCGTAAGGCAAACAACGTTAACAAAATGCACATCCGTTTAAATGCTTTTCTTGTTTGCAAAAATCAAAGCTTGCATTGGCAAAAATCCGCACCAGACGAAAGTGCCTCATATCACATAAAGCCAACACGTGCGCTGTGATGTGAAGCCCTGTTGCATCGTCCTGGGATTTAACAACAATCCAGGGGCCGGTTGCAACAAAGTGCTGTACTAAAGTTACGAACGAAAATGGGTTGCACCATCGATGTCTTACGACATGTACTAACTTCATTCTGACTTATGTATGGTGTAAGACAACTTTCGTGCAACCGAAAGAAATTACGACATAACTGTTGCACCATCACAACTTACGCATTAGTAGGACATGGAGTTACGACATGAAATTACGTCCAGTGGGGAGGTGTAGGGTAGCCATTCGCGGCAATATGTACAGTGTCAATTATAATATTAAAATATAAAAAAAAACAATACTTCTGCATGTTTTAACACCATTCGGTTGAAAACAAAATTGAAAACGAAAATTGCATTTTTTTTTCAAAACTAATCATTTTCGAAGGACCAAATAGCATCACATTAGACGAGTTTTCGTAAAACACGAAAATCGTGTTCAAAACGATTAGGCAATACTATGGAGCAGAATCAGTGTCAAAAAGATCGGACGTGTTTTTACAACTCGGATGCTTTCCTAATTCGGATGTATTCCTAATTCGGATGCTTTTTGCAAACTCGGATGCTTTTTTAATTCGGATGAATTCGTAATTCGGATGCTTTTTGTAAACTCGGATGCTTTTTTAATTCGGATGAAATCGTAATTCCGGATGAATTCGTAATTCGGATGCTTTTTTGTAAACTCGGATGTTTTTTTAATTCGGATGTTTTTTTAATTCGGATGCTTTTCTAGTTCGGATGCTTTTTTAATTCGAATGCTTTTCTAGCTCGGATGCTTTTTATAAACTCGGATGCTTTTTTAATTCGGATGCTTTTCTAGTTTGAATGTTTTTTTTGTAAACTCGGATGCTTTTTGCAAACCGAACATATTCGCAAATCGGATGCTTTCCCAATCCGGCACTAGGGTGGCCCTGAAAGGACATCACACATCGCAGATTCTGCGATTTCGCGCATTCTGCGCGAATTTGAACGATGACAAACATGTTATCGTATATATCTAAGCATATATCTGAGATGTGGAAGATTTTATTGTAGATTTCTGCACAGATTTATGTGATAATGAATATTTTCTGGGCAGATTTTTGAAAAGTCGCATATTTTTATTTTAGATTTCAAGTTCTGCGCAGATTTCTTAGTACGCAAATTTGTGCGATGTCGCACGGATGGGCACTACATGTACATTTTCATTGCACATTTAATTATGCGCAGCTAGCTATATGTCGCACTCACGTACAGCAGATTTATATGCAGATTTATGTGCACATTTCTGCCGCGATGTCAGCACATACGACGTTTTGAAATTTGAACCACGACGTTTTGAATGTTATGATGTTCTAAAACGGACAGGCAACCTCGTGGTTCAACTTTCAAAACGTCGTGGTTCAACTTTCAAAACGTCGTACTTCAACTTCCAATTAACGTCCAACTTTCGCGCGCTTTTACCTGGCTCAAGGTAGCCGCGTATTCGGCCGGTTCTCTCCGCGCGGATTCAGTCCGCATTCACCAAAAGGCGACAAATATTTAATACATGCTGCAAAAGGTGATGCATTTTCTAAAAAGTTTTTTGTCAATTTATTTAAAGAATTTTTCGAAATAAACCGTAAATATATACTTTTTCAAACCCTTGTAGATCATACAGCATATTAGCCACACTTGTTCCTGTAATTGTAAAACCTTTCCTGTAATTTTGATGAAAAATTACAGTTAAATTAGCTGCTTAATGGAAGTAATTCTACTTCGAGTTATTTGTCAAACCTTTTATAGAAATTTCAAACAATACGGCAACAGTGTGGTTTTACAAATTCAAGACCTGCTTTTATCATTGCTGTACTTTTGCCACATGAATTGCAATTGTACATTTCTGTAAAGCACACCTGCAAGGACTATCTTTCCGTGCCCCACTCTTTCTATCTGGCAAGTGTTCTTTCAAGCACGAGTGGCAGTACGGAGTTTCCAAGATTCTTTTATATGCTAATTTTGACATATAACCGTTGTTCTTTGTTTACATTTTATGTAGTTTTGATAATATCTGCTTATTTGCACTCGACCTTAGAAACTTACATTTGACCCAAGTGTGCTATATATCGCAAAGAATTATGGGGCGATATTAGGTGGAAATAAACAAGAAATTATGGACACGGTCTGAAACCGTATTTTACCTAACGTTCTAAGCTGACAAACTACTAGGATCCATCTAATGATGCAGAACTTTATAGTTGAAGGGCTGTTGTGTTATTAAATAAAGTAACAGTTATCATTCTCATAAAATCTGGCGTGGTGAAATTAATTGTTGAAATTGTTGATTGACGAAACTGATTCACCGAGAACATTGCAAATAAGCCCGAGTGCGAGTGCACTAATTACTGTTCGGCTGAAGCCTATACCAAAATTAGGTGTGCCCAGAAACATTATCTTGTAGATTATGAAATAAAAGTATGAGTTTTTGATAACATGTGAGGTATATTTTGTTTTAAATGTTTCATTCTCATTTCCAAATCTATAAAAATATCTCGAAGTAGGATTACTTAGTTCATTAGGCAGCTAGTTTAACTGTAATTTTTCATTAAAATTACAGGAAAGGTTAAACAAGTGTGGCTAATATGCTGTATGATCTACAAGGGTTTGAAAAAGTATTGTTATATTTACGGTTTATTTCGAAAAATTCTTTAAATAAATTGACAAAAAACTTTTTAGAAAATGCATCACCTTTTGCAGCATGTATTAAATATTTGTCGCCTTTTGGTGAATGCGGACTGAATCCGCGCGGAGAGAACCGGCCGAATACGCGGCTACCTTGAGCCAGGTAAAAGCGCGCGAAAGTTGGACGTTAATTGGAAGTTGAAGTACGACGTTTTGAAAGTTGAACCACGACGTTTTGAAAGTTGAACCACGAGGTTGCCTGTCCGTTTTAGAACATCATAACATTCAAAACGTCGTGGTTCAAATTTCAAAACGTCGTATGTGCTGACATCGCGGCAGAAATGTGCACATAAATCTGCATATAAATCTGCTGTACGTGAGTGCGACATATAGCTAGCTGCGCATAATTAAATGTGCAATGAAAATGTACATGTAGTGCCCATCCGTGCGACATCGCACAAATTTGCGTACTAAGAAATCTGCGCAGAACTTGAAATCTAAAATAAAAATATGCGACTTTTCAAAAATCTGCCCAGAAAATATTCATTATCACATAAATCTGTGCAGAAATCTACAATAAAATCTTCCACATCTCAGATATATGCTTAGATATATACGATAACATGTTTGTCATCGTTCAAATTCGCGCAGAATGCGCGAAATCGCAGAATCTGCGATGTGTGATGTCCTTTCAGGGCCACCCTAGTGCCGGATTGGGAAAGCATCCGATTTGCGAATATGTTCGGTTTGCAAAAAGCATCCGAGTTTACAAAAAACATTCAAACTAGAAAAGCATCCGAATTAAAAAAGCATCCGAGTTTATAAAAAGCATCCGAGCTAGAAAAGCATTCGAATTAAAAAAGCATCCGAACTAGAAAAGCATCCGAATTAAAAAAGCATCCAAATTAAAAAAGCATCCGAGTTTACAAAAAGCATCCGAATTACGAATTCATCCGAATTACTATTTCATCCGAATTAAAAAAGCATCCGAGTTTACAAAAAGCATCCGAATTACGAATTCATCCGAATTAAAAAAGCATCCGAGTTTGCAAAAAGCATCCGAATTAAAAAAGCATCCGAGTTTGCAAAAAGCATCCGAATTAGGAATACATCCGAATTAGGAAAGCATCCGAGTTGTAAAAACACGTCCGATCTTTTTGACACTGATTCTGCTCCATACAATACGTTTAAAAAAAATCTTTCCGAAAATCAGTAGCTGAGGGAAAAGAACAACAAGACAGCGATTTTAAAAGACGTTTGGAGACTGCACGTGGGGTTAACTATTTAGATTTTGTTCAAATGCTCCAATTGTTTCTACAAAAAAACAAACAATTAAAGCAGGGTCGAAAGTAGGACCGAACAAAGTGAAATTGTTCAATCTACAACTCGGACACGGAACACGCACTAGACGAGTCAACAAAAGTGACCGAATTTGAGGAAACAAATGAAAAATAATTGGCTCACTCCAATTTATTTCTTTGTACGGGGATATAAGGTACATTTTATTGACTTGCATGTAAAGAAATACAAAAATCGCCACTAATATTTCGAGGGAAAAGTGTTCAATTGTTCCCAATTCTAAATACAAAATCTGACAATGCAAATAAGGTTTTTAGTCTTAATTTCAATTATTAATATCTCATTTATATTTGAATTCAACAGCTTCCAATAGTATTCCATGCACATGCATAACTTCCGATAGCATGGATCAATTTCGGTAATTCTTTAAAAAAAATAAAACATAATTTATTGAAAACATGCCGTGTACATGCTATATATTTCGGGATTGTGACCTGCTTCGGTCCCAATACAGTTATAATTATACACAGGGCATGTCCTACGGCGTGTCATAAGAGATGCATTTTATGACAAGCCTAAAATATTTTTGGTGCAACCGCAGTTACGACATGTTTCAGGGTTGTCCTAAATTTCATGTTTGGTGCAACCGGCCTCAGGTCAGGAAACCAGACTTAGAAATCTGTGAAGCTCATCTATGTGGCAGAGGGGTACCTTATCCATATATTACCCTACACACTCCACACTATTGTTACCTAACACATCCCCTCTTGAAACCTAAAGAAAATTTCCTAGATTCTGGGAACACAATGGTCAACACAAAAGAGGGGGGGGGGGGGGGGGGTTTCTCGGGCACATTCGCGCTTCATGAGCTCATCAGCTATATACCCAGCACGATATGTGGCAGAGGGGTACCCCCATCTGCCCATTGTGATCAAATTCCCTATGATCAAGAAGTAGGGGATATTATACCCCATTCCATGGATTTACGGCGCCAATGCCCACGCACCGATGTATAGGTGCACTGCGAACAGAGAGTACAATTGGCAAATATACTAGGGAGGGGGCCGTATCGTAAGTCCGACGCCTCATAAGTCCGACGCCCCATAAGTCCGAATTTCGGAATTATGAGTCGTTGGACTTGTGAGGCACTGGCCTCATAAACTCGGGCTCATGGGTCCGACGCCCCAACAGTCCGACGCCTCATCAGTCCGACGTCGGACAAATGAGGCGTCGGACTGTTGAGGCGTCGGAGCTATAGACTATTATAAGAGAAGGTTCATTTGTCCGACAAGGCAAAAACGTGAGAGGGCGCACTGTGCAAAGCACGAATTAGGGGTGCAAACATAGACATCTAAATAATAGACATTATTTAGATGTCTATGGGTGCAGACCACCATAACCCTGTAAACTCCTGCACGCGAGCTCGTTAATTGTTATATTTCGATTTCACCAATGATTCGGTGTATAAAGCGGTCTTCGCGGCTATGTGAGATAGATTGTAGAAATATTTCTGGAGATCAAGTATTTGGAACTTGTAGCTTACAGCTTCATATTTTTCGATCGCAATGCTTGTATTCATGACTGTCGGACTTACGAGGCGTCGGACTTATGATGTGTCGGACTTGCCGGAGTTATGGACAGAAATAAAAGTAAAATTAATTGTCGGACCTATGAGGCTTCGGACCTACGAGGCGTCGGACCTATGGAGCGTCGGACCTATGGGGTGTCGGACCAATGAGGCGTCGGACTTATGGGCCTTATTTGGTATTTTGTCGGACTAATGAGGCGTCGGACCTATGAGGCGTCGGACTTACGAGCGGACCCCTAGGGAGAAGGGGAATATCCGTGCCAAAATATTTTGTTTTTTATATACGATAGATAGCCTCCCAACATTCTCTAATTATTGGTTTAAATGCAATTGAGACCCCTGCACCATGGCCTCCATGCCTTCACTAAGAAATTCACAGGTTTACAAAGAAACATAATAATGCTTCTTAATACATTTGTGTGTAGAAAGAAATCAAGCAAATATCCATCTGTTAAGCATAAAAACTTACCTCAACCATCTTGATCATGTTGATCTTGAATTCTCAGTCCGTTGATATGTGGTTTGCGACTCGGTGGTGTCACCTTATACTAGCTCCACGGTGTCACCCTGTACCACTGGCACCCAAAAGTGTGCCTGGTACAAGGTGGCTCTCATCGGAATGTTTACTCCCATTAAACACAAAGACGACCCAAGGAGATCGGGGCTGGGGGTGGGATGGGGTGGGTTGGGTTGGGAGGTAGGGGGTAAAGGCTTTCCAATCTTTAAGACGATAATTTAATAATTCCAATTACCACGAGTTACTGATTTAATTTCCTTATTAACTGAATTTCGTTATGGTAATAGATATTAGGAAAGAAACAGTAACCGATGAAACCTTTTGAAATCAGCAAACCCCTTTTTTTTTATCGGAATATCTTGGCAGTGTTTATCTTATTTATGTCGAGGTAAGCCTTGTTTTTATCTCCAGCGGCGAACTTGTGGCCTCGAGGTATATTGTCCATCCAATGCGGATTCATCATTCCGACAAAAAAACAAATCCTCCTCTTTGTAGTCTCAAACCCAGATTTAATAGCGTCCTAGACTTGTCACATTATTGTACATAAACAGACACACACACATAAATCTCGTCTTTCACTAGATAAACAATCTTTGTTCAAATTTGAAAGGTCGTAACATAGAAGTAGCGACGGTAAACTAAAACAAGGACTGTCTCCATATTGGGGTTGCCCCATGTTTGCCGTCTGCAGATTTATTAGGTTGCATATTATAGTGGCTACACACTCGTAAATAAAATCTTCTTTTGAGCCCATGATAAACACACCCACTTCCAAAATTCACGAAATTCATTAAAATAATCAAACCAGAGTAATTTATAAGTACGATTTTTTTCGAATGTAACCAACCGTTCTATAGGTGTAGTCTATTGATTACTTACTTTTAATTGGGAACTTGATTTTTTGCAATTCACTCGAATTTCACGATCTCGTTATTTTCTCGTTTTCGAGCCCCCCCCCCCCCCCCCCACCCTTTCCTTTGTGGCGGTCATTGTGCTTGCGTAATGTTGTTTCTCAGAATTAATTTGTAAGTTTTTAGTGGGGGGTTAGGTAACAGTAGTCTAGAAAGTGTATAAATATAAAGGACTAAGGGTGGAGTCCTTCGGTCTCATATCGTGCTAGGTATATTTTGACCACTTGATGAACCAGAAGTTTTATTTGTGGGAAAAAGTGTACGTATTTCGATATACAATACTTGCATCACTGACGTAAGTTTGCGCAGCGGTTGTTTCCTCGCTTTCAACCGCTATGAGAGGGGTTCGACTTCTGCCTACATGGGACAATGTGGATTGGTTCAGTCCTTCCGTGAATAATCTTCATTTTCCTCCCACCTCTAAAACTGTACTTCTTTACATTGTCTTCTCTCACTTATCCATCCTGAAATTAGCGCATGATACCGCTGTTGGATGTTGTATTAAAAAATGAAACATTTACACATTTCAGATATAATTATTGCATAACAAATCTATTGGTTTTTTGGAGTGGTAGTATGGCGGACGTTGACTTCACATCCAATGGCTTATCCAGTTTTTATAAAGATCAGTGACTACTTTGCAGTCGTTTTTCTTCCGAGGACTAGTTTGGCAAGTCTAAAACAGTGAAACTAAAGGACTACAGTTTTGAGGACTATGCCGAGTAGAATCCATTTTATTTAACACATAGGTTAATATACAAGTATATATCCATGCAATGTGTCGTGCATTAATAGCAGTTTAAACTGGATACAAATGCGAAACATATAGAAAGCTTATTTAAAAAAATAGCAGTAATATTATTAAAGATGCGTTCCCGTGCTGTTTTCGAGTTTCGGCTTCGTCACTTTAAATATCTACCGACGTTTCGTTATTGAAGTTCTCACAGGACGAATCCATACAATTGTGCGCAAAATATATTTGCATTTTGCAGACCCCTCAAATCGCAAAGTAGTATCCCGACAAGTCGCCAGGAAAAACATTTGAAGAGCACAGGGTGTACACTTTACTAATACTAATAATAATACGTCAATAAACTTTAAACTCATAAAATGAAGTAGACAAAAGTAAAGAAAACTACTACCCATAATATCGGCCTTTGCAAATCTTACGATTGTGATTACTTTGTGGTCATTATCATGGCAATCTGAGAATACACTCTTGCAGTTCCTGAATTTACAGTGCAGCTTAATGAGCACCCCGTTCTAAACTGGAGTACTAGGAGGTTCCTTTTTGTCCTTTCTGTCCTCTCGGCCCTATCTCCCCTGATTCTCCCTGGAGACCTGAAAGGCCCCTGAATCCCGGTTCGCCTTTTGGTCCAGAAAAACCATGTTCACCTTTAGAACCTACTCGACCCGGGAATCCCCTTTGGCCTACCTCCCCTGGACGCCCGTCCAAACCTTCCAGCCCGTCCAATCCATCCAAGCCCCGATCTCCCTTTTCACCGGCTAGACCCCGGTAACCTTGATCCCCTTTATCCCCGCCGGAAGGCCCGGGTGGTCCTTGTTCCCCCTTCTTGCTAACTCCGAAACCTGGTTTGCCGTCAGCACCCCTTTCCCCGGGATAACCAGGCGGTCCCATTGCTCCTGTTTCTCCTGTGAGCCCTGCAAATCCTTTATGTCCAGGCGGCCCTGGATGTCCCGTTTCTCCTGGGGCCCCACTCTCTCCTGGCGATCCCGTTTTTCCAGCCTTCCCTTCTTCTCCAGGTTCTCCTTTCGAGGCGGAAACCCCCTTCTTTCCACTCTCTCCCCTGGGACCAGCGATTCCTTGAGCCGGAATTCCGGGGACTCCTGGGATTCCTGGTGGTCCAGGTGGACCCGGGATCACGTGACAGCAGGTGTTACAGCTCTGTGGCGGGGGGCTGCATGGTTCCGTCACTAGAATCGGCAGAGGATCTAGTTGTACTGTCTCTGCAGCGTCTTGGGCTGCACATCCAACAGTAAGGAGCAGAGTAGCTACGATGAGCACAGACACTTGACGCTTGACCTGTAAATAAAACGTTGTACATGTACATGACTGTATACAGAATAATTGTTTCGTAAACTAAAAAGTAAGGGATATATACCACACCCTCAGGTGCAAGTGCACGGTTGCAAAACTATGGGGCATCGGGAATGTTGAGTTAGAGCGGTGTAGAAAATATTCTTTTTTTCCGTAGACGTTATTGCCTTCCCAAACTAAATCCTATTTTTGTCCGGACTTACCACCAATTGTTGGTATGAATAAAATTGAGACGCCTAAACCATGGAAGAATTAAACCGTTTTCCAAATATGCCTCTTTTTTAGGCATCCAAACTTACCCCAACCATCTTGATATCTCGATCAGTCCGTTAATGTGTGGTTTGCAGCTAGTTCGATGGTGTCACCCTGTACCACTGGCATCCAAAGGTGTACATGTACATGTCTTGTGTCTGGTACAAGGCGGTTCAGATCGGAATGTTTACTTCCATCGGAACACAAAGACGACGCGAAGAGATCAGGGTAGGGGTTTGGGGGTCGGGGGGTCGGGAGGTAGTAAAGGCTTTCCGATCTTTAAGACGACAATTTAATAATTCCAAATACCACGAGTTACTGATTTCATTTCCTTATTACATGAATGTTGTCATTATAACAGATATTGGGGAGGGACAGTAACCGAGGAAACTTGTTGACATCAGCAAACCCCTTTTTGAAAATGGAATATCTTGGCAGTGTTTATCAAATTTTGGCGATTTATGTGGAGGATTCAGCCTTGTTTTTACCTCCAGTGGCGAGGGCGTAGCCTTGACTTGAAGAGAATTATATTCTGTTTCTTGCTCTATGAACAGACACACACAAATAAATCTCGTCATTCACAGGTAAATAATCTTATAAAATACAAGATAAAAATTCGTGATCTCCACAATGTCGCTTCGCATTTTGTGTCATAAAATGGGGTGTGTGATCCCTGCATGGACACATAGAATTCTAGTATTTATGACTTCTGACCCGCGCTCTCGAACAAAGATACTGACAATTTTAGAGACAGGTTCGGGTCCCGCCTTGTAAATTTCTTTGTTCACTTTGAAATTTAATGTAAATATTCTTAGTTCAATTGGGAAGGTTGTAAACTTTAAAAGACTACACCATCACTCGGAGACGCCCTATGAAGATCACTGTCGGCTGCATAATTTGTTTTAGTATACGTACTCGTATAAAGTTGCACGCAAGTAAATAAACCTTCATGACTTTAGAAATTCAGGAAAAATACCTACAAGTTACAACAGACTCCAAGATATTTGAGATACACATCAAATTAAAGCTTATTGTTTTCAACATATCTCATTTTAAACTTTGTGGGGGGTGGGGGGTAAAAATGCCCTTATATAAATAGCAGAGAATCTAAGGTCGTAGGGAATGTTTGGACCGATTTACTGACATGCAACCAACTACATAGGTTCAGTAACTGCAGATGTTAGCATTTTAATGCACATATCAAAACTGATGCAAGTACACCGTTTGACACTGTTACTCTATGTTCTCGTTGACACAATGCAATTATCTTAACAATAACATCTTAAAGAAATTGAAAAAAATGCAGCCAAATTCACGGAGCCGACAAGCCCAGAAGACGAGATTTGCTTAACAAAATACATGTCACCAATCAAAATGCCCTGTGATATTGCTATTTATCGTGGAGTGTCGTGGCCGAGTGGTTAAGAGCGTGTGTTTTCTGTTCCACAGAGCGTTAGTTCGAATCCCGGCCGGGACACGTGTGTCCTTAAGCAAGGCAATTAAACCACTATTGCTTCGTCCTTCGGATATGACGTAAAGTTGTAGGTCCCGTGTGTTGTATAATTTATAATGTGTGTATATATCTTTCCCATTATAACATTATAACATTATAATGCACGTAAAAGAACCCAGAACACTTATCGCTAAGAGAAGGGGTTTGCCCCGGTGTTCCTGGCTGACACAGCCTCTTTCTACGGGTTTCTTCTGGCTTACGAGCTACAGTGCCTTGAGCACTTTTGAAGGATCCTTGGTTTCATTACCAGAAATAATAATAATTTGTTGGTCCCCCGTATTTTTTTGTTAAGCAGAATCGACCAGGAAATGCAGTTTGCCAAACACTTGTGCTAGTCTTAAAACAAGTTCCTACCCCTTTCTCTGGAATGTATGAAAACTTAGCTAACTGTAGGCCTACATGTACATAATTTTACCCAAAAGGTAAATTTCTACAAAAACATACTACATGTAAATGAATGTGTATTATGCCTGTGCAATGTTCATTTGTTTTAAGGGTGAAACTCGCATCATAGCCGTGTCTGAATGTGTTGGCTACGGCTTAAAATCACACTTGTATGCATGGTAGTGGCTGCAGCCACTTCTTACACACTCGAGTATCATTTTGCGCGTGTATATCTAGTTTGTTCAGGATTTTGCCATAACCCAAGAAAACCGGTTACGAGGATAACAGCCGAAGGGGGTATCGTTTATATCTGAACATAAGTATGCACATCTGCATTGGGCGCAAAGGGCATAAAAATGCCGCATGCGCCAAAAATCTACATCAACAACAACACATCTGCATTGTTTGCAGCTGCACACTGACTTTGAAGAAAAATGGCAAACGGACAACACAAACTGTGCACTGTCTGAACAAAATGAGCTCATGCTAAAAAACGGCTCAGTCAACTGTTAAACGTCTTTACAACATAGTTTACTATTGATACAAAAATAAATCGCTAACTACTAGAAACCAATGTAGACACTCAGCTACAGCCACATTTGGGCTACTCGAACTTTTTAAAGAAGTTCCTGAATCCTCCAAAATCCTCCACTGTAAAGGAAGCAAATGACACGTTCCTGTACTTTGCTACTTTCAGAAGTCCCAATGAAAATATTACTTTCCTCATTCTTACAAATCATAACAAAACACTTCAAACCTCCCGATGGGTTTTAAAAGATATGAGAGAGTTTTAAAAGGAACCTTCTTCAATCCTGCAAAATCCTCCGCTGTATGAACCCATTGGCACACTATATTGTACCGCCACTAAGTTTCACAATGAGCATGAAGTCTCACACAAAGTAACATACACTGCCTTGGCTCTACAATCCTCAAAAACTCTCCAAAACTAATGCATTTGGTAGGTTCTGGGATGGTAAAAAAAACATTGGGTTAGTATTGATAAAAACGGTATTCACTAATTCACCGTTGCAAGGCAAGCATTTTGTATTTATTGGATTATGAAACCGCCGAATAAATGCAATTTTAGAAGAAAGCGATATTTTGAAAATTTTTGAACAAATAAATAAAAATCAATGGACTATCCCCCCCCCCCCCCCCCCCCCCCCAGGCAGTGTTTTTAGCAAATTGAACTTTTTATTTACCAAAGCCTGTATTTGAAACTACCGATGTTTGCGGACTTATCGCTGGTGTCAGCCTCAATCGCTGCATGCCGGAGCATTATTTGCGTTCAATATGATGTCAACCATAACAATATATGTGCACCCCAGTACATTTCTTGTCGTCCTCCGAGTCTAGATAAAACAGTTGTATGTGACCCTGCCAAATTTCATGTTAGGTTCGTAATCCAATACATAAAACAATGCTGGCCTAAAGCCTTTATGATCCATCCAAGTTGCTCACATGTTCAAACCCCCTTTGCAGAACGGCCATTTTGGTATCACAAATACTTCTACATTATTTTTGTGTCACTGCATGTACAACAAGTCTATTTATACCTATCCGAGCATAACAATATGGCCTTTATGAAAAAGGTCTCCAGTCGCACAAACTTGCCTTAAATCCCTCTGAAGCACAATAAATCATTTCATTTAGTATTAATCAACTAAGGTACTTACTCAAAATTATACAATTCATATAAACAAGTTACTACATACAATACTGTTGATATACATGTACATTTTATTTTTTACATTTTAAGGAAATAATTACGTTTTTTTGAAATTTAAATTCCTATTGTTTTACCTGCCAAATAAGTAAATAACTACATGAACATCACATAGAAAGTCACATTTATACAATGTACTCTTAGTTTAGGAAAAATGTTATTTATTACAATGTCAAAATGAGAATAAATGTTGAAAACAAAATCTACAGAATACTAAAGACGAGATTGCATAAACTCTGTTTTTTTGTTGATAATAAATATAATCTGCAAATAAAATGTATGTCCAAAAATAAACTAAAAAACTGGCCATTTAGATTGATTTTAGGGAAACTATGCTGGATTTGTTTTCAAGCTGAACTTGAAGCTTTACAACTTTGAATGAGTGTTCAGAAAAGAAACTACACATAAAACCTGTTAGCGTTACTCTTCAGTTCAGCAAAATATACACAGTACTTAATCTTTATAAAGATCTTACATAATTCATGGTCAATAAAGACAAATTCAGGAATTGTTTATTGTTCTCAACAGTTTTTGCATTTGCCTATCTATTTTCTGTTCAGAATTTTTTATTTTTGTTAAAAGAAATATTACAACTCTGTTGTAATATAAATGGCACACACCTCAACCAAATCTTCAGATTTAGATTTTCTTGTCGAAGTCGTTAGCTCAATTATAATTAAAATCAAACTTGTAAATACCATAAGTTGCACTAATGTTTATCTAAAATACATGTAAACAAATCACACAATAGAACAAACAAGTTGTGTACAAACAATATATAATACAGGCTTCATAACTACAATGTACATTTTTATAGCACTGTACATCAGATGAATTATATTGTACATTTTGTTTGCATAATGAAATTAAGTGTCTGATACATGCTAAGCTCTGCTAGGTCCGATTTCAAGAAAACTGCTTACTGGACTTTTTTCGTTTATACTTATGCGTTTACAGCTCTAGATAGAAATCTGTGCTTACACCAAGCGCAGAATAATTATTTACAGGATTTAGTCATGTGCAAAACACGAGAAAGCTGTTGCTAGTTGCTACATGTACAATAAGCAGGCTGTAAGTGCCGCAAGTATTTTGGGTAAGCAGAAATTGTGACAAGAACTATGATACAAGGTTAAGGATAGTAATCATTGATTACTAAAGTTTCAGCGTGCACGTTAACCCTAACTCCCTGCTTAGCGTTAAACAGAAGACAGTGTCCAATGTCCATCAACATTTATCACCCACTCTTGTTACAACTGATTACTGGTTATTACGCTTAACCATTGGTTAATGTATCACCAACTGATGTCACACAAATTAACTGATATTGTATCACTAACTGATAATGACAAATGACCGATAATATACAATGTAGTAACTTTTCATACACTCTCAGTCAATTTTCTGTTACATTATAGTAATAGGACAGATAATGTAATAACGATTGACCAATAGTGTAGTACATTTTACTACACAATCGGTCATTGTCTTTTTAGTGATACAGTATCGATCAATTTCGGTGACATTTTCAATTGGTGATAAGTTATCTTTAAGTTACATTATAAGTTGTAACGACACTCCTTCAAATAATGCTCCAGGACCAATTCCCATGAAATCCACCACTGGTGCTGGTGGATTTTGATTGACTTGGTACACGTTGCATATCTGCCCAAATCCTTCAAAATTAGGGGATGGATTTTGATACATGTCATGCAGAGTTAGGGTTAGGGTTAATGATTGTGCAACAAGCAACCTAAATAACTTTTAAAAAATGACCCAAAAAACCCAACAATTTGCTAGAATTTATAGAGAAGCAAATGCCAGATATTGCAGAAACTACAAATTGCATTGAACACAGAAAAACATAATTGCATTATTAGATTTAAATACAAATATGTAATTTTTATATATATATTAAGTACATGTTTGCTGCTCTTTCCCCCACATAACAATTTGTGGAGAATTTCTTTTTCTTGAAACAGAAAATGTTCCTTGTGGTACGTACTGTATGCTGCAATTTAGACACGAGATGTGCCTAAGAAGACATAAACCAACTGGAATGATTCTGATAAAATAAATAAAAACAAATGCTTTTGATCTAATTGTCATTTTTAGCATCCAACCAACAGTTTCAAAAATTGAAAAAGAAATTCATACTATAATCACACAAATATTTCCAAACCATTATACATGTAGTATGAATGACAATCATGAAAGTGTCTGCAGCCAAAAAGTAACATTAATCAAGATAAAACAAAAGACTGAAATAAACGTACATGAACAAAACAAAATTTGCCCCTAGAATAATGAATCGCCTCTTCTACAAATGTTGCAAACTTTGCGCTAAATCTGTCCATGTACACTCATTGACAAAGTATATAATAATAATGTTCGTGCTTATATAGCGCTTTACATCGTATCAACGATCTCAAAGCGCTTTACAATTATTACCCCGTTCATCAGGCCCTGGACCACGCGGCAGCCGTTTATAGGCGCTCAATCGGCCTCGACCCTCACAGGTACCCATTTATACTCCTGGGTGGAGAGAGGCAATTGTAGTTAAGTGTCTTGCCCAAGGGCACAAACACCATGTTCCTGGTCGGGTTCGAACCCAAGCACCATCGTACATGAGTCGAACACCGTAACCACTGAGCCATGACATTCTATATACAAAACAAAGCTTTTTTGAAATACCCTGTTCAATCATAAACAATTTCAGTTTATCATTTTTTTTTTAAGTTGCTGGAAAAGCAATTCCTGACAAAAATGTACAATCTCAGTACCTATGTACACCCCTATAACAGATGGTGGAATAAAGTAATAAACACTACCTGAAAATGATTTCTTTTTCTTCCCCCCCCCCAAAAAAAATAATAATAAAAAAATAAAAAAATAACTTAACCTGAAATCCTCATTGTTTTGGGAACAATTTGAATACCAGATGGTTATATGCCATCTGATTTAGGTCTACCACGACCGCGGCCAACAGCAAATCCTCTGGTACCATCCGGTCCTAGGGGTGATCTAACAATGGACTCTGGATCGTTGCTATGCATTGTTTTTTTTCGGCTCAATAGAGGGCTCCCTACTGGGCTACCTTCGGGTACTGTTGCTGCTAGCAACTTACGACGCTGCACCCACGGACTCGACGTGTTGCTGTGGTCAGATAAGCTATCGCACACCTTGCGTGTCATCTCAGGGCTGGCACGGGGGCTATTCCGAGGGCTGTTTCGTGAGTTGGCCAGAGGGGATCTGCCTACAACCTTCCTCTGTTGACGCGGGCTTCCATGAGGGCTGGGGTTTGGGCTACTTTTGGGGGTGTTGCTTGGACTAAGGTGGGCGGAGCTTTTACTCTGGGGCACACTTATTGCCTTTGAGACTTGCCTGCGACTTGGGAGAGGGGAATTCTCAGCATCTGAGGAGCTTGGTGTTCCAGACTTCTCGAGCTGCTTGGCAGCCAACTCGTTAACTCTAGCATTTTTCTTCTTCCGTTGACGTTTCTTCTTTTTTGCCGAATCGCCCCCTTCACCGCCATCTGATGCTGTCAGGTCGCCACCCTGTGAGGGCGACAAACCTTCTGCACTCTTACGATTATTGCTCTTTGCTTCATTCTGTTTTTTATCTTTCTTCCTCTCCTTGGCTAGTACTGTCACTGACAAACCGGTCCGCCAGTTGTCTTTATCGGGCATGATCTTTGCGGCTTTGAGAGCTGACTGGCCACTCTCGAACTCGATGAGAGCGCATACTTTGTTTCTGACTTCAGTGTGGCGTTCTATATGTTTGCGAACGTCCGATGGAAAAGGCTTGCCTGGGCGAAGAACCCTGATCAAAGAAATCTCTCCACATTTATTGAAAAGCTCAGCGATGGTTTCAATTGACGGGTTCTCGGTTGGTAAGTTTACTGCGACGACTGTTCTTGAAGGTGTCGTCTCATCGTAGTCAGGCAAAGGGGCCTTGCGTTTGACTTTGGTCCCTTCTTCATTTACTTCTAGCGTGGTAGAGCTCTTGAGACTGTGACGGACATTCCGCCAGTCCTTAGTGAGACTCTTAACCTTCTTAAAGGAAGTAATAAGCTTGAGACTGACGAAGCCTTCTTTGTTGCGACGGACGTGCTTCAGGAGGAAAGCATCCTTTGTGATGTTGGCATCTGAGAAGTAGAACTCCACCTGCTTGATGATTTTGTTTTGCAGTTCTTCGTCCGGGGGAGTCCAATCGGAACTTTCTCCTCCTCCGTCATCTGATCGGCCTTCGGTGATTGAGTTGGCTCTCTCTTTTCCTTGTGTGTTTGTATCGTCGGTGAGTGACCCACTGCTTGTGTCTTCCCCAGCATCATCGCCTGATTGATCTTGCTCTGGAGGGCTAGAAATGTGCACCTGGGAAAGCAAAAACCAAAGAAACGAAATTGATCAAACTGTGTCATCTACAAATGATGACATACGAGTCATTTTCACATCCATTTCAGAGCATAGTAATAGTATGCATTGCAGGAGTAGAGTCTAATTTGTATCATACGACGCTACGCTATACATGTATTCAATTTTATACAAATATGTCAAGTCCACCCTCCTACCCTCCTACCCCAGGCCCGTACGCAAGGGAGGGGGGGGGGGGGGGGAGGGGGGGGGGGGGGGGGGAGGGGGGGGGGGGGGGGGGGGGGGGTGCGACGGGTGCGACGGGTGCGTATGCACCCCCCCCCCCCCCAATTACCAAAAGGTCCACATATTTCGGGGTAAATAATGGTAATTTTGATTTAGAAATAATGGTACTGGCACACAAAATTTTTTTGGTTACATTTTTGGTCCCATCAGGCCATCAGTACAAATTCGCACCTCCCCATAAAAAATCCTGCGTACGGGCCAGTACCCTCTTAGTCTTACCCCCCCCCCCCCCCCCCCCCCCCCCGCCCCCTCCCCCCAAAAAAAACCCAAAACTAATTTAAATAAAAAAAATAAAAAACAAACAAACACCCTAATCCTCATTTTTTTCAATTCCATAATGTTAATGTGCATAAACTTCTCTAAATTTGTTGCCTAAATTAAAAGTTAAACTAAGTAAAAGAAGACAATGCCATTTTGATATTGCAAATCTTATTAGGAAGGCGATCTTAATAACACAATAAAAAGACTGAGATATCCTAAAACTTCACAATACCCTTTTGCCCATAAAAATATCAACAATTTAACAATTACCAAGGGCGGGCTTTGAAGTGTACTGGGGCTGGTCGACAGGGCCGATGTCGACGGTGAATTGGGTTCAAAAGACGGCGTAGTCAACTGGCACTCTCCGCTCGCCAGCTGTCCCGTTGCCGGAACCTCTGTGCCATTTTCTGCCGTTTCCAATGCCGCAGATTCGCTCATGATGCCCCAGGAGTTGGACCACAAACTTCCAAAACCTCTGGACGAACTACACTGCGCGACAGAAACCTCGGAATGTCGAAATTTCCGGGCAGAAAACGCACCGTTTTTTCGGCGGCGTTCAGCACGAGTATTTTCACTCTGACCTGCGATGATGAAAAGGTCACCTGGTAACGAGCGCACTCTCTAGTTTACGCACGTGGTCCCGTTCACAATATCACTGGTTCCCGCGTAATCAATTTTTATCACGCCGATTTATTATGTTTTTTCATCAAGTTCATTGTTTCTGGTTTCTGTTTCATTATTCGCGGCACATATCCTCCAAAACCACCCACTTTCGGTGGACAAACAAAGAAGTCGACATAACCTCAATTTGTATTACAGATTCAGTGACTAATCCACTCATGGTAGACATTGCGATATCACCTCATCCGAATATTAAAAACGAAACAAAGACGAGATTCCCAAGAGATGAATACAATTTCCATTTACTTGGAAATTAACAGGAAGCGACCTACACGTGGTTTTCAAGTTTATAAATCGAACTGCACGGAAAGACACGTACATGTACATGTACGTACAATACAGATTATTTGGAAGTGGGCGGTAATTTGGAGGTAATTTATTGGAAATTTGTCCAAACATTGAAAGCTTCCGCCACAAATTCTTGCTTTAAAGGAATAAAATAAAGCAGAGCTATAAGAAAATAAAGACATATTAAGAAACTAAAGCTTTTACAGAAAAAGAAATTGTATATCTTTATGATGAAAAGTTTCATCTACAATGGAAATGAAAAGACCATTCAGATTTATAGCACGCTTGTACGCCCACTATTAAAGCACAGATATGCAAATTAGAAGAAAATGAAGACATTTTAAGCTGCACAGGATTTTGTATTGTAGTGTTTTTCACTTTGTACATGTAATAGCACACATGAGAAGTAAAAAAAACGAAAAAAACCAACAAACTTAGCTGATCCAATCGAAAACAAATCGGAAATTATTGCGATACTGTATTTAAAATGTATCAAAAGTCAATAGGCTTGAATCAAATTGCAAGAAAATAAACTCCAAACTCATAGTTACTAATGGCTTTGCTTTCAGTTTAATTCCACTTGTCTTTGTACTTCGGTAAGTCATAATTAAGTTTACAAATGATATTATTTACCAATTTATGATAAGCAGGGATCAAACCCATTGTGCAACATTAATAATTACCAACTCATATGAGCCATTTTTTAAAATTTTCTTGTATGATTTATTCCTTTCAAAGGAAGCCACTTAAACATGTAAATGAGTCTTTCAATTAATCCCTCTTAATAAGTGAGCAGTTTTGGCTTGTAATTGCAGCTCAACAATGCCCATAGATTCATCTAGTGGTTACACTACTTTATTGCACTTTAAAATATACATAAACACCATAGATTAAACTTACAAACAAAACCTAGAACCTTGTTATGTACTTTCCATAATAAACTTGAATTCAAGAGAGTATTTCATGAATGAAATCAGATAATCTGAAACATAAACCAAATTAAATAACAGAAAATTATCTCAACTTGAACTAAAACTTAGCAGTTTGTGAACGTCCACAAAATGCGGGAAGAGGTTACTGATTGGGTGGTGGGGTGTCTCCTTGCTCTATGGTTGGGGGTTGTGTGTGGTGGGTTCGATTGGGTAAGATTGTATGGGCTGAAACTAATTTTGGTTCCAAGAAGTTACATTGTGTTTATTTTGCAAGAACATCTGCACTGCACTTAAAAGAATTAATATGAATCCGGACTGTTGGAGTCTATTTAAACTAGGCTGTTTTCCAAACACCGATTCCGCCTCTTTTGCCAAAATGTGCATGCCTGAAGCCAGAATGGAGATGAATCCGGAATTGTGTTCAAATGTGTTCAAATAAGTGCGCAAAATAAAAAAACAAAGTGTCTTGGAATCAAGACGAGCCTGAAACATATAACAAGGCTAAGGGAAACATGTAACAAGGCTAAGGGAAACATGTAACAAGGCTAAGGGAAACATGTAACAAGGCTAAGGGAAACATGTAACAAGGCTAAGGGAAACATGTAACAAGGCTAAGGGAAACATGTAACAAGGCTAAGGGAAACATGTAACAAGGCTAAGGGAAACATGTAACAAGGCTAAGGGAAACATGTAACAAGGCTAAGGGAAACATGTAACAAGGCTAAGGGAAACATGTAACAAGGCTAAGGGAAACATGTATCAAGGCTAAGGGAAACATGTAACAAGGCTAAGGGAAACATGTAACAAGGCTAAGGGAAACATGTAACAAGGCTAAGGGAAACATGTAACAAGGCTAAGGGAAACATGTAACAAGGCTAAGGGAAACATGTAACAAGGCTAAGGGAAACATGTAACAAGGCTAAGGGAAACATATAACAAGGCCAAGGGAAATTTCATAAAAATCAAATGAAATAAACCAACATGAAAGTTTTCTTTTTTACAAATAATAAAATCATTTTCGCTGAAGAACTGGTCCAACTGAATGGCGACTTCAAGTACTGCGACTCTCAATAATATTCACTGGGCTTGCGGACCTTTTTTGCAACCTCATAGCGAGTCATCACGGCGTCCCATTGGACAAACTGCTGGGAAATCAATGTGATCTGGGTGGAGTTAAGTTAAGGTCAAAGGTCACAAGGCTGGCAGACTGGTGAGAGAGAGACCTCACCACAGTCAATCAATTTTAGAGACATGATTTAATATTGACCCATTTCCAATGTCAAAGGATACAATGTTGTTGTAAGCTTCCAATAGTTCGTTGACCTCCTTACTCTGCTTGTCCGCACGCTCCTGTGATAAAAAAACCAGTTCAAATTACATTTTACATCAGTTTAAAAAAAATGATTGCAACAAAATATTTATAAAAGTTTTGCAGTTAAATGCAGTTTGGGTATAGTCATAATTCCAACATTTGTGCCATTGTGACACACACAATGTGTATCGCACAACACCAGGTGTTTTGTTTTGTGTCTTTTCTTAAAAACTGTAAGACGTTAGGTTGGTTTCCTTTCAACCAGAAGGTTGAAAAAGAATAAGTAAACAATCCAAAACATACCAATTTCAGGGATTTCTGGGTGTAATTCCCGTTTAAGAATTAACCTTTTTCGAATTCAGAGTGTAACAAAAGAGTGTCAAACCTTTTGGTCAAGCTGCACTGTCACAAGGGGCTCAAGCTTGTCTCTAAATGCTGGGGCTCCTAAAGACACGCAATAAAATAGAATAAGCACAAGTCCAAAGGAGATATCTCACTGAAATGTTAAGCTCTCTTCCAACATGTTTTCAACCATTTTGTGTTCTTTGTGCACCTAAACACATGGTTTTTCTTTTCATCAACGTAATTTTGTATGGCCAAATATTACATTTGCATGTCCCTGAAGCCAAATTTATACATCAAATAATGGTAATTTCAAACACACTCAGATATACCTTTGGTATGTTCACTGTCTAGTGTGACTTTCACACCTTGAAGTTTCTCCAGTAACCCAGCTAACTTCTTCACTTGTGCTTCCTCTGTCAGGAAACACAACAAAATCAAAAACTTGTCCAACAAGCTTTAGGGTGGGAAGGAGCAAATTACTGGCCACTCATTTAATACGTAAGGTGCATTTTTTTAATGTTATTATAAAGGTATAAGCATTTCATGGGAAGCGACTATAAAACAAGTACAATTTCTTAATTGTCTAGCCCTAACCCTCTAGGGCATTTTGGCTAGAAACCCTGCCAAACGCAACAGATTGCATACTTTGTCACATTAACTTATGTGCAGAGTCCAGCAAGGTCAAGCAGTCACCACAGATGCACTGTACTGGATTTGGCAGGGTTAGGGTTAATTAATTGATTACTTTAAGTGCATCCAGAGGTAAATAACATTCAAAACAAAGTACCAATAATGTTCTGGCAAATCAAATTACAATTTAAGGATTCAGAATTGTTAGTGTTTAAGGTTCTGTTAAATTTACCGCATATATAATCATGACAAACCTGCTAATATAATGTCAGCTTTGGCATTCTCCGTGAGTGTCAACTTGTCTGTGATTTCAGGATCGAGATTACTGTTCACTTCATCTACTGTGTAAGAGCAAAGTAAAAAGGTAATTTGCAAAGTTAATCCTAGTCTTAGTCTTACCTATTGACTCAGTTATTTGAAATGGATGGTGTGTGTGTGTAGAATTGATTTATCGTGTTTAACTGTCACCAGGTTATGAAGAGTGTAACCACTGTGATTAGGCTGAATCACACTATGGACATTGGTGGCGTCATTTTCTGACTGGTGACTGCATCCCAGACATGGAATATCACATACTAGGGTACATTCGTGGAGCCCTAAACGTCGATGAAGAAGAATTGTGGAGTGTAGTTGACTTTAGAAAGTCTGATTTGTAAGAAAATAACATTGCCAAGACTTGGCCCAAGTTATGGATTTCCAAATCAGCAATGCTGCCACGGTGTTTAAATTCCTTATATTTTTGTACACACTATCAAATGACATAGATGATATTATTTCTTCAGCCAAAATAAGCATCATTAAAATAAAAATAAAAACTTTAAAATTGCGAAAACTTAAGAACTGCTTGCCCTATGTCGGCTATGAAGCTAGGAGACCTTCTCATTTAATTGAATGCTGAAAGCTTTTTAAGATAAAATCTATTCAACAACTACCAAATCAGCTTTGAAATTTGATGATTTTAACTCAAAAGTGTGAATGTGATCATTTTTATCCCAAATTCTCAGTCACTCACATCTTTTCCACAGTGCATGGATTCGTTCCTTCCCTGTTGTAAGTCCATCCAATGATTGTTTTATACAACCCAGAGTTTTTAATACCTGTATAATGTGTATTCGCAAATTAAAAAAAAGCAAAACATTAAAAAATAGGTAGGCTACGTTTTGTCATTTTGCACGTAAACAAACAAATTGAAAATGAATAATGAATGAACTAATGAAGGGCGGGCGGGGTTATTTTTGTCATCTAAATATTTCAGCAAGATAATATACTTAGAGAATTACCTCGGGGTTGTTTGCGTCTTTGTCTGGATTTGATTCACTCCCGTATATTCGATCTTCAAGTGATTTTATTCTGGTCTCCAAAACTTCCAACACGTCACCGGCGGCCGCCATTTTGAGAAAACTGTAATAATGCCTAGAACTAGAGAGGGCGCTTTACTATATTTTTACATACAACAATTTTATTTATTTTCTCTTCTATTTTTTTTCTTTCTAAAATTGCATTATTCGGAGTCGGTGGGTTTGTAATCCAATAAATAAAAAAAGCTGGTCTCAGCTCATTTGCAACTATATCTCACTTTTGACCAATGCCAGTTGTCCATTAGGATACGCCACTGACCTTGAACATTTTTGAATTGTTTTACACAAAGTAGGGTCCTCCGATCAAAATAAACATTGGGCAAGACCACTCATAATCGAAGGACAATTACATTCATATTTTCTCCTTTCCGCCAATTATTTAAACTGTACCTGCCCGTAAAACCGTACACTAAAATATAAAATATCCCGGAAGTTGTACATGAGGAGAGATACTCATAATCATATCAGCCAGGACGTTCGGTACGGTATGCACAGGCTAGAGTCAACTTGTAATCTTGAACGACTTAATTACTCCCATGTCACTCCGCGGCTAAAAATCACGCAGGGTTTTTCAAATCAGCCTCTCCGTAATTTTGCTCAAATGAAATATCTCCGTCAAACACATTGGCATCTGCCTAGTCACATCAATAGATACATTCGTCAAACTGTTGCCGTGTCTGTTTTCATTTGATTTAAGTTACCTGTTGCATGCACCCAAGAGCTTCAAAATCCGAGACGACTCGACTCATCAACAAGTCCAGTATTTCTGCCCGGAGTTGCGCTTTTAATCCGACATGTCCGGCGTAACGACAGCGATACTCGGCAGTGGTGGATATCCTTCAAATTCACAAGCAATTTTGTTTTAAACTAGCTTGAATTGAACTGACATACAGTAGATTCATTGGGGACTATTAAACATTGAGAATGGCACATTTTGAACGCGGACGTTTTTGTGATTCAGGAATTGAGGAATTTGGAAGATCGAGGCTCTTGTCTCCAAAAATAATTGGACCACGCCGGTCACCAACAACAGTCGCTACACACACGTGAGTAACCAAACGTCCTTGGCACAGTACTACACAAACTACTCAATTCTCAAAGCCAATATACGTAGTAAGAGAACTTGCATATTATTTTGTAGTACCGTATTGAGTCGACATCCTAACGTGTTTTAAAAGGGGTCAAGTCACGACATGTATAAAACCAAAACTGTTCTTGTTCAACTTCACTGTACTGTACGAATGTGTGGTTTTACACGTACCCAGAAATAATGGTATTGATGCACTTATTTGTGTACAAATGTCATTAATTATAACCAATTAAAAAAATCGATTGCCAAAAATAAATTGCGACAAAACAACAAATGTTCCAGAAAAAAATAATTCATGGTCTTGTTGTTCACCTTCTCAGTGCTTTCTTTACACACGAAAATATAACGGAACAAATTAATGTTAAGTTACAAAAATTCCACACTAAAACGTAATTAACATTTGTTAAGCACAGGTAAGTATTATTTGTTTATATGTTTCTGTTTTAATCCTAACATTTGGATGCAGAAATTAATTAGTTTCAAATTCCTCCAAATGTCTTCAACAAGCAGTTAAATACAAAATTGCTTACAAATTACAGACATTATTTTTCGTTTTTACACTTTACAAACGACTTACAGTATTTTTACAGTTTAAAATTTACAAACGAAAATGTTCTTTTACTCAGTTTATAAATAAAAGCATTATGACATTTCAGCACATACGAAGCCTTCTAATCATTCGCCTTTAATTCAAGGCCTGTTTCAACAATTCAAGTCCTCCATTTTCTTTGGACTTACAAATCTGTGAAGTGTTTTCCTTGCATTTTTCCACGTACATTCTCATAAAATAATCCAGAAACAGCACACTGTCAGCATTAATAATATAAGTCAAGAATAGGCATTTACACATTCACATTACGTGTTATGTTTGAGTGGTTGTTAATAGGAGTACATGTATTAAGCAAAGGGGTAGAAATCATTGCTATATAAATGATTATCTTAAATTGCCAAAACAAAGTAAATAAATAAAATAAACTGTTTTTAAAAATATACATTTAATGATTATTTAAATGATGACACCATGCTTGATGTATAGATAATAAGGCAACATCATTGGTATCCTATAAATCGCCTCCCATAACAACACGAAAGCAGCATGAGGCACTTGCGGGGTATCAATTGGCGTGAATTCCTCCTCCTACCCTATGTGTTTGAGTTTTGGCGGGCTATGTCCTCCAGTTCCGCGTTACACGTTGCACAGCACATGTCTCTGTATATAACCTTGTGACAGTTGCCCATCACTCGAACCAAACGACACCACGTGTCACTCTGCTTGTTGCCATCGCAACTGTAAGAGACTAAAATATTAACGAAAATACATTGAGTGAAATGTAGCCAAATAAAATGGGACATTTTTACATCAAAATATTTAAAGACGTTTTAGCAACTAATTGATGACAATAATTTTAGGGTGTAGATTCAAAAAAGAAAGAAATACGTACATGATGCACTGTTGCCATTGCAGTCAGCCAGACGACACGTTTCGCTCATGCTGGGCTTAATAGTCTGGTCGCAGCCTCGGTGTGCAAATCCCGTTTTGACTTCAAGGCATTCAACTATGCGATACCGGATCCCATCACCACAGCTAACTGAACACTGTTGAATTTAAACAAAAGTATCAAATTGTAAAGCAATTTTATTAGTTGTATTAGTCGTACACATTCTGACCAAAACACTGACAATATTATATGTACAGTGAAGCGAATTGCTTGTGTACCCTAACCTATTGACAGACATTGCATACAATTAAACCATGGAGAGATACGATAGAAACGAAAGATATTTCTTCACTAAGACGAGAGGCAAAAGTACCACTCAAAAAAAAAGTTTATAAAGCGAATTGCTTTTGTACCCTAACTTATTGACAGACATTG
Organism: Crossaster papposus; assembly: GCA_037893245.1. Taxonomy (NCBI): domain Eukaryota; kingdom Metazoa; phylum Echinodermata; class Asteroidea; order Velatida; family Solasteridae; genus Crossaster; species Crossaster papposus. The sequence goes on along the minus strand of JBAIAA010000789.1, from coordinate 460,421 downwards.
CATACAAATAAACCATGGAGAAATACGAAAGAAACGGAAGATATTTCTGTACTAAGACGAGAGGCAAAAGTGCCACTCAAAAAAAACCACGTTTATAAAGTAGGAATTATGAAAAAAATTGTCGATTCTTTTTGTTTATGTAAATTATTTTTACCTGTGACCAAGGCCTTGAGAACCACCATAGCGTTTTACCCTGCTGAACAAGTCCGTTTTCCGCCGTCGTTTGTTCCTCGTCTGTCGGTGTTGCCATGGTTTCAGCCTCTCTGGTACTCCCGATCGCATTGCCCCGTTTGGACGGCTCCACCCAATCACCGTCCGGATCCACGTCACGTGGTATCTCAATCCCCAGGATGACATCATCATCGTCTTCGCCAATCAGAGTCCTGTCTGCACCATCTGGCGGCAGTGGGAAACCATGACGCCCAGTATCAGGCACCTGATTGGCTAATACGTTTGATACCATCTGCGTGGGAGCCACTCTGGTTGTAGGACTCTTGGCATCCTGCAAACCTTGTTCTTTCATACGTTCCCATTCGCCGAAGCTGATTGGCGTTTCTTCGCGTTTCACGCTGTAATCTGCGTAGTATTCATATGAATATTCATAGTAATCTTCACACGGTTGTCTGGTAGACGGTCGATTGCTGTAGTCACAGAAAGTATCCACCCTGCTGCAATGCACTGTGCGCGTTTGCTCTGACCGTCCATTCCTGTACAAACACTGGAAAAACAATTGCGTGGAAAATGTCATCGTAAACTTTATACCTAAACTATAAATGTGTGACAGTGTTCTCCCATACTTTGTCGACTCCCGATGTAGCCAGCCTCGAGGCAAAGGAAACTCTGTTTAGGCATTTGACCTTTGACTTACCTCTGACCATTCCCCGATGACCCAATGAGCTTTCATCGGGCACGCCGTCTCCACACCACAACCCCCCGACGTCTCGGGCTTCATCAGTCCTTGTCGAAGACAATCTTCGTCTGCAAGAGCGACTTGTTCATCTTGCCCGATGCTGCGTATGCAGAATACGGACCGACTACGCATGCCTCCTACCCCACAGGTCACTGAGCAGTGTTGCCAGGGACCGATCCACCAACTGAATAGATGGTTGAAAAGAAGCGCCAAAATTGGAAGAGGAAATAAGTGTGGATCGTAATGAGTCAAGAATTTGCCATTTTTCGGCAGAGCAAAATTAGTATTGTTTCTGTGTATAGTTTTCTCACTCACTTGGCAGGGCATTGGTGTATGTTGCATTGTCGTTGTTGATTAATAGGTTTGGTATCGTTACAGTATTTATCCTCCACCACACCAGCTATACGTTCCACACACTGGATAATTTCTCGCTGTAGACCTACCAAAAAATAATAATTAACATAAAATCCTTTAAAACAATTAACCAAACCATCCAATATTACAATTACCAACTTTATAAGGTGTGTACAGTTTTGTCAAAATGCGAATTGTTTTCTCACCAGCACCACATGTGGCCGTGCATGGCGTCCAGCCTGCTAGCCTCCACTCAAAGTGTTTAGGTACAGGTACCGTCATGTTGCTGGGCTTAGGGACAGTGTACTCATACGCTACACCTGCTGTCTTGGACTGGAATAACAACTAAACAAAGGAACAACAAACTTATAATTAGGCCTACATTAATCTGTAAAAACAATCCAACAGTTTAAGTTTCTTTAGGAAGGGATGGCTATATATATGCAAGGTGGATTATAATTAATTGATTTGTTTACCATGACATGTAACGGCTTCTTGAGCGGTCCCTTAGCATCAAACGTCTCCTTGTTCTGATCGTCTCTCTCATATCGCACCACTGTCCCAGCTGCCTCATACCGTCCACTCCACTTAATGTCCCACCCACCATTGAGGTAGTAGTGACCCGAGGAATCCATCAGAGCTAAGAAGTTAGTTGCCTCGGCAACCTCCTCGACTCGGATGTTACGAGCACCCGCTGGGATTATCATAGCTTCAACATAACCTGAGAAAAGAAACCAAGCATTTCATTTCAAGAAACCAAGCCTTTGAAAAAGCTGGGTGCTAGAGACACTACCTGGATCTTATTATTTTTAACCTCCGATGAGTTTATGCTCTTGTCCGTTTACTGGAAGGATTTTAACGAATCTTGGGGGATAGATAGGTGTCTTATGGGTCAATGATGATTGCTTACAATGTATATATTGATCTGGATCTATATCACTTTGAATGATTTGTTTACATCAGCAGACGGGACGTTGTGACGGGACGTTGTGCCGGAACGTTTTTATTTTAAATAGTGCCCTATGTTGGCCATTGTATTGCTAGAGCGGAGGTCTGCGCTCTAGTGAGTGAGCTGTTTCGTGATGGACAGCATCGATTGTCATCGATATCAACTTCTCTTTTGACTTTTTACAGAATGTCATTTATCAATTATGGGCATGGCGACTCTGTCTTTGTGATGTTGCTATGACGACGATCTTACCGAATCCAGACTGTTTGATAAGCTGATCTCTGATTGTTTCACACGATGATCCGTCGCCATGACAAACCCCACAGCGATCCTCCACAGCCTCCGAGTTAATCTGGTAGTCACAACCCACCGTCTGAAAGGGAATTGTCATCCAGATAATACTCTGGTCATGTCTTGACCAAATCATGCAAATCTATTGGCCAGATTTTACGACATTCTAGTCTAACTATTTGTAATCCAATATTAGGTCGATCAAAGAGCTTTTAATGGGACCAGCAATCTTGTGGTTTTATCGCTTTTTTGTTAGTTTTCGAGAACAATGTAGGCCTAATTGACCCAAATACCGCTTTGGGTTTGCATAAATGTATGCTACTTTAGTCATTTGATAAATTAGCTACCCTGGGCTGTAATTAACACTTTGAACTAGTAATAATTTGATTGTATTTTTAAATAGAATTTTTGATCAATTAAAAGGAACTGATTAAAAACGCTCACATAGCAGATTCCCCCAATACACATGTCTCTGGACTCCTCGGTGCACGGAGTCCCATCTGTGACCTCAGTGGCGAATTTAATCGGCAGCATAAACCGCTTCTCCATCGGTCGGCAATGTAACTCACACAAAGTATCTGTATTGACAACAAAACGATAATTATTAATCATGGACTTAAGTATTACTTTGACGGCTTGAATTAAGTAAGCTTAGGTCTCATGTATTCTTATATCCTGCGATCTCGATTGACATAACTCTTACTTTATCTTGTCTCACTTCATTGTATCCGGTGAAGTAGATGCAGCTACGATAGCTTATTCTTATTCCAAAGTTTAGTTCGTTTTAAAGGTGCTACCGTTTGTATTTATATATCATATTTCATATCTATATGTTGTGGGCCTATATTTAAAAAAGGCCTGAAAATAATTTTGGAAAAAAACGAAAGACGAACGTAAAATGATGTTATGTAAATACAGTAGACGACGTGTTGGAAACATCGAGAGAAACATTTTGTGGATGAGCATTTGTTTACATTTAACTCAACGAACTTGTTGCTTACTTTCTTTGTAATACGGTACCCATTGGAAGTAGCTTCCTTGATAAGCTAAGCCGTTATACCTGCTGCACTGAGCGTCTCGTGGATGCACACTGTCTTTAGGACATCCCTATAAATAAGAAGAGCAACAACGAGCAAAGTGCATTGAAAGTCCTCCATGTAAAACAGTTATCATAAAATCATATTGTAATGTTTTAAACAAGAAAATCAAATCAAATCAAATCAAATCAGCCACAAGAGAAACTGACAAGGTAAATTTGCATACATTTCAAAGTAAGTCCAAACTGACTAGTAAAATCAGCATGTTTCCTCTATCTTTTTTACTTTCGTGGCCACAATATATTGACGATGAAGGTAAGAAAGTATAGGCCACGTCCGAATCCTTGTCTAGGGTCATTGTTTAGGTATTCTTCCATTACAATTACGCGTGAGCAGGCTGACAATAGACGTAGCCTTAGCTTTGGAAGCTCGTTTCTAACACGGCCTTAGTCTTGGTTATTCGTTACTTAGATAACGTTTGGGATGCCTGTTTCAAATACCTGTCGATTGCAAATGGCGTACTTCTTGCGTTCACCGACGCAGTATCTGCCTCCATTGGCCGGTCTGAAATGCAAACAAACGTAGAAGTGGCATTTAAACAATAATAGCAAATTATAAACAAAAACAATAATTATGTACACAGAAACAAATAATTCAACCCATTACTTTGTTGTTTTAGTTGTACTGGCTTCTTTTTAAATTGAACAATATTGTGAGAATTTTGGTACTTTTTTCTGACTTTAATTGATGATGATGATGATGATCATGATCATGCATTTGTAAAGCGCCATCTATCTAACACTTACTTCTTCCTAGATTATAATATCAGTTTAACCATAATGTGTTATAATAAAGATGAAATCATGATGTGATTTTTTTATCTCGGATCTCCTAATGTTCTAGGCATACCTGGGGTTATTACAGTGTCTCTGTTTGATGGCGACCCCTGACCCACAGGTCATAGAGCAAGATAACCATTCACCCCACGGACCCCAGTCACCGTCAATTGCTGCTGCCGGTTCCTTGATATCTACGCACTCACCACCACTGCACCACTACAAACACCAAAGAATTGTTTTATTTATTTCATTAGTTGATTTGTTTAGCCATTAACAGCATGTCGCAAAAAAATGAAATCAATATAAAAGGAAGAAGTACATGAACAAGTAAAATAAGGAAAAAGTGACATTTACAACGTCTGACAAATTTACAAAAGATAACAGAAAAGAATAAAAGCGTAGACAAACACTTATTGTTTTAAGTTTACTCAGGGCCCCATAAGGCAGCGTTACGCTCAGATCTGCTTAACAAAACTTTATGCCAGTTGAAATACCGTGACTTGTTCAGCCAGTAGTTTTGACAACCCAATCATTAATTCGATCAGCGACATTGTTATTTTCAGTAAAGCACTGTAGCGTAAAAATGTAACAAAGCTGCCTTTGTTTCTTTTGTCTAACAAACAACTTACCCTGTCACGCCCACAACTGGTACCCGGCGCAGCTGCTGACAGCTTAGAATGACATCGGTTACCAGATTTGCACCATAGCGTTGAGCACTGGTCTGGCTGCGGCCAAAGTAAGTCATTTGAATTAACATTAACTGTCGTATTATAATTATTGAGAATTCATTCATTTTACTAAATGAACAAGATTATTTATTCCCAGTTCTTATGCAAATGCAATTGCGGCTTGTGTATTCAATTGATGTGTCCTTTGGCAACTTACTTTACCGCAACCGATCTTCTCTTTCAAGACGGTCATCCATCAGTAGGTTAAACTAGGGCTACATTTGTAGGGTGCACCCGAGGCTAAAGACAACATGCTAAATTGTTTCTTGTAACTGACGTAAAACGCTTTGCCATAGGCCTATACTCAACCTAAGAAAGCTAGTAACTCCATTTCTGTCGAACAAACTATACGGCTGCCGAACAGCAAGGGAAAGTACTCTTCAACAATCTCATACCATAGAGCAAGGAACCTACCTCAAGTTGCGAACAGACGGAAGCGTTGACACCATACTGCAATCGGCACTGATGGTCCGCCGTGTACATGACCCCTGCGGGGACGTAGGGGTAGTTGAAATTATGAGGGGACGGCTCATCACTCAGACAATCGCCGAAACCCTGACTGTAAAATGTTGACATCGGGAAATGAATAAGAATTAAGAACTGGGGCTAAGCTGAGTCACGAAGTGAGGGTTGAATAAATCGGCGATTGAAGAGAGTTAAAGAACATGATGAAAATAAAGGGTAGATTTCAAAAGTAAGGAATCGTGCTTAGGCCCTACAAAAATTACAAAATTACAAAAATGTCAGAAGAAAATCGGCCTGGCACAGTTGTTCTTTGTCGCCTTCCACCTCTGTGGTCTAGGTTCGATTCCCATTCACGTTCTTTGTCACCTTCCACTTCTTGCTGGGTACGGTTCGATTCCCATTCAGGTTCTTTGTCGCCTTCCACTTCTTGCTGGGTACGGTTCGATTCCCATTCAGGTTCTTTGTCGCCTTCCACCTATGTGGTCTAGGTTCGATTCCCATTTAGGTTCTTTGACACCTTCCACCTCTGTGGTCTAGGTTCGATTCCCATTCACGTTCTTTGTCACCTTCCACTTCTTGTTGGGTATACGGTTCGATTCCCATTCAGGTTCTTTGTTGCCTTCCACCTCTGTGGTCTAGGTTCAATTCCCATTCAGGTTCTTTGTCGCCTACCACCTCTGTGGTCTAAGTTCGATTCCCATTCATGTCTGGGTTTCTCTCCACGTTTTTTCCCCAGACATTTCGGTAAGTTTTCCGCCCACCTCTAAAACCAAACACTTATTTAAGCTGTCTTTTTTCTACAAAATGTCTTCAGACTTGCAGTCTTTGGGGACTTAATTGCCATGCAGAAATGAGATAATTATATTAAATTAGCAATGTTTTTATCTGAAGAAATTTGAATATTGTTTATCATCAAATACAGTTCAAATGTGTGTTCCAAACTACGGTATAGATTTTGAAGTAGGTTCTAACAAAATGATTGGTTTTTTTTCTTTTTCGATTTATCAATGTAGGCCTACATGTATTTTGCATACAATGTACTGGGGCAGGTACAAATTATTATTGAAATTTCACACCCGGGGTTATCATACAAAATATTGTAGCTCAGGAGAAACCCAAAATTGCCCTAACACCCCCCCCCCCCCCCCCCCCCCCCCGAACCCACCCCCGAACCCACCCACTTCGAGAGGGGAAATCCAGGCACCAGCTCATTGGCTGCGTTCCCTCTTTCTACTTACTCTAGGAACCGGGTGATGTAATTCCTGCTACAAGTTGACCAGGTTAGGGCTCCGTAAACACCTGTCAGTTGAGAACCCCCCCCCCCCCCCCCTCCCCAACCCACCCACCCAATCCGAGAGGGGAAATCCAGGCACCAGCTCATTGGCTGCGTTCCCTCTCTCTACTTACTCTAGGAACCGGGTGATGTAATTCCTGCTACAAGGTGACCAGGTTAGGGCTCCGTAAACACCTGTCAGTTGAGAAGACATCACGTGGACTTGGGAGTCATTTCCTTGATTACAGGTGTTATCCAGACCATCATGTTGCATACCAAAACTACCGCCATACAAAATGGCAATAAAGAGGAGTAAATATTATACACTTTGTGAGTGGAAGGTGCAAGGAAATCCGTGAGTAATAATACACACATCCGTCTGCAAGGTTTCTGGTTTAAACATATAATAATGTGAATAATAATGTGAGCATTTATATAGCGCTCAAACACAGAAGAAACTGGTATCAGAGCGCTCAACAAAATACAAGGGACAAAAACTAAACCAATTAAAATAAAAAAGTCTTAAGATCTTTCTTGAACTTTGTTAATGATGTGGCGTGACGGATGCACTGAGGCAAGTTATTCCATAGCTTAGGACCAGCAGCGTAAAAACCCTTGTCACCAGACAGAGTGTTGGTTTTAGGCACCGTAACTAGTCTATCATGATCATCGCCTGAGCGAAGTCCGGATTTCTTCGATTGATAGGGAATGATGAGGTCTGAAAGATACGTTGGTGCCTGATTGGTGAAACATTTGTATACAACAGTTAAAATCTTAAACACAATATGCGAGTGGACAGGCAACCAATGGAGTTGTTTGAGAAATGGCGACGCAAGATCATACTTTTTATTTTAAGCCTGGAAAACAAGTTTGGCTGCACATCTATTCCTCCATGGTTAAAGTTGGTGTGTCTGTGCTTTCAGAGCGTTGTACCCTGTTTTTATTTTATTTTTTAATTGAAAATTCTCTAGCATCTTATTATTTTGTTATAAGCTTTCGAATAAAATATCGCACGAAAAAAATGCCAATAGCGATTCATGAACAAAACATAAAAGTCTTCAAAAAAATACAAACAAAAGAGGACGATGCACACTGCCGTTTGTATGTGTACTGCAAACCTCTCAGAAATGGAGCGCGCAATTTGAGCAATGATAAAAACCACTTTTTAAACTGTAGAAAGGCCTGCCAATGCAAACAAACAAGTTTATTCGTTAGAGTACATAATTTATATTCCTTTAAATCCGGTTCAGAAAAGAAAATCGAAAAGTTGAAAAAGCACGGACACCCTAACTTTAAGAAGAATCATGTTGCATGCCGGAAGAAGGTTGAGGCAAAATCTTCAGCTTCTCGAGGGAGGAAATATTACGGGCAACAGGAACTTAAGGTCTATGGTCTCGAAGTTTCTTTTTGGGCCAGGTGTAAAGTCAAACAACAAAGAGGTTAACCGTTTTGCAGTATATGTTTTTCTGAGTTTGGATAGAAGGTTTTGCTTTCTTCTGGTTTATCGAGAGTGGGGAAATGGCTTGGAAGCATTCAGTAACAAAGCCCCTTCGAAATTGCGAAATTATACATGTATAGGTCACAGGGAAACATAAATTGTATGATAAAATGTAAACTCGTAAGGGCCTATTTGTATTGATTTCTTGGTCATTATTAACTGGATGGTATATTATTTATTATCAATTCGACTGATAACCTGGGATGCCGAAAGATTCCGCGCTATCATTCTATTCCAACTCTTGTCGTATTATCTGATTCCGATTGTGCCGAACTTATTAAATACAACCTTTCCGAAAACGACTAGGGCCTAGAAAGGCAGGTGGGGCGAACCATTTTCCACCCCAAAATCCCTTTAATCAGGTATATGGGTCTTTGCATATATACGTACCTATGGCCGAGTTCGTGAGCCACGGTATACGCCAAGGCAAGCCCAGTATCTTCGTTGATGTTACAGCTCCATTCGGTTTGGCACATGCCGGATACTTGAGCTAATCCTAACGTGCCACACGGGGCGTCAAAGCCCTTGCATAAATCCTTTCTGTAAGAAAAGAGGGGACTCAGTATTATAATATACCTTACTAGGCGGTCACCCGGGGTTTGTCGGTTCTCGGGTTTGTAGCTACTTCCCTGGATGGATGGGGATTGTGGATACATGTTGACTCTATCATTCCAAGTTCGACTCGCATTCGGGCTTCCCGTCCCCGAGTTTAAGCCCGATCGGACAAACTGTGAAAATTCGACCCTTAGATGACCTTTGACCCGACAAACGCTTTTTTTTCCAACTTCGACTCGCATTCGGGCTTCCCGTCCCCGAGTTTAAGCCCGATCGGACCAACTTTGAAAATTCGACCCTTAGATGACCTTTGACCCGACAAACGTTTTTTTTTCCAACTTCGACTCGCATTCGGGCTTCCCGTCCCCGAGTTTAAGCCCGATCGGACCAACTTCAAAAAGTTGACCCCTAGATGACCTTTGACCCGACAAACGCTTTTTTTTCCACGCTCAACTTGCATTCGGGCTTCCCGTCCCCGAGTTTAAGCCCGATAGGACAAACTTTGAAAATTCGACCCTTAGACGACCTTTGACCCCGGAAGACCCGAAAAACGCTAACCCGTTTTATTTTTGCGAATGCAAACTGGTTCTTGCGGGGACCGAGCCGGACCCACCCACCGAGTTTGAACGCCGCACGACCCCGGGAAGGGGACGAAAAACGCGCACAGACTTCAAAAAGGTGACCCCTAGATGACCTTTGACCTCGCACGCCCTAGCGAATGCAAACTGGTTCTTGCGGGGACCGAGCCGGACCCACCCACCGATTTTGAACTCCGCACGACCCCGGGAAGGGGACGAAAAAGCGCGCACAGACAGACACACAGACAGAGAGTAGCGTATTATTATATAGATATCGTATATTATACCTTAACCGTAACCAGATACCTGGGCTAATCCTAACGTGTCACACGGGGCGTCAAAGCCCTTACATAAGTCCTTTTTGTGAGAAAAGAGGGGACTCAGTGTTATAATATACCTGTAAAGTTAAATTGAAACGTAACACGGCAAGCTTAGAAACGGGACTAACTAGCAATAAAAACAATCAAAGCAGTATATAAAAAAGTCAACAAAATTCACAAGATGTAAAAGTAAAAGGCTGAAGATGAGTAGATGAGCATGACAAATATTGTGTGCAGAATAAACCTTTGTTTCCAATGAGAGCACGTGACGACAAGGTGTGCCTCGTTTCTAAAAGGGGGGGGGGGGGTGCAAATACATTTCCAGTTACGCTCCTGGGGGTAAAACGATCACGTGACATTGGATATAATTCTGATCCTGATAGCAAGGTGATGAACAAAATATTGCTTGTGCAAAACATTTCGGCTTCTAAAGCGGTGGTTTTGTGGTTTTGAATTCACCATTAATTCAAACGTTAATTGAAAGGGAAACGAGCTGTTGAGTTGAATTACAGTGTTTATGAGGTCTTTTGACAGTTCTACGTGACGGTTTCAGAATGTTTTGTAAAGAAAATACTTTTAGGGTAGACTGGAAATAAAGATGTAAGGAATAAAACACGTTTATTAACGTGAAATATTGTTTGTTGAAAAAACACACCACCACGATGTAATGTGTTTATTGTTGACGTAGAAATCAAGTGTTAGTGTACATGCTGATGGGTTTGTGTAGCGATCGTGCGTTTAGTTGAATGTTGCAAGCATTCTAGAGCCAGTCTGGTATCCTTTGGTATGTTCTGATAAATATTAGTGGCCTGTGAAATGGCTTATTTGGCATTTTTCTTTGCATTGTTAGAATGTGTGCACTCAAACATAAACATCCGTTACTTATTGCGCAAGTGACGACATACAGATTTGAAAATAGACTAATGTAGAAACATGTACGCCAGATAATAATAAGAAAACTATACAACTATAATACAAACGAATTGTTGTGTAATAAACGATAAAATGTGCGAATTTACGAACATGCCGTTTGACACAACAAGAAATATTTGTTTATGTAATCAACCACATATTATCGTTACCTTGTTAACAGAACGGCAGCATCATGGTGATTCGGGTGGTTCTCGTCCCCAGGGTTAATCATCTTTTGCCATCGGCAAAAGCTGCTCAGTGTCTTATCAGCATCGTGCTCAATCGACAACTCCTCCTGTGAAGCATACAATATAAACCAAGCTAAAACAATATCATCCTTTTTTCCCTTTTTTCCCCTTTAGAACCCATGCATTAAAATCGGTTAAAATTGAAGAGTGTTACGATTATCCCTCACCTCGTCCTCTTCAAGAAAGAGCATGCGCACCATGACGATGTTGATGTAGTTGCCGATGGTGACGTCATGGTATAACGTAGCAACCTGCAATTCACAAAAGTCGTATTGGAGAACTTGAATAATGACGCTCACATAAACAACTTAATAGGAAGTAGAACAGCGCTAGTTGCAAAAAGAAAGCACCGCTCAAGCCGAAATTGCTGCTGAACTCAGAAGCGCGGCAATTGCACCAGTTTGCGGCGGTAAGTATTTCGATCTGTTAGTGTTACCCTTAGCCGTTGACAAGTTAATCCTTATTTTACGATACCAGGTGGTTACGGAAATTACCAAAACAAATTATCACACCAAAAACGTTATGTGTGTCCAAACTATAAATTGAGTTAGCTTGGTTCAACCACTACACCCAATGTAGTTACACTACGCGGAGTTCATGTACCAAAACTATGGTCCAAAGCACCGCCCTGGACCATTGTTATCCAATCATCTTCAAAGATGTTTATGTCTATAAGTTTTGGTTTTGTTTACTTACAATGTTCATTATAGTCAGCACATAGGTCTCAATGTCCTGGTCGTGGTAATATTGCACCATGTGTTTGTCTATGACGACTAATAACTCAACGTTTCGCTCCATGCTTATAGATCGTCGTCGCCTACGCGTACGATGTCCAGACGTCGTTTGGCTTTTTCTGGTGGCGCGTTTTTGTGGCACGTCGTCAAGTTGCTCATCTGAAACTAAACAAAACGGCAAATAGCGACGGTCAACTGTTCTATTGCGCCACATCAAACGGCAAATAGCTACGGTCAACTGTTCTATTCCGCCACATCAAACGGCAAATAGCTACGGTTTACTGTTCTATTGCGCCACATCAAACGGCAAATAGCTACGGTCAACTGTTCTATTGCGCCACATCAAACGGCAAATAGCTACGGTCAACTGTTCTATTCCGCCACATCAAACATTCCTGACCGTGGATTTCGAAGCGCGTGAACATTCTAAATGTTGTGATTGTAACATTTTGTATTATTATTTGTCTACAGTTTTGTAAGTTGTAGTTATTGTATTTGCCATAGAAACATAAGTTGCAAAATAAAACAATGTTGTTTTCTCACTTATTTAGAAAGAAAGAAAGATTACCTTTCACGTCCTTCATTTCAAAAGCGGATATACAATATTTTAGGGGGAAGGGGGGGGGGGGGGAAATTAATGTTAGGGGGAGCTCGTTTCGTTTTATATATTTCACGGATCCTTTAATTAAGCATAAATTCCAGTAGTGTTAATTCGTTTTCAAAAGTGAACAAATAAATATGCTTCATGGGGGAGGAGGGGCATAATAATACGCATTATTTTCCTATGTGGGTTAGTAAAGTCACCTACATTAATGTGCATGCGTAAAACACATCAATTGAGTTAAGCGCTTTTCTTAAATTGTATTTAATCAATTCATAAACTTATCGATGAAATAAATTGCATCTTTATCCTGATTCGTTGCTCTGGGGGATTTCATTAATATATATATAGGGAGGTTAATTCGAGACCCATTTCGTTACCAACTGACGCATGATCATTGTGGTAATTGACTAGATTTGGTTGCAGAAAAAAATACTGGCTGCCCGTAATTACCTTTGTCTTGCACGCCACAAAAGTCTCCATTCTTGATTTCGTTAACGTCACGTTTATCAAGATGGCGCCGGTCCCGAGTTTGCTTGCCTTGGTCTGGCACCGCCGATCGCTCATACACGACGTGCGGGTGATGTCTGGTACCATGGCTTCTTGTGTAGTTCTTGATGGGCTCGATGAAGAACTGGCTTTCTTCAAGTCTTATCATTCCAACCTTTATGACAAAAAGATAAAAAGGTTTAATTAATTGATAATTTATGCAAATCGACCAGACATTAGAACTGATCAGAAAAGGGGGAAAAAAACTAAACACATCAAACAAATTAAGTTAAAGCAAAAGTGTTTCTCAAATTTATTTTAAAACTTACGAAGCTAAACAAGACTTAGAAACCGAAACATACATAACAAACAAAGAAGAATCGGAATTTTATTTAGCTGTAAACCGAAGTCAAAAATTATTTTGAACAAACAAATACAGTTTTTAGTTTTAGCTCATGCAAAACAAAGTCGGTGATACGAACATTTCATATTTAAAAAAAATATAATCCATAATAAATGTTGAAAAATACTTCATCCTTGACCTTTGAAATTGTAAACTAATGGAACTTCACCCTGCACCGACCCCGAAACGTGACAAACAACGACTCTTGGAAAATCCCCCAAATCACCAAGAACTTCGAGAAAGAATATCTTTCACCTTCTACCGAGGATTTGACGGATATATGGCTCTAATTTTCCTGAAATCGCTACAGGCTAAAACTAAGCCAAGCTGGGTATCAATGACCTCTTGTTTTTGGAATCAAATCCAATTAAACAACAGAAATATAATACATGTATAAAACACCTTAAACATTGCGGTTGATTCTCATTAATTGAACAAAATGCAGTGACATTTCTGTGACTCTTGGGGAGTCCTATACCTCCGGTTTTCCTGATCCTTTTTGCCCTTGACGTTTGCCGCCAGCTAGCCGGGAATACAACCACAATCTACCGCGTCGATGATCCGGCCATGGACTTTAATACTTTACCACTAAACCCCGATAATTGTATCGGTGCGTTGATAACAATCTTGTCACCGGGGAGACACGCGTTTATAACAAACACCAGCCGAGAAGTAATTGATAATTTCTTCCCCCACCTTGACAACTAATCCAGCGGTTCAGAACCGAATTGTTTCCCAAATGCTGAGGAAATTAACAGCGTCTGGACTTCATATTGGAAATGTCCACACAACTTAGGCGTACCTGACTCAATTTAACGCCGACAGGTGTTGAATCAATGTACGCACGGATATTTTCGACATAACTTGAATGTTTTCGTTCATGAACACCTCACTGGCATAAAGGTCGGTTCATACTTTTTTTAAACGAATGTGACGTCACGAAACGTTCGATGCGAACAAATCGCTAGAGTTTTTTGCGCATTTGCATCGCGAAAACTTGCCCAATAACGTTACAAATTTGCGTTCGCGCCTATGATGAACCGATCCGAGTTGTAATGACTCGAGTCGGTGACTTGACTCGACTTGGACGCGAGTCACATTTTTTGGCGAGTCGACTCGATTTCCGGATGGATAAATGACCCAACTCGACTCGAGTCACTGCAGGCAAATGACTCAACTCAAACCAGTGCAGGCAAAAGACACGACTCGACTCGAGTCCCTCATCAGAATTACTCGACTCGACTCGACTCGTGTGAATGCTAATAATAAGACTCCAGTCTCCAAAATACGAGCCAAACTTTGCGAAAACTATTTGCAATGACTTACGCCAGTGCCGGTTTATGTTCACGTCACGTTTATGTTAGCGAATAAATTATGTACAAAAGTACAGCGGCCGTCTGTTTTCGTTCCTCCGTGATACAATAAACATACACCGTGTTGTGGACTTCCATGTGTTTCTGAAACGTATTTGTTTATTTGTTGTGTACAATTCAAATATTTGTGACTAGAATTGACTCGAGTTAAATACATGACTCGACTCGACTACACACTGTGACCTGACTCAACTCGACTCGACTGCACACTTTGACCCGACTCGACTCGACTCGACTCGACTGCACACTTTGACCCGACTCGACTCTCGACTCGACTGCACACTGTGACCTTACTCGACTCGATTGCACACTTTGACCCGACTCGACTCGACTCGACTCGACTCGACTCGACTCGACTGCACACTGTGACCCGACTCGACTCAACTCGACTCGACTGCACACTGTGACCCGACTCGACTCAACTCGACTCGACTCGACTGCACACTTTGACCCGACTCGACTCGACTCGACTCGACTGCACACTTTGACCCGACTCGACTCAACTCGACTCGACTCGACTGCACACTGTGACCTTACTCGACTCGATTGCACACTTTGACCCGACTCGAATCGACTCGACTTTCTTGACCTAATGACTCGACTCGAGTCACTTCTTTATAATGACTCGACTCAACTCGACCTGCCCCGACCTTGACATAATGACTCGACTAATAAGTCGTTATAACTGTGCACGACAATTGTACGATATTGACATGCCAGCACGCCCCCGCTTACGAGCTCCCCTTTTTCCGTTGCCACCACCCCGCGCTAAGAATTGAGTTTTGAACTGTTTGAAACCAATACTGGGTAACCCATTGAGTAACCCCCATTCACGTAATCAATGTTTACACGCCGATTGCTTTTTTTTGCATGCTTTAGTTCGTAAACTCAATCTTGCCAAATCTTTCGAGTTCCGTGTGTCTTTACTCTTTATCTATAGTCACAACAAACTTGAACATAGAGTTGCGTTTCTAAAGAAACCTCCATACTATCAATACAGTCTTGGTACCAAACCGCCTAGCTTCTACTCTTTAACGCACGCGCAGTTTGCAGCCGTCTGTTTTCATGTTTGTCTTTTTTCCCCGCTCGTTGATAATTTACACCCGTACCTATCACGGGATTGCAGCATGTGATAGTACTATTTGTTTTACGCTGTCCGCTCGCACACGTTGACGCAATAAATTAAAGTGTTAATAAGCAACAGATAAGCTTGAACTTATCTTGTTCTACCCGCAGCGCGCGAGAAACAGGGGACATTAAATCATTCCCTAATCAATGCTTTCCTCTTCCTGTTTATAGGTAGAAGTGCTGAATTATACGACACAAGCTTGACAGAGGTGTTACATGTACTACGTTTTGGACGCATGCGTAGTATTTACGGAGGACAAACCCAGCACTGAAATGACACAACAAGTTGCAGTTTCTCAATTTTGAAATTCGAGGATGAATAATAGCTCGCTGGAGTTGTTTTTCCTCTTTCTGTCTAATTCGTACAAATTGTGATGGAGTGATTTCTGACGGCGTGGCGAACATAAAGTTAACAGTTCCCCTGTGTGCTACGTCCCCAGGTCAAGGTTATTTTGCTAAGGCACTCATACAAGGGTGTAAGCATGGGGTACAGAAGTATGGAAGGGGGGGGGGGGGGGGCATGATGTTGAACCGTCTTACTCGATGCGATGCAACGAGGCTCATACACTTCTGATAAATCATCCTCATACGATCCCTCAGGGAACACTTTTGCCGATTCCACGACCTTTCTTATTTCCAACAAGAGCTTTACAACTCCTTAATAAAGCCATAACAGTCAATCCTAATAAGATTGCGAAACAAATTGGTCCTGAACCCTAAATCCTAATCGAAGACAGACGACCAAATCGGGCAGTGAATTCCTAATAAGTGACAGTAAAATGACAAGCAATGTAACGTGTTTGCTATTATCATTGGGCATATAGTCCCACATACGAAGAATGTGATTGCATTTTGTATGGAATATACTAAAATAGATCTCAAATTTGACACTTTCTCCTGGGTGGTAAAGCGTAAATATTTCAAACATCCGAGATTGTTTTCGGACAAGGTTCAATACTTGCATTCGATTGCAAAATAACCGTATCATGTATGGTGCCGAAGTCATTAGATCACATAGGTTATAAGGAGGGGAGGAATTAATGGCGGAGCTTGCTTACCAGCCCCCCCCCCCCCCGGCCATTATCCTTTTCTTTCCCCTCCCCCATTTTTCACAATGTTAGCCTTTCGTCAAGGCCATCGTGGCTGTGCAGCTGTGGCGACTGGAGTCAAGACTACTCAGCGCTCGAGCCGTAGACCACGGTCCCCGAGTGCAGCCACGAGGCCTTTTAACACTTGTCTTATGTTTTTCTTTATTTTTCGATTTTTGCTACCCCTTTTGGGTAGCGAAATTCCAACCAATCACAAACGAGATGTCAGCATACATTATACTAACGAACTGTGTACGCACATAGACGCGTTATTTTCGTAGGAAAAAAAAAAGTTACTGCATGTCAGCTCATTGGAACCGTTTATAATTCGTTTGGGTAAGAGTTGCATCCACGTCTGGGATTTAACAACATTTTTTCCAATTTATGCCAAGAAAATAATCCTTCCAGACTTTTATTTTATTAATAGAAGTCCTGCTGGAACTTGAACTGAATTCTGTGCTTACTTATGTCTTTTTTCTTAATTTGATTATTTTAACCCGCCCCTCTTTACAAATGGACGAAACCTGAGGAAATTCGAGTTGCTATTTAATTGGCTATTCTTCCACCGCGCTAATTATTTGCATAAAAGTATAAATGATTCATGTAGATCCTTTATGAATTATTTAACTCCAAAACCGCAAAATCAAGCGTTAAAAGGCCTCGTTGCTGGCGCCACTTGAGGGCGCTGCGTGGTCTTTGCTCCAGTCGCCACAGCTGCACAGCCACGATGGCCTTGACGAAAGGCTAAGTCCGTGGTAATTACTATGTGAACTCAACAGCCTGATAATTAATAGATTCTCGTCACATAATAAAATAGTCTGAATTAAAAGGTAGCCGCAAAACAATGCTTGAAAATTAGAACAATTTCAAATTCGCGCATCTTTTTGACTGACCTTTTACTTTTAGCAGTTCTGTATGTGGCCTTTCATTTCAACCCGATCTGAGCATTTGACTTTAAATAATAAGAACGCACTTGAATTGCGAAATACCACACTTCTCTTTGTTTTTCTTCTTGTATTTCTTGATGAGATAACTCTTAAGATAACCCCTGCTCATATTTCAGCATTCCATGCTGGATAAGTGGCACATCGTCACTCCGTGGTATTTGACTGACTGAGCGTGTTTTGCGGCTTGTAGTTGTACTAGGCCGACCGTCAACTGCCTTAGATAACCGGCATTAACATCGAGTGGTGTTCGCTACTGAGCGATAAGTGTTTTCGTGTTCGTTCCAAATAATCTCATCCGAGATTTCGCCTTTCGATTTGAAGTTGCGAAATCCATTGCCTTTTGTTTACTATTGGGTTGTGCGAATTGTTAAAAATGTATAGGCCTTAAGGACAGGTTTTCCATCAAAACGCAAATAGGTCGATGTTTCATAAAGCCAACGAATTCTGTTGTAAGAACCTATATTATGCAATAAGAATTATTGTTATCTAAAGTTGACCAAGAAATTGACTTGAGCGGGATATGAAGCTGTCCCCTCTGGATTGCCGTTCAAGTCTTCAACCTACATCCATGTATCCAGCTATAAAGTTGGTAGTTTTGGCGCTGGCTAGAACATGTAAGCCCGTACAAAACTGGAATTCACAATAATTACATCATAACAGTCCTATACTGAATGTACCGTTAATTAAGAATAAAAATGGAGACACCCCCCTTTACTAAAGTTATCCTCGTTGGATCCGAGACATTCTCCACATGTGCTACACATCTTGGAACAATATTTTAGGTTGTTTGCGCAATTGAGTGTACCCTACCTGTAGTTCTATGTGCCTATATATACCCCCATGGGTGTAGTACCCCTATACCGCCTACGTGTGGATTGAAAGGTTCAAGATCAACTTGAAAACCAGACCCTCAAGTGATACATCAATGTTCACCGAGAATTTTCCAAGAAGTATCAAAACGCTGTGAGAAGATGTTGGAGTGAATTATATCAAGTAGATAGATTAATACTTGATAGATCTGATGGAAACTAGGCAAATTAAAGGTTCCTATTTACGACAAGCATCCATCAATCATAGAATCTGTTTTCCTGGTTGTGTAATATAGACAACATTGGTAAATGTATTGCTGTCCCCATACAGTGGCGTAAC
This sequence comes from Crossaster papposus, assembly GCA_037893245.1. Taxonomy (NCBI): domain Eukaryota; kingdom Metazoa; phylum Echinodermata; class Asteroidea; order Velatida; family Solasteridae; genus Crossaster; species Crossaster papposus. Next base: position 441,552 of record JBAIAA010000789.1, on the reverse strand, counting down.
TACTCCCCCCCCCCCCCTTCCAGTCGGAGGACCGTGCCCCCCGGGTTCCCTATTTAAAATTCGAGTTTTTGTCACGTGACATTGGCGGCTACCGGACCTAATAACTCATCAGAAATAGTCAGAAATGTGCATTTGATGAAAACCAGACTCTGGTATTTCCTAATCCCAAACCAACTCAACTTGTTTGCTCATAATGTCAACTACAGTTGAACTTGTGGTAAATTTCAAGTCATTTTTGTTTATTCGTTGGCTTTATTGTATAAACAGGTGGGAAAACAAAGATACGTTATTTCTTACAAGTGATTATCAATGCGCCTTTGAAATAACAAAGTGCACGTATGAAGATAAAGAACTTTGGATTCAATGAGTTTTGTGTGTGCAATGAAGTTACCTAAGTATTCAAATCTTTCCCCGCATAATGATCTGTTTTAGAGTGATGTGTACTTTTAAGTCGTTAAAAGGTAATCATACATCGTCATAAGACGATCACAAGACAATTACAAGCCACTCCGTAGCCAACCATAAGCCACCTTGTGATCTGCTTTAGGAACTAAATAATTTGTGATTAACTAGAGCTGTATATTTATTTTATGAAGGAGAAAAGTATAAATTGATACTTACCACACCTTCGCATGTACTAACAGCCACGCGGGAATCCAATCGTCCGCGTACGTGTCCATTGAAATGACAGTAGCGGGCGTGGTCGATGAGTCCAAGCCGTGCTTCCGACACGTTCCCCCTGCGCCGCTCCGACACAAAACCCGGTGCGATCAACCGATGACTCCGCTCTAATTGTAGATGGAGATCTTCCCCCGACAAACTCAGTTTGTAGTGGACCGTTGATGGTGGGGACTTTTTGGCATTGTCCTCGCCTTCTTGGTCGGGGAGTTTTGAGTCCTGGTTGGGTGCCGAGTTGTGGCTGTCAGCTCGATCCCCGCTGAGATTGTGCGAGATGAAATCCCCATTGCTGTCTACTAGGGACGGGATGACGATTTCGTAGTCAGTCAGAGACTTGATAAAGTCAGCTTGAATAACAAAAATAGACAGTTTTCTAGATAAAATAGTTGTTTTTTTAAATTACATTGAATTAAATTAAATTATCGACGATTAAAGGTATTCACACTAAAGAGGCGGGGTAATTGATAAGGCGACGGTGTGGGTGTCAATAGTATTCGCAGAATAAACATCCATTTACATTGTCGATTTAGAAATCCGAGGATTAAAATGGATGATTCAGAAAAGCGAATATATTTAACGCGCCTCTGCCAGGCCCCGCCTACAGTTCCCACCATCCACTTATTGGAATCTATCGTTTTGGTATTAACACTATTATCATTTAACATGTTTTAATAATGTTTTTTAAAAAGCATAATCTTATACCTGTATTGCTTTGATCACACAAGAATACGAGAATTAAAGGAAAATGCAAAAATGATGTCAGAACCTTCAACAGGGGTTTAAAAAGACGCCTGCGATCAATTTGTGACAATGATTCACTTGTTCAAACACCAGACAAAACAAGTTTTACGAAGACAACTCTCCAATATCAATCAGGAGGAGCGTACGTGACGTGACGAATGATAACGCTGCAGTCATTGGTGTCTTTCCTGATGATCCCCCGAATGTTATGGCGTGTTCTGGCCGAGCGGCTCTGAGTGCCGGATTCCAGTCCAGGTTCTGACACGTGTGTCCTTAAGCAAGGCACTTGACCACTTTTGCTTCGTCCTTCGGATGAGACGTGAGGTCGTAGGTCCCGTGTGTTGTGTAATGCACGTAAAATAACCCAGTAGCACTTAATGCTAAGAGGAGGTGTTTGCCCCGGTGTTCCTAGCAGTGGCCGGCTGCAAAGTGCGCCACAGCACCTTGCAAAAACCCCTACAAAGGTGCTACAAATGGTTCTCATATTCTAATAAAACTATTAACCTGTCTTTGAAACTCTAAGCGCCTTAATTACATGTATCAATCTTGGTAGATACGTGCGCTATATAAGAACTACATGTACCTATAAATCTCTCTTGTTGTTAGCTCCTCTGAGACGTATGACTGTCCTCCCCCGCTGCGTGGAGTCCCGTCTCATTTATCAAGTTGAGAGTTCTCATTTGTCATTTCGTACAGCTAAGGAAGTGTTCATTTTTATGTCGCTCTTCTTATAGAGCTATTATCATCATGCGTCGTCCGTTCTGTCACATATCTGTTTAAGTTAGTTGTAAACCCCCTCTGCAGTAAAATCCCCGGGAACTACGATCGCTCGTTGAACAGTTGAGCATATACGAGTTTCGTGTACGTCCATGAATGCTTCTTTAACAAGCAATTCGATACATTACATTTCTCACTTTTCCAACCTACAAAATGTGTATAATTACTCGTGCAAATTTACAAATGTGATTGACAACTATCACCCCCATCTTGTGGTGTGTAGAATGTTGAGACTATTTTCAGGTTTTGTTTTATCTTCTTTTCCTGTCATTTTTTAGACTTTGAATCCTTCCCGAACGTTGATCAGGGAAATTATTCACTCAACCCATGCCCCATGCCGCATTGCAAGACCACGAAACTCAAAACAGAAACCAAGCAAGTCTCGCGGGCCTTCTTCAACTCTCTTATCTTAAAGGTAAGATACACCATTTGCAGAAATCGAAATTTGTACTACCGAAATATCTTACATATTTGAAAGGAAATAATGATTGTAGGCATCCAGCTACATGTAGGCCTACATGATTGCGCCAGATATCCTGTAATTGTTCCGAAAAATTGAATTTTCTAAAACAAAATTCACGATCGCCGTACGGCGCTCGCAAAAAAAAACCAATAACAAAATAAGGACCACTGCCTGACGCCAGTTGAAGACAAACGCCGTTTTTGCTGTTTTTCTCAGCATCTATTGTAAAAATTCGGACAGGTCAGTTAAACGATATTTACTGTAAAATACAACCCCCAAATCCACCCATTCATGATAATTCAAACAATTACCAATGGTGTATCCTATACCTTTAAACCGAAACCTGTCTTCAATTATCCCCGAACCAAGACTTTACGCCAGACTAAACGAAGATTGATTGAATTAAAATCCTCTCTTTATAGTCTTCAGTCTTCTCTTCAAATTCACCATAAAGAGGTTCCCGTCATTGCTCCATCTGTGAATTTCGATCCCACAAAGTCGAGGCGATTTAGAACGCCAACATCGTGTAATACGTGCCCCTGTTGTTTTTAGGCCGAAAGGTCACAGTGATTTCAAACACATTTTTCTTGTCTTGGTTTACAGCCCGACCGTCGGGAGCTCGGCCCACCCCATCGAGAGTGCGAACAGGAGTCAAACATTTTCTTATTAGCAGATAGACAAATAAATACTGGGAAGTAAATAGGCCAATGTTTGTTTTCGGTAGACATATAGGGTGCACGCGACAAGCAGAATGTACTACCAAGACCTCTGTAGACATATAGGGTGCACGCGACAAGCAGAATGTACTACCAAGACCTCTGTAGACTGAGCCGGCCATGTTGTCGGTGTTAGGCTGCGTTTTTGATGAAAGCCAAATTGATACATTTTTTTAAACAAGAACGCACAACAGACAACACTGGGTGAACAGTTTTAATGATATGAGGTCGGTTAAAGCAAAACCCCAACTTTTTTAATTAAATCGATGACAATTGCATGGTCAATTTGAAGGCACGGTCAGCATCTAAAACACATTCGATAAAATGTACTGTAGATGTGTTTTCATACATAAATATACCAAACTCCTCCCCAAAGTATTCTGCTTATGTAGGTCAGTTGTGATAAGGATCGACAGCTAAACAACTTAGCTTGTTAAACCTTTACGTGAGCGCCGCTGCCCTACCCTGGTCCGGTAGGCCCCAGGGTAAATGCGGCATAGTACTCATAATACTGAGGACTGGCAACGATAAACACTGCCAAACCAAAACAAGTTCCTGTGCTGAAGTTACACGTGTAGGTTGAATCTGAATTACAAATTTCTCTTTGATTGTTTCATTTGCTAGGAGAGCGGGGTTAATGATGAAACTATAAGTCAGATCTATATATCGTGTACATATCATCAAATCAGGGTATTACAGGGTGGGAAAAACCCCCGGATAAGCATAATATCTCAACAGACAAGCATACTTCCACTACCCTGAAACAAAGACTACCTATATAACAATGGATGGAGATCTGGTTTCTCATAAAATTAAACGATCGTTTTTCAATGGAAACGTTAAAGGTAAATATCTTTCAAAGTCGTTAATTTTACTTCAATGTGAATTTCTTGGAGGGGGGGGGGGGGGGGGGGGGGGGGGGGGGGGGGGGGGGGGGGGGGGGTTAACAAGATGATTGGACTTTGTGAAATGATGACCATGTGAAAGCTATATCAAAATTGACGTTTTGGGGGAAATTCTAGATTGTTATTTTACCTACCTTGTTCTGGATGATTGAATGTGATGGAATCTTTTGTCGGCAGCGTCTGCCCAAGACATACGAGCGTCACGATGACGTAACAGGCCGTCAACATGGCAAAGGCTTCAAGTTCACTTTAAGAGAGAGTTGTACTTGAGAGCTAGTAATAGTATACAACCAATGCTTCAGAATCCCATTGGATTATTATCTAGTTGATGTGCACTTTGAGTATACTGTACGTGTTGTACTGCTCATTCCTAGCTCCGTGTCCAGAGTACGTGTGTGTGTGAATGACGTGTCTACACATCTGTAGTGTCACCAGCGAATAAATCACAATGTCTTATAGATCTCACGCTGATCTTACAAGTTCAACCGACAAGCTGAAGCCACGGGACCCGACAACTAAACTTGTGAGAATGTGGGGACGAGGTTTGTTTTTATAAGCAAGCCTGGAATTAAACAAACATCACAGCTGGGTAAATGTAATAAGCCCTGGTGTGGTGTGCCCAGGCTAAACTGTAGCTGGTTGGCTAGTGGCGCGTACTGCATCTCGTTTATGAATGAAAATCGCACAGTGTAAAAAAGTGGGCGGGGCAGCACCCGCTGCGCATGTTGAATAGCGCACTTGACGTCACGTTGCCATGCATAGGGTGACTTTTGACATCCCAACAGGGTCTTGACAAGACAGGTGATGTAATGTTGGCATCACATGATGAAATAATTCTTCCTTGATGGCTTGGACATAGGGATCTCCCCAACCAACTCGAATTTCAGGAGGATAGGAAATTGCACTTCCCATAATAGGAAACAGTGAAATTTTTCATCTTAATATGTTAAAGCCGTGGGAGTTCGCAAATTGGGTACTCAGTGTCTCATTCACCCCTCAGTCTTAATCCTGCCAAACGCCAAGGTGGGATTTTGGAATCATGACACAGAACATGTTTGCAACCATTTTAAGTTTGTTTTAAACATGACTCAAATCAACCAGGAAGTTGGCCAAATATACGAGATTGCTTAGAAAGCAGGGCAGGGCAAGGAACATATAGTTAGTGTTTTTTTTGTAAGTGATTTCATTGCTGAGGAGGGTGGATGCGGTTGGTAAGCGTACTCCTTGTTTTGCGCCACACATATTGGCACAATTTGTCTTCTTCCTCATCAATAAACTCGTCACTTCCACGGATATAAATTTAATAGAGGAGCAGATAACCCCAGACATTGATTTGTCCCAAAAGTAAATTGTCATGTTGTAGTAAAAACAACGGGATGTCAGACGTAATCAGTTCATTTCGAGATTGTGAATCCAAGGAACTGAGATTGCAAAAACTGTCATTTATGAGGGGATATTGTGCTTCTTTAAACGAAGCTGTAATCTATACCAGCCCATCCATGTTCCTGAACATAATTGCCAATGATCTTCCTTTAATGTTTCACGGTTTACGTAAAGTGGCCCTCACATCGGCCTTACGGGGCCGTGACGACGTTTACGGCGGCGTTGCGATGAAAAAAACGAAGCCGTAGAAGTCCGTACTAAACCGTAATAAACCGCCGTGAATCGGGGATATTCTCAACACCACCGTATTTCCTCCGTAGGGTTTCGGAAGGAACCCGCGCGCAACCGATACGCAATCGCGAGGGTCCGTAGTGAATCGGGAGGTAAACCGTTACGCTATCGTCACGTCCCCGTTACGCAGCCGTAAGAAGTCGTAATAAGAACCCTTTGTACCAACGTGACAACCACAACATTCTCTCCCGGGTGTTCACGATTTTGCTCAAAAAACGCAACGCTGCCGTAGAAAGAACATCCGTGGACGTCCGTGGACGTCCGTAAAAAAAACATTTTTTTGTGAGGTGGCCTTTAATGGTACAATTTTGTTCTTGAGACCACGAGCACGGGGCACGTCTTGCAGATCACATGGGCTTAACTTTAACGCGATTGCTGCTTAGGGCTTGATCCCACGTGAAGCACTTTCCACCAAGGCTAACTCTCAACCGCGTTTCACAAATATTACCCCTGTTTATCGGGCCATGCGACCACTTTTAAGCACCCGAGATCAGCGTCATTTCACCACAGGTACCCATTTATACTCCTGGGTGGAGAAAGCCAATTGCAATAAAGTTCATTGCCCAAGGACACATGTACCATGCTCCCTGTCAGGGTTGGAACCATGGCGTATGGGATGGACAACCGTTGGATTGAACGGTGTATCATATTGGTTGTCTATAGTGTTATATAACTGCACCGGTTTAAATGAGTAGTTATCTCTTCTCTGGTTTTAGTTAATACATTGTACAAACGCTGAATCTAACCTTAATGAAAAAACATTGGGTTCAAGAAAAGGGATGTAGAAAATGGGCCACCAGCATCATGCCAGCATTAACAAAAAAAAACAACAACGGTGTTTTCTGGCGCCTTCTGGCTGAACAAACATAATTGACATTAATTACACTTTGGACCACCTGTCACCTAAATTAAGCAAAGTTCCTATCCATAATTGTCTCTGTGTCAACCGGAAGTTGTTTCTCGGAGGACAGTCAAGGTTCATTTTGCACCAATTCATCACCGGGTCTGCAACAAATTAGAACATTCTTGAGTCGCTTTCATTCCTGCAATGCAAAAAAAATGTACTATTAAAAGTTTAAAAGTGTTTTTCATTTTTTATCTGACCGTATCTGTACACTTACAACAGAACATTCTAAACAAAATAACATGCTGGGTTTAAGTAAGACACGTTTCTTACGCCGTTACAAAAGCAACACAAAAAAATAGATTTTACTTTATGAAATACCGTCAAATGACCATTGTGTACACATGACGTCTTGGTGCCAACCTGTATTATGTGTGTACTTCATAGAAGTCCAGCAACTAAGCAGTACAAATTACATATCGATTTAACATAGCATGCATTATCGATATTATCGGATAGTTCTATCTAACAATAGAGACGAATTTCCACGAAAACAGAGAATTCCAGAACTTCGTGCCAAAATCATGTTTGGTTTATCCCTGCCAACATAGAGGCGATTGGCGCGTGCGCAAACCATCGCTTCTCATTGGCTAATAACGTAAACTGATCATGACATGTGGATTTTCTGTTAGGGCAATGGGTGGGGTCGAAGCACCTCTGATGACGGAGAGATTTAAGACTTGTTTGAAGACTACCGCCATTAATGCACATTCATGTCACATAAACATATCGCTGTGTCCCGGGGGGGGGGGGGGGGGGTGTCGGGTGGTGGTTGGCACCCCACCCCACCCCGGCTGCTAAAAATAGGAATGATCATGCCGAAAAAAACATTACCTTCCCCGGCCCAGTCCTCCCCCATGAGTTTGACGTTATCAGACAACATGATATTTGGACGACAAACACCACTGGGCATGCATACCGACGCGTTGTTATCAGGATGTAATTGATTGAAACTCGTCTAACAACCATTTATTATGCTGTAGTATTTATTGAAGAAAACAAACATTAGTGGTCGTTTATATGAAAGGCGGTGCCGTTGTGTGAAAGGGGGAGAGAGTCCGCATAGGGACAATAACCCCGTCATAATCACGACCCTTGGCACAGGGCGATACGTGCCAACCAAACCCTATAGTACTACATGTACAACAATCACGACCCCCTGCATCGGGCTAGTGTTGTAGTTCGCCACATGGTCAAGTCGTAAACAAATCACAAGACAAGACAATCACAGGTCCGATCACAAGAAACAGGGGACGAAATGCCTCACGGCACATTTCACTAGCTTGTGACTAAAGTACTTGGTACTGGATGACATGTGATGGACTCAACTACAAGACAATTTTGGCACTAGTTTTCCCCTTTAGTCTAGTCAATCAGGCAGATTGGTGTAAACTCTGGAATGGAATTTGGCACATGGTCAGAGTATGTCTCGAGAAAAACATTTGACTATAGGGCCATCGTAGATATTTGAAAAATATAGGTAGAATAGTTAAAATAAGCAATTTTCCATATTTTTGTTATTGGCTGTCATAGCTTGTTTAGTCTGCCTATTTTGTTTTATGTTTTTTTCAAAAGACAAATCTGCGATTGCCCTCTATCATATATTTCTCGTGACATATTCTGACTGTGTACGAAATTCATGTTTTTATCATCCAGTGAACAACTCTATATCATTTGAATTGTCACCAATCTGCCACTATCTAGAGTTTATCTCTTGTATACACCCCACACGAATCAATTCGACTTCTGCTAAGTGCATATTCCACCTAAGAAACCCACAGTCCCACTAAAGACTCTGCTCTTATCAGGGTCGAGCGCGCATGGGGTAATGTCAAATGCTTCCACCGATAAGACAAAATGTGTTGTTTTCAAAACAAGCTAGACATAATTGTCCGTAAAATGTTTATTAAAACGTGCGCTGTGATTTCTCACACTAAGCATGACCTCTGAACACAAATCTGACTGCTTACAGTCAGACAGTTCCTTGACGCCCGTTCTCACTTGCATTAGCCGAGCTTATAGAATATCTACAAAAATGTTTTATTTCGTTATAAGTTGTTTGAAGCATCACCGATGTATGACATTTCCCCCCTATAACTATCGTATCGAACTCTTTATCGCGTTACTTCAAAGCATGGCCTCGTCTGCTGCATGCGTCCAGTAATCACTATAATAACTGGATAGTTTGGAGTACAGAAACGGTTGCCATTGAGCAAGTGTCGGGCCGGTTCCTCACAGTGCTCTATATAAAGGACAAGTTGTCGTCTGAGACAGTTTTGTAGCATCGTGGTTTAACTGGTTCTTGGCCTGATTTACTTTTTGTCCACCACCAAATTAGACCGGGCTTTTTGGAACGTCTCGGTTCGCCCCTTTTATACCACGTGTTCATTGTTGCGACATTTGGAAATAAAATAACGATAGAAATATGTCTGTTTGATAATAGGCAGTTATCGCGCACGTATCTACCAAGACTCAAGGTGCTCTCATATTATTACCCCGGCCATTGGGCCCATGAAACATTCTAAATACCACCTAAGCTCCCCGGGGAGAATACAGCTCGATGCTGCCATTACGGCGCAAAGCAGCTAAAATTAACCACAATACAAATGCAATCATCTCTGCCCTCACATGTACCCATTTACTCCTGGGTGGAGAGAAGCAATAAGTGACGAAGTGCCTTGCCCAAGGTCACATGCACAGTAGTCCCAGGCTGGACTCGAACCCACAACCTGTAACTTTACCTACAGATTACACATTCAATGCTCAGACCACAAGACCGCGGCACTGAAAGTGAGATTTAGAAATTTGCTTTTCATCGACGTTAAATGGCCATCAAAAAGACATCAGAAATCAAGCTTTTTCGTCAAGATTTGGCACGTTAAGATGATAAAATAGCATGTGATAGTGATTACAATTTGCATGTTTATAAGAGTATGTAAAATATTTATATGCAGCCCTTGCGTACGGGGCCGGCTGCAATTGCAAATGTAATCGGCAATTTTTTTTTTCGGGGTGCAATAGGCCGTATTATTGAACGTAGAGGGCGCTGTGCTCACGGTATTTGGGGGTATAATTAAAAGTGATTAGGAGATAATTCTTGTCAGTTTAGATATTCTAACAGCTCCAAAATATATTTTTTTCTAATATTCAATTGTTAGACAAAAGTAAAGTTACTAAAACTACTTCAATAAACGCGATTTTCCCTTTGTTGGGTACCCAGAAAATTGCGTCTTACAGCGCCCTCATGCGGCCAAAAATACGGCGCATTCTAGAATATCGGGCCACTTCGACATCTCACGCGCGCAGTGCACTATGGGTAATGTCAAGGGTTATTGCAGATAAACAAATGGTGTCGCCGTTGGCAACGTACTCGTGTCGCGCGTGGCGAATGCCATTTTTCTATTTCTACTGTCGCGTTTTAGATTGTTTTTTTCTCAAATAACTTTGTCAATGTCCTCAGAGGATTCTTTTGCTTTGTCTTTAGATGTTATTGAACACTGGAATGTCGAGGCTTTGAAGGATTTTTTTTTAATTAAGAGGAAATCCAGCGGGGGGAAGAAGGAAATCTGCTTGATCAGCTCAACGTTCCTCTATCTGAAAGTTGACGAACTGACCGAAGACAAACACAGAACGAAGTTATATTCGGAACTTGGATGGATTATTGCCACAAAAGCAATTACAATTTCGTTTGTGTTAATTGGCAAAGCAGCTACCAATACCAGATTCCACTTTCAAAATTGAATTATGTTGTTCATTGATACCATTATTGAATTTACCATTTATAAATTATATTGATTTTATAACTAGCTGATGCAGAGGTTACACAAAATATAGTGGTGTTCAAACATTTGACAAATCTTGAATTGTTTTCGTATTTATGAAGGGTTAATTGCAGCTGCAAGTGGGTGTATAATAATATTGTTAATTAACTGAGCAGCTTAAACAATATTATTTTAGTCAGGCTTTAATATCTTTATTATTTTGTAATACATGTATGTTCACTTTTTTCTTCTTGCACCTGTTGATTAAAGCACGATACCTTTAAAATACGTTCACAAACACATCAGCCGAGTGATTTTATATGCTTCGTGATAAAGAGTGAAAGCATTTTATTAATATTACATGTAAAAGGAAAGCCACCAGCCCTATACAATCATTATTTCACGTATAGTGTACATTTATATCTGCACACTTTATTTGGTCAACGAGTTATTCACAGCTGTACAGAGATACATTGTATACATTTACACAATGAGGTCTGGTTAAAGAATACTAGAACAGCAAAGACTAATTATATCATTGGCTGAAGATACAAAGTGTCTTGAGCATACACGATCGACGATTTTGCAACCCAGTTCCTGTTTGTTCGGGGATATTTCCTGTTGATCATCTTGTGCCAGCGACGACTGGTGTCTTCATCACGCTTCTCAGTTGAGAATGGAATGGAGGTTCACAATCACATGTTCCGAAACCTAAATGGCATCCATGCTTTGTACATTGTCCTCCTTTTCATTTTTCAAGTTGATTATTGATGTTGCCGCAGTTTGCAACATAACATATATCCTCAGGTTCAGCCAAAGATGGTCCTCGTCACCTTATGAAGGAAGACACATAAGAGAACAATATAGTTGCTAAGTATATTATACATTGTACTTTATTTTCGTGTTGCATGTTGTCATTGTCATTATCACTTTGATCCCTAAATTTTCTTTAAAAAATAAAACCCCTAGACCTACTTAATTAGGCCCTACCCTAATTAATTAGGCCCTCCTATAAAAAGGATAATAAAAACTCTACAAATACAATTTAAAAATACATTATCATGATGCAAATGACACTTTTTGGTACAAAATACAAGTCTATAGTTTTTCCTTTAGAAAAATGTTTCAGACAAAGATAAAGCTAAGTAGGTCGTGCCTGCACCCTAGAGAAATTATGCAGGCTGCCACATTTTTAATTATGGGCGCCCTAGATCCCAAACGTAGTTTACACACGTACACACTGCATAACATGTGACTGTGACTGCGTGGTCGACCGTACAAGTTTACATTTTTAGCGAACTCGAAATGAGATTTGTTTTGCTCTATCTGAAGAAAAACAAAGTTAGGTAACATTAATTATCTCACCATGATTAAATTCGAGTCAGGATTCTGCTGTATTGGGTTTAATAAACACGGGAAAAATTGTGTTTTTCCCCCCACATGCTAACGAACGTCAGTTAAGCAGTATGTTTACACGTGTATCGTACCCGCGTTATGCACGTTGCATACGTGCAGCGCGACTTTGTTTATCTCAAATTTCAGGTTGCCAAGGTAAGTAACGCATGCGCAGTTGGAATGTCGAAGTGGCTTCTTTCTGTAGGTCTACATTCAAGTTTACGTACGTCGTCGTGATAATAATATTCGCATGTTTCATCACAGGTATGTTTTAAATCATGGTCAGTTTTAAGTGTGGAAATGGTTTATATTTGTGGCAAATAATATACACATATGGACTGGCAATTAGGATGAGCCTGGCAAACCCCTGAGGGCGCTGTAACCAGTCAACAATTATTGAAGTCTATTGCCCGCTTCGGGAACTATTTCCCGCAATTTCACAGTGGCGCAAATCTCATGCACTAGCATGTAGTTAACCCCACGTGACCGTGTTTCAGCCAACCAGAATACAGAACTAGCAAGAGGTGTGTTATAATTAGAAATAGTGCTAAAAATGATGTTACATGTATAATTAGAAATAGTGCTAAAAATGATCAACTGTCAAAATTGCAATAATAAGTATGAGGTCGGCCAAAAAAAAAGTGGCTGCAAACATTCCAGGTTGGTCACACCATTGTTTTTGTTTGGCCTGACGGTGATTTCGTCATACTATGCGGATATGCGATTCACTCGATATCAAAGGATAATGGCCGACCGGACCAAGGTCGAGTATTATCCCGTGCACATGACTTGTGTACATGTATACACGTACTTGTGTACATGTACACACATGTACACCAAAGATCGTAGAGCGCCGCAAGGCCCTCTACGATCTTTGGTGCACAGTTCGTACATGTACAACTCTACGAATCTTTGGTGTACACAGTTGCTAGTTTATGTGAATCATGAATTAAGACAATGCATGAATGTGATTGTGATTGCGAAGTGTTCTCTGAGTGAAATTTCAAACTTTTATTTTATATTTACAATACACAGACTCGGGAGTCACCGCCGCGCCGGGGGTTAGAGATTACAGAGGTTGAGTTCGAAGATAAAAAGGATTGTTCTCCTGTGTGTGTGAATAAAGCTTAGCTCACACAGTGGTACAGTACATTGTACATGTACAGTGTACCATGGTAAATTTGGTGGATAGGCCCACGTAGTGACGCAGTGCTGCCGGTGATACGACTTTGTGAACATGGAAATCCAATACCTCAAAGCAATTGTACTTTGTTCCTTATTCTTCTCATGCCTCCTTGCCAGCTTGCTTCCTCTGAAGTTCGTCAACGTTGCCATCAACCACAGGGCTGACGCAAACCGCCGACATTCTGTGGAGCGAGTGCTGCGATTTTTAAACTGCTTTGGCGGAGGTGTTTTCCTCGCGACGTGCCTTCTGGATCTCCTGCCTGATGTAGAGCACAAGCTCACTGCCGTACTCAAGCTGTTTGACATCCAGACAAATTTCCCAGTCGCTGAATTTGTAACTGCCATCGGATTGTTCCTAATTCTCAGCGTTGAGCAGATTGCTTACGATTGCAAAGAACGAGTGAGCAGAGGACGCGATGAGGACGGAGTAAGCATCGAGAAAATTGGACAAGAGGACAAGAAGGAATCCAGTGACGTAGAGAGTCGGCAGAAACAGGAAGACAGTGAGACTAAACCTCTTTTGGATCATCGTAATCAATCGAGCACCTCTCGTGATAACACCACCAGTGCCAGTGACAATGAAGGAAGCATCAATCATCCTACCCATGGGGCGGGGCACAGTCATGGTACCCCGATTGACGGCACCGATCCGTTAATTCAACACACCGAGAGCCATGACATGGTTACCAGTTCCTCATTACGGTCCTTGCTTCTCCTCCTAGCCCTCTCTCTGCACTCTCTCTTTGAAGGTCTCGCGCTTGGTCTGCAGACCGATGTCGATCAACTACTAGGCATCTTTACTGCGGTCCTGATCCACAAGACCATCTTGGCTTTAAGTCTCGGCATCAATTTTGTTCAGAGTAACCTCAAACCACGCACCATGATCCTATCCAGTATCTGTTTTGCTATCATGGCTCCAATTGGAATCGTTCTAGGTATTCTTGTGAACCAGGCATACAGTACCACAGCTCATTACCTCATTGCTGGCATCTTACAAGGCTTAGCGACTGGTACCTTCTTATACATTACGTTCTTTGAGGTGCTTCCGATGGAGATGAGTCAGCCGGGGGATAGACTTCTCAAAGTCCTTTGCACTATTGTTGGATTTTCATTAATTGTTGGTTCATTGTTTCTTGACCCAACTATTAATCAGCCAACAACCCCCTGATGGCACCAGAAATGTTTAAGACTTTGTCAAGATGTAGTGAAGTGCTCGCAGGGCAAACATGTTTGTCACATTTGTCACCATGTATTGCCCCAAAGAAGATTAGTCATTGCAAAAATGTTAAAAAGACAAATCTAGGACTGAAACAAATTTCTAATTGTGTTTTAATAGGAAATAAACTCAACTCTCATGTAAAATGTACCCTTGTAAAGGTGGCGGCAGAATACCACATTTTTTCTCCCACCCCTGTATCAAAATCCATTATTTTTCTCTGTACAAGTACTTATAAAGCTATGATGCCCATTTATTTAGATGGTGCTTTCAGAACCAATACACAGTGCAGATCATTGTGTAGAAACCTTCAATCAGGGATTGAAATGTATATAAATACAATATCAAAGTTGGATTTTACAAATATTTAGTTTGTTGCTTTTAATATTTTATGTGAAAATTGTGCCCTCATCAACCCCCCCCCCCAAAAAAAAAAGGAAAAGAAAGAAAACAAATAATATATATAGTGGACAAAGTCTATAGGCCGTGTCCGAATTGCTAGCTTTGGCTGTGACTTCGGCCGTTGCTATGCTGTTGCTATGGGCGGCCATTGTCCGCTCTTAGCAACAGCATAGCAACGACCGAAGTCGCAGCTAAAGCCAGCAATTCGGACAGGGCCATAGTGTGATTTACTGAGGGATCCTCTGCATTCCCTTGGCCAGACCATAGAAAGCCATCACTGTTAAAATGGAAAACTCTTTGACTTCCCATTGTACCTAGCATCTAGCACCAGTGACTCATTGTCATGTGGCCTTGGCTAGGGTTTTGCACACTGTCCACTTTTTGCACACCTTTGAATTGTTATCCATGTAGACATGTCATTGTTCTTTTTCCCCATAGACTTTGTGCACAGAATTCTTTGTTGAGACCTTTTCAGTCTTTTGTCTTCTATTGTTTGTGGTTGTCTACAGGGTAGTGAATATTGAAACATTTTGCACCCATTGGTATTTGCACACAGCCCATATATTTTGCACTATTTTATGTTAATGATCACGCACAATGTTTGATCAATAACCCCCTCCCCCCTCCCCTGTTTTGGTGGGCTTGTGCAAGGTTGTAGTTGAGGAAAACCCAAGCAAGTTATTCAACTCTGTCTCTTAGCGTTGTTTTGATTGTACACAATATGTAGTTGGGTTATTTTCTGAAGTGACTGACTGACTGGTTTATGTTTGTATACGATGTACACAAACTCTGTTGTTTTCTTTTACTTAAATATGTACAACAGTGGTGCTGGAATTAAATTGATGAAAAGTGTTGATTTCTTTCTAATTATATATTAAACATTAATATTGATTTTTGTGGTTTGCTGGTTATTTGTTCTTTTATTAACCAGCCAGGATTTTGGATTTAAACATTTTTTTTACATTATCTCGTAATATGCCAAAAATGTATTTACCTTCATAGTTATAATTGATTTGCAATAACTTCCATGAATAAAACGTAATGGTTATCAATATAGTCGCTGTACCTTAATTGTAATTTTGGTCGACCCATCAATAAACAATTAAAAAAATTGAAGTGGGGAGAGAGAAGAGACATTACAGATGACAATAAAATGATTTAGGTCCCAACAAATGATGTATGTTTATTCACAACCCGCAACAGAATTAAAATGATCAAATTACATAAAATGATTGGCCAATCAAATCACTCTATTATACATTTCAATCTGACACTAGAATAAATATGTCATTTTGTTTTAATTAATTGTGAACACCCCAGCTGCATAATTTCAATATGGAAATAAGTTTGAGGTGTCGAGTATACTTATAATTTCAGCCCCCTTCCAATTGGCCCAGCCTGCCCCACCCCTAAACTAGTCCCTATTTTACTTTATTTCACCTCATGGTACATATCCATTCAGAAATATTCATGTGTATACAATTATGGTAAATACTTTTATAAAGAAAAACTGATTAATAGTAAATATTGAATTTACCAAGAGATGCAGGGGACCCGCAAAAAGCAGAGCTTGTCGAGTGCGAGTCCCCTATTTGATTTGAAACAAATGCAAAAGAACAGTTACATTACATTAGTACATGTACATCATACATGTATATACAAAGCACATTACTGACATCTTAGACTTCCTTGATTTATACTTCTGTTGGTAAATTATTCCCCCCCCCCCCCACAAGTTACTTCTGCAAAACTCTTAATACATGTACAATCCTTATTGGAGAAATATAGTTGAATGCACTTTGCTTAAATTTTGTAGGTATTGTTTTTCATGAATATATCAAAATCCAACACTTGCAATTACACATTCTCTGCACTTGCATGACAAAAACGGATCAATGATCTCACAAAGGGATTCTGGGTGAACTTTACAGATCAAAACAATCAAAATCCATCGAATACAATCTATTAAGACATTTGAAATTGTCAAAAACTAGGGTAAAGATTAGTGCTGGGCGAGTAGTGATTTTTCCCACTGGAGTACTCACGAAGAAATTACTCGCGAGTAATCGAGTACTCGCGAGTAGTTGTCACAATTTTCACAAGGTGTAAAATGACGATCACATACGTGTTTATTACCATGTGTTTTCATTTAAAGCACAACGGTGATTTTGCAGTGATTTCTGCAGCGTCGTTCCATCCTACGACCACAACTTAATCGGTACTTGTAAACAATCATCGATTTTTGTTACATTTCGTGTTGGCCCACTCAAAGGATTAAGTTCGGTGAACCTTATTTATTTGGGAATAAGACGTGCCATTGTAGGCGTGCAATGTGGGGAGCGGCTGTAAATTCATTACGCGTCGTTCCATCGTCGTAAACAATCGCTACTCGAGAGTACTTGATGCTACTTGGGTTGGAACAAGTAATCAAATAGTTTTAAAAATGTGAGTAGTGCTACGAGTAGCAAAAGCTAATCACGAGTAGGCGAGTACTCGAGTTACTCGCCTAGCACTAGTAAAGATAATAAAAAAACCAAAAAAACTACTACAGGATTGAAAGTGCATTTTACATGTAGTATTAAAGACATGAATTAGTTCTCTATACATGTACGTCCAAAATATGTCGACGGTATAAATACTTTTCTTATGTCTTGTGCAGAAAAAAACCCTGACATCTGGTGGTCTCTCTCAAAAAAGATTTTCTTGTTCCATTTTGGTCAGTCTGTCTTCTTGTCATTTCCCGTCATGATTTCTGAGTTGGTTCCATTTGAGATTGTTGTGTCGTCCATTTTCTGGAGAAAGTAAAGTGAAATAAATGTCGCAAAATAAGTTCATTTTGAACCCTGACTTAATAAACAAGCTAACAATGGGTTTAAACAAATGCTGGTAGGGAATTATATTATGTTAATTGGTTTACCAATTAAACAAGTAAACATTTTGGCAAGTTCCAAATAGGCAATTAAATTTGTTGATTAATGCTGGTACATCATTGAGTAATTTACATTCATAAATACCTAAATTCATAAATAGACATTTTACCCATTCCTATTGGTCAAGATCCTGTCACGTGTATTAAACACTTTTCCAGTGTTACATGAAATGTCGACTCCTATGAAATTCAGTGCCTTTTACCATTTTACCACGCATCTGTGCGACATTACGCAGTACGTGCGATGCACGCGCCAATCTCCTTGTTAGGATTTTTACTTGCAAGCTGGGCATTATATAGCTAGACGGGTGTTTTGAAAAACATGAAGTAAAATTGTAAAACAAAATTGTCTACATGTGTTCAAGCCACACTATATTGATACTATTTAATAAACAATGAACGATCGCTACGTATACAATTCAATTTCAATTTATTTCAATTTAATATTCACATGTATAACTGTCTGAGTGATTGACGGTGTATTTTGGCGGGAAAAGCGCCTTGCGGTTTCAGTCATTCTCAGGGTTAATTGAAAAATAAAAAATAAAAAATATAAATTCCCCTCCCCACCAATTTTTTGAAATCTTAGTGATGTAAGCATATTTATTAATATTAAATGGCCATAATAAATATTGATTAATATATATAAAAAGTCCAAATAAAATTTGACAATACAAACCTCTTTTTTAGACGAGTTTTCTTCTAGCGGTGGTCCGCCAAATTGTTCCATCTTTTCCGCTTTGACACTGAACCAGTTCTTGATCCTAGCTGGCATCAGAGGGAGTAAGTATGGTTGCAAAAACCGGTGAAACACCCACAAAAGAACGGGGATGATGATGCACGGTAAACAAACCATAGTTCTAGATTTTTCTCGGGGTTTCTGTCCCAACTCCTGCGACGAAAAACCTGTCTGAAGTAATCTCCTTGGAGACTGAAGCGGGATAGAGTAAACTAACTGGTTTTACGAGAACAAAACTGACGATTCTGTGAATTTATACACGTCGACTTAAAACTGCGCGATCGATCGATCATGGCCTTTTTTTTTATCTGGCCGTACCGTCTGATTTTTTTTTACTCAGTTAGTCGGAATCTATTTTTTGTGTGATATTCTAACCTGCAAGAGTCTGGGAGCTATATCATCCAAATGAGCAATTTGGTGTCTGGGCACCAGACTTTATGATACGAATCTGCGTGGTTAATCAGTAGTCGGGTACTTTTAAACTTTTGAATTGGAACAGCATGCTGTTTTTGCTCGCTTAAAAAAATACTGACGGAAATGTAGGAAAATACCGTTTTATGGAAAAGCTATGCATATAAGCTAAAGGTAGTAAACACATTTTTATTCAGTCTACAGACAGGATTATTCACATTTTTGTTTGGTTTTTAATAATAAATTAAATGTGTGCATTGTGATGTTTGACACTCGATCGACTAGCTTGCTGTGTACGAGATAATAACAACACGAGAGGGCGCTTGTCATTTCTGGTTTTTTTGGGTGGGGAGGGGCGGGGTTTAGATATAAAGTCCTTTTCAAAAATAATGCTTCCTAATTTTAATCATTTTGTGCAATCACTTTTTCAGTGATTGCTGATTCTAAATCAGAAATTCTAATTCATGAAAATTGAGTTGTCAACTTTACTAAAGTTTAGGCTTTCGCCGATAAAGATGCATCAAAATGTTGGATCATCTAACTATTTTCTATATTTAATATTTTTCGTTTTCCAGAATCTTTTATATTCAAACCTCAAACACAGCCATCAAAATGCCAGCTAAACTGAGGGTGATGATTCGACTCGCTCGTCATGGCTGCACAAACCGTCCCTTCTACCAAGTAGTAGCCATCCATAATCGACGAAGTCGTGACAGCAGAGCTTATCTAGAACAACTAGGAACCTACGATCCCATGCCGAACAATCAGAACGAGAAACTTGTCAGCTTTAACTTTGAGAGGACCAAATATTGGTTGGCGAGGGGGGCCATACCAACGAGGCCTGTGTCTATGTTGCTAGGTACGTCAACTTTAAACTTCATTTAGTACAGAACCACGGAAATAGACCTAAGACTAAGAGTAAGACCTAATGACGTCGCGCTTAGTTTACACATGCACTTTCCTATTGAACAAATCATTCAGTGTTGATATTTTACTTGTTTTTGTTTTGTCATTCTCGAGGTTTGTCTGGTTTCCTGCCTCTTCACCCAATGACTACTGTGTTAGCTAAAAGAGCCAGGGCCAAGGCTGAGGAGAAGGTGAAGAAGGAAGAAGAGGAGGTAGAACAAGGAGAGATGAGCTGATGTTGCCATGGAAACTGAGACTGCATCACTCACTGCAGCTCAGAGAAACTATTGTCCAGGAAACAGATAGAATGGCTTCTCCCTGCATGTCAATTTAGTACAGTGTGCATTGACCAATTGCATCACGAGTTGTGGTCAGGTGACCACAATATAGCGGCTACCACAATATAGCTCAGTCAAACTCGGTGACAAGTGCTTTGAGAAATGTGGGAATGGTTTTAAAGGCCCAGTCCAGAACGGTCAATTTCTTTAAATAAAAAGTTGAATCATTTGTTAACTCTCCCCTGTCGAAGACACTTTTAGGGTCAGTTGTTCAGCAGCACAAAGATACACTGTCTTTAGTGCACGCAGTTTGCACACTGAAGCTGTGTGCAGAATTGTGTTCCCTTTAGGAACACATGCAAAAGACTGGACTCAGAACATTTGTGCATATTTGTGCTGTTAAACTATAGGAGTGATACAAGTTAAAAAATGTAGGAATGAAAGACCCACATATTAATTAGGAATTGCTATCACCATGTATAGAGTAATTGAAAGATGTGTAAATAGAATCACATGGAATTTCTCTTTGTACATATAGTGTTTACATATTCAAACTGCATTCTCGAAAGGGTTTTCAGCAATTAGGACGTGTTGATGCTTAGCAGACGTGTTGATGCTTAGCAGAATGCTTTCATTATTTCCGTTGGTCATTATTGTTTTACAATAAAACATGAGAAATGCTGTGAATTTTGAAGCACTGATATTTCTTGCAATAAAAGTGAATTTCCATGAGATTTTTTGTGTTTTTAATTTGTTGTAGCCAAAATTATTAATGTGTTCGAACAAAGATACTGACAATTTGGGAGACTGCCAACATGGGGCAAGATATAGCTCAGTTGGTAGAGCGGTGATCCAGTATTCCGGAGGTAGCTGGTTCGAGTCCTTGCCATTTCCTTGTTCTCTGAAAAAAAAACCTGAAAGATCAGCTATATCTGTACAAACTAAAAAACTCTACCCAACCTACGAGAAGATTTATTGAAGAGGCATTTATTAACAATGCCCCCCCCCTACCCTTTTCAACGCCCACGAAGAATATGCGCACGCGCGCGTGGAGGAGTACGTGCGCTGCAGCAGATTTTACACAAACAATCAAACAAATCAAGATGGCGGCTCCCATGGAAGAAGAAGAACAATCTGTAAAAGACGAGGCCGAAAATATCTTGTACGACCTGCTCGTACTCGCCGAATGGCCACAAGAACCAGAGACTTCAGTAAGTATAAATCTTCTGCGGAAACTGGAAAGGCGTAGGGTAAACATATATAATATATTTGGTGCTAAATGAAAAAAATGCCAATACAACTTGTGGTCCACGTCACCAACTTCAACGGGCCTAAATTGTTATGCGCTGTCCGTGTATTTCCGACAGATATTGCACTGCAAAGCATACTGAGTGTGCGCGCGCGCGCGCGTGTTGGGCCCCGCTTTTAGTTATGCTCAGTCATTTTATCATTCCAACCAAAGAAACGTCTTGAGCTGAACTCAAAATACTCTCAATCTTCTTAATAACCATTTCATGTAATTTTGAACATTTTTTGGCATTAGAAAATGTAACTTCTGCATTTTGTTTTTGAAGTTTATGCAAATACTATTTACAGTTCTGGCAGTTTTTTAACAAGAAAAAACAATTTCATGTCTACTCTTAGTACATAAATATTTTGACGTATCTATTTTTTATATATTTTGCTGTGTTTTTTGTCTAAATGTTGCAGTTGAAACTTGCGTTATTAGCTTGAGAACTCCAGCTCTAATTAGCTCTTTGTTACGAGATTCGCATTTAGAGCTGGAGGAAGTTGGCCGACATTCAAATTGGTGCCATCAATTGTACCATCGTATGTGGTGGATGTTTGCTTAGTTCATGGAAATGGGAAATCCAGAGGCACCAATTTGAATGTTGCCTTGTTGGCTTACTTCCTCCAGCTGTAAATGCAAATCTCCCAATATCATGAGCTACTTGGAGCTGGAGTTCTCAAGCTGAACTTGCATTAGCATTAATATATTATTAAATTTAATATTAGGAACAATTTAGCAAACACGCTGAATACAACAATGTTTGTACACATATCAATGTTGGGTTCTAGCCACGGTGGGCGGCGCCAGGCGGTACCGCCCGGCTCTTGGGTTCCTATTGGCTGTGCCACTTTTGTTAATGAAATTATGGGCACAAAAGAAAGAGAGGAGCTATAACTTGGCTAGACTTTCGAAGAAACATGCAAAAGTGAACTGGACCCCCGGCCGTGAGGCGCGAGAGCTCCGCTCGCAACGCTTCGCAATCTGATAATTTACCCGGCACTAAAAAGGTCCTAGCTAGAACCCTGTCAATGTGACCGAGTTTTGTTTTGCAATCTTGATTTTGAAATATATGAAAAACCTTTTTTTTAAATAAAGGTTCCATGTCCATATTTAGCTTTACTTTTTGATTTGTTTACATTCAAATTTTTGTATTTGTTAAAATTCTTATATTTATTTCAGACAAAAGTCATTGCAGAGAAACCAAAGGGATCACTTATTGGAAAGGTATCATCAGCTGCCTACAGTAAGTTCCATTGATGCGAAATATGTGTGAGAATAAATGTAACCAAAACTAGAGACGGGTATATATGGAGGATAGGGGAGGGGAAGGGGGAGGGGGTTGGAATTGGGGAGAGATATTTGGATGGCGGGAGAGATTGGGGTTGGAATGGGTGGCTTGTGCATGCGCTCGCCACTCACCAATGTGGCCCAGGTTCGATTCTCGGCCTAGACCATAATGAGTAGAGTTGTGCGTTGGTTCTCTCCTGTGCCAGGGCCCTCCAGTTTTTCTCCAACTGGAAAAACCGAACACTTTCGATCTTCAGCTTTTTTGTTTGCTTTTCCATAAAAAGGGTCAACATGGACGTTCCTTCGCAGTACAGGATTACCATTGAGGTTAGTCAAGTACTACCATTTAAATCCACATTCAATTTTCTAAATTTGGTAGAGATTTCAAATCTCTTTTTGCCTGCCATTATATTAAGTCTTTGACACAATGGTTTAATGTATGTCCTTGTACAATTGTAATATATCCCATTGATGGGTGAATATTGTAGCGGTTTTCCCTCGGTTGGTAAACCCCCGACTCCACCGGTATTATCTGACCCCAAAAGCCGCACAGCTATGGCCAGGGACCGGATCCGTTTGGGTGGAAATATACCGCCCGTTACAAAGAGGACAAGGAACACGTGATAAACGGCACACCAGAGAAGCAATTCTATAGTTCGACTAGGATATTACAGCTAGCTACTTTATTGTCTCCACTTCCACTTACTTCCCCCACCGGGTCCTATATACAAGAATAAACACAAATTACATAATGAGCCTAATCGGCCCCAGGTACATGTAACGTACCCCACTATAGCGCGGTAGTCCCCTTAATGTGGACTACCCTACATCTACGTAGTGCTACTTACATAATCCCAGCACTTGTGCTCCCGCGTCCTAGATCCCGCGTATACACAATCGGCTTCCCAAGTACATAGACTTATATGATACACTTGATCACAACTAAATCTGCACTCTATCAGAACCACTTCCATCAATGAATATCGAACAACTGCCCCTTTTCCCCCTTGTGCTCTGTATTTTATACGCAATAACTCCTGTTTAGTCTTCTATTATGTTTCCATAACTAACTTAAACTGGCTACTATGTATTTCCATGAAACCCGTTTATTTACAAACCCTTTCTAAACAGAATTAGTCCCCTTCGGTGATCTGCCTAGTGTCTGCTGTCAATGCATCAAGAAGTGTTCCAAAACAACTCTGTTTTCCCCTTTTCAAGTTGCTAAGTTAGTCTTTAAGCATATATGCCAGATTTCATACACCTCATTTATACAACTCACAACACCCTGTCAGACCACTGACAGCTACTCTTATCTTATGCTATACGATTCCGTTGTGCTTGGCTTCCCTGTGTTTCTAAACTTCCAGTACCAACCCACAAGGCTCCATTGTACTCGCTATAAGGAGTTTCCCAAACATCCGATAGCAGACCCTACCTATTTACTTGCCCATAGCCACCGTGGCCCTATGGGTTCATCAAGAGTTCATGCACCAGACCCTTTTTCCGTTACAATATCAATGAAAACTACTCCTGAAAGCCAGCAACAATTCTACCATAATTCTGATTCTTTCCCCTAAGTCCTACTTTTGTTCTTCTTTTCAATGGGATTCTACTTTCTCTTACTTTTTCACCTGGGTCGGCTTGGATGCCTGGCATTTTGTTCTTTAGTTCGTGAAATGACTTTGTACGTATTGATAACGGCATTGCAAGTGTATCAAACCACGTAATAATAATAATAATAATAATAATAATAAAATGACTTCCTTTGTTCATAAACACAAAGAATGTAGAGTGGTAGAGTTGAGGTTGACCTTCCTTCATGTTTGATGCTTTTCATTCCAGGTCATCTACTCCATGCTCCTTACCTGCTACTCTCATCAAACTGGTCAATGCTCAGATCAACTGGCATATGACTACCACAAGGTAATTAACAACAATATATCTGAATAATTTGCAAGATGTTCTGGCAACTGTGGGAATCTTTCGATACAATACTCTTTGTCTAAATTTGTCGGACACTCTGTTGACAAGTTACTGCTATTAAAAGTTTGCATTTATTGAAATGTCAAAAGTTTATATCTGATTTTTCAGGATAAAGTGCAAATAGCTAGTACTTGACAAGTATATGTCATTGTTATTTGCACAACTTCTTTGTAGGTTTATGTAAACTGTTTATTTTGTTATTCTCTAATAGCAATGATCGATTGCTGGCTATCTTGGAAGACAGTTGTCTTGAGATACGCTCAGCTAGGGATGACTACACAACAAGTCTTGGCAAATGCTCAAGTAAGTCTATACAGCTACAAACAGAACCATCTCTGCCTTCAAAGATACCCATTTACTCTTTGGTAGAAAGAAGCAAAGATTTGGCAAATGCTCAAGTAAGTCTATACAGCTACAAACAGAACCATCTCTGCCTTCAAAGATACCCATTTACTCTTTGGTAGAAAGAAGCAAAGATTTGGCAAATGCTCAAGTAAGTCTATACAGCTACAGACAGAACCATCTCTGCCTTCAAAGATACTTATTTACTCCTTGGTAGAAAGAAGCAAAGATTGACAGAATACCTTGCTCAAGGGCACACACACCACAATCCCAGGCTGGACTCGAACCCACAACCTGTAGAATTATCTGCAGACCATGAATTCAATGCTTCAGACCATGAGACCACGGCACTCCACTCAGTATGTTGGTTCATCACATTGTGATTTGTACAATAATGCATAGAGCTACTTGATACCTTTTTTTTACTTGATTGATTTTTTGGGGGGAGCCGGTCACATTTTATATTTGGTAATCTTTCCCCCCAGTACCTAAAGACCCATATCCCCAATGGAGACAGCTAGCCTGGAGTCCAGACTGCACCATGCTAGCCTGTTCAGACAGCAGTGGCAACGTGCTTATTGTAGATCTCATGGGCAGTATACTCTTCACGATAGACAAGGTAAAAGTCTAATTTATGGACATGTCATAAACTATAAGTGTAAATTCTAGTTTCCTTTATTTCCAAATTTCCCTCTTAAAGGTTTGAAGGACTTTTTGAGGATCAATGAGAGTAGATCCAAGTCATATGTTGGAATAGAATCAATAAATTCCTGTTGAAAGGGCAGAGAAGAATAGTAGAGATTTTAAAGGATTCAAAAGGTTAGGGTTAAATGTTTGTTTCACCCTAACAGTCCTGAAGCCTCCAAAATCAATCTCATTTTGCACCCACCCTGAGCAGTTAGGGTCAAAATACTCATTTTGTTCGCATCCTGAAAATTCTTTCAACCCACATTTGTTATCATGATTTCCGTAAGTGTTCCTCTTCATTTATCTACAGATAACCAGGAGCTGTAGTACTCTCTAAAATATGAGTTTGCTTTGTAGAATTTGATTCAATTAAAATAATTGCCCTGTTTGTCTTCAGACGTCCTCCAAGCAGCAGTTGCCAGGGATTCCGTCAGACCTGAGCTGTGCTGTAGCCTCTCTCATGTTCACTGAGTATAAGAAAACAACCAAATGGTAAGGCTCGTCAGATGTTAAATGCTGTAGGACATTGATATAGAAGGCTGTCTGTGGGGCGGCCTGTGGGGCGGGCTGTGGGGCGGGCTGTGGGGCGGGCTCTGGGGCTGCCTGTGGGGCTGCCTGTGGGGCTGCCTGTGGGGCTGCCTGTCGGGCAGCCTGTGGGGCTGCCTGTGGGGCTGCCTGTCGGGCTGCCTGTGGGGCTGCCTGTCGGGCAGCCTGTGGGGCTGCCTGTCGGGCTGCCTGTGGGGCTGCCTGTCGGGCTGCCTGTGGGGCTGCCTGTGGGGCTGCCTGTGGGGCTGCCTGTGGGGCTGCCTGTGGGGCTGCCTGTGGGGCTGCCTGTGGGGCTGCCTGTGGGGCTGCCTGTCGGGCTGCCTGTGGGGCTGCCTGTGGGGCTGCCTGTGGGGCTGCCTGTGGGGCTGCCTGTGGGGCTGCCTGTGGGGCTGCCTGTGGGGCTGCCTGTGGGGCTGCCTGTGGGGCTGCCTGTGGGGCTGCCTGTGGGGCTGCCTGTGGGGCTGCCTGTGGGGCTGCCTGTGGGGCTGCCTGTGGGGCTGCCTGTGGGGCTGCCTGTGGGGCTGCCTGTGGGGCTGCCTGTGGGGCTGCCTGTGGGGCTGCCTGTGGGGCTGCCTGTGGGGCTGCCTGTGGGGCTGCCTGTCGGGCTGCCTGTGGGGCTGCCTGTGGGGCTGCCTGTCGGGCTGCCTGTGGGGCTGCCTGTCGGGCTGCCTGTGGGGCTGCCTGTGGGGCTGCCTGTGGGGCTGCCTGTGGGGCTGCCTGTGGGGCTGCCTGTGGGGCTGCCTGTGGGGCTGCCTGTGGGGCTGCCTGTGGGGCTGCCTGTGGGGCTGCCTGTGGGGCTGCCTGTGGGGCTGCCTGTGGGGCTGCCTGTGGGGCTGCCTGTGGGGCTGCCTGTGGGGCTGCCTGTGGGGCTGCCTGTGGGGCTGCCTGTGGGGCTGCCTGTGGGGCTGCCTGTGGGGCTGCCTGTGGGGCTGCCTGTGGGGCTGCCTGTGGGGCTGCCTGTGGGGCTGCCTGTGGGGGCTGCCTGTGGGGCTGCCTGTGGGGCTGCCTGTGGGGCTGCCTGTGGGGCTGCCTGTGGGGCTGCCTGTGGGGCTGCCTGTGGGGCTGCCTGTGGGGCTGCCTGTGGGGCTGCCTGTGGGGCTGCCTGTCGGGCTGCCTGTGGGGCTGCCTGTGGGGCTGCCTGTCGGGCTGCCTGTGGGGCTGCCTGTGGGGCTGCCTGTGGGGCTGCCTGTCGGGCTGCCTGTGGGGCTGCCTGTGGGGCTGCCTGTGGGGCTGCCTGACGGGCAGCCTGTGGGGCTGCCTGTCGGGCTGCCTGTCGGGCTGCCTGTGGGGCTGCCTGTCGGGCTGCCTGTGGGGCTGCCTGTGGGGCTGCCTGTGGGGCTGCCTGTGGGGCTGCCTGTGGGGCTGCCTGTCGGGCTGCCTGTCGGATCATAATTTGATTCGCTAGAATCGGGCACTGTATGAATTATAAAAATTGGCAGGTGTATTGCTCGGGACCCAGGAATATGCAGTGTCAAGTTTCAAGTTGTTTGGATGACTGCAATCCTCAGCTGTATGACAGCAAAACCGAAGGCCTATAGACTCAGAAACATAGCAGTATAGACCGGCACGCATTGTTGAAAGACAAGACAAACATGTTAACAGACTTTACTTCTGATATTTGATTGTTTTGTATTTTTCTGTTTAACTGTTTTAGGTCAGCTGAGTTGATTGTGATAACATACCATGGCAGTCTTCATAGCTACTTAGTCAGGTAGGAACATCAGTACTGAAAGTTGACTTCTTTGTTTTACTGAGAGGTCTTGTGGATTTAGTGAATTGCCTTTGAAGTAATTGGGGGGAGGGGGGGGGGGGGGGGGGGTGGGTGGCATTGGAGCAATTCATTATAGACAAGACAGTGCATTCCAGTGAGTTGTGGAGTAGATTTGAAAGCCAGAGGGGGATAAGGAGGGTCTGGGAGAATGGTCTGGGAGGAGGGGGATTAGGAGGGTCTGGGAGGAGGGGCGATTAGGAGGGTCTGGGAGGAGGGGGGGATTAGGAGGGTCTGGGAGGAGAGGGATTATAAGGGGCTGAGAGGAGGGTCTGGGAGGAGGGGGGATTAGGAGGGTCTGGGAGGAGGGGGATTAGGAGGGTCTGGGAGGAGGGGGGATTAGGAGGGTCTGGGAGGAGGGGGATTAGGAGGGTCTGGGAGGAGGGGGATTAGGAGGGTCTGGGAGGAGGGGGATTAGGAGGGTCTGGGAGGAGGGGGATTAGGAGGGTCTGGGAGGAGGGGGATTAGGAGGGTCTGGGTAACTCATTACAGATTTGTTTACTTTGGCTTGTGTCACTGTGAGGCTTGAAGATGTAAAATCGTTTTGTTAAAAAGAAAAATGGGATAAGTAAACAATAGACCACCTTTTCACGTATTACAAAAATGTGATAAGTCCAGTTTTCACACCTGTTTAAGTTTCTAGTAAGTTATAAAGGGGGCCTATAGTTTTACTTGTCATGTTTTTTGTTACATCTTCTGGCCCTACAGTGTGTATTCCTGGTGAGTTGTAAGCATGAGCACGTGGTACTTGGTTAGATAACGGAGGGCATTGTAACAGGCCATGGTGGATCAAATTCTCCTAGATTTGCTTTAGGCAACAGACAATTTTAAGTTGAAGTATTTTTCCTGTTCTACAGTTCAACAGATGGTTACATCCTGAACCACAGTTTTCAGTTCAGCAGTGAGCTTCCATTAGGTGTGAGCAGCGCCCTCTATCTGCCAACTCGATCCCTGCTTCTGATTGGCTCCTGCTCGCAGGAGGAGGGGCAAGATGTGGTTACCATGGCAGCAAAACATGGCATCAGTGCGTGGAGAAGGCTGGACCAGGAACCGTACTACAAACTGGTCACTGACTACTCGGATGAGATCAATAAGGTGCGAATGTAAGAGACAGGGGACCAGACTTATGAAATGGCATTATTCTTAGCCTTTCGTTTTATTTAATATTTTTCTGGCATTTTTCCTCTCAGCCCAGGAGTTCTCGACGTCTTCTGAGGAAGATGACGTCAATTTCAATATTCAACAGAGCAGATAAGGTAGACTAAATCTTGAATGGTAACATACAACAATCTGCAAACATCTCAAAACAAAACTACCAAATTAATATAAAAAAAACATAACATTCTCAAGCATCTTGTTAAATCACAGCATCTTGTGTGCTGTGGTTTTCAAGAAAAGTGGAAGTTTGGTATCAATTTTCCACTGTGGTCAGTCGACCAAACGTTAGAATTTTTTATTTTTTTTAAAACACTGCCCTTAATTTCAGGTCTCTTACATTTTTTTTGCAATCCGTTTACGTATCTATAAATGCAAGCCATTTAGACTGATTGACCTGACAATTCCCTGACATCAACAAATTGATCTGTTTCATCTAAGGCAGGGGCAGGGAACTAGACTTCAAGAACAGCATTTTTGTTTTGGTTTGTCTAGCATCTATAAACAACTTTAAACAGGTCAAAGTAACAATATTTGCTATAAGATACTAACCTCCAAAGCCATTCATTGCGGAAAATTACAGCAAAAGCAAATATTTAATATTACCCTTTATTGTGGATTATGTGACTAAAATAAACACATCCAGGTGTTCGTGTTTTCTCTTGTTTGTTCCTTGTACACAGTCATTATGTCTCTGAAGAAGATCTTGTTAACTTATTTGATTTTCTCTTAGGACGGAATCTACAAGATGTGCATATCACCGGATGGTCAGCAATTGGTCAGCGTTCAGCAATCGGGCGTGGTTGCTTTGTGGGACATACCATCTCTCAAGAACAGGGGAAGTTGGTCTCCAGAAAATCAGGTAGGCACAGCAGGTTTAAACCAAACATTGTAATACTTCAAAGAATGTGTAATTTTGTTTTAATAATTAAGAAAAATACTAAAAGTGTTTGTCTTCAAGAAACTTTAAAACGAAGATGGTTTAAAGCAGTTCATATATTTTGTTTAGGTTTTTATGGATTTCTGCCGAGTTGACCCCTGAAAGTAAATGGTATCACAATGTCACAGATATCTAGTTATTAAATAACAGGTTTTGTTGTCATTCCATTTCAGCCCGGGTATGACGAAAAGAATCCAAACATTCTGATTCCGTCCAGGAAGAAACCAACAGAAGGTGATCACTCACTTCGTCTACTTTTATTCTTTGTCACACTGTCTGTTTGTCCGCCTGCATTGCTCTCTGTTTGTGTCCGTCAATAAAGGTTCTTATGGTATTCTTGTATACACAGGTCAACCATCGCCAAACTCTCTGATAGATATCAACTTTTGGTCCAAAGAGGTAAGAAAATGTTGCTGACTCAAATGTTAACACAATTAAAGAACTCATTCTGACCGAAATCTGTAACATTGTCCAATATATGTGTGTAATTTGCCAATGCTTAGAATTGACTGGTAATAATTGAAGTCTTGTTCCTGTTTCCTCAGGCCCTGATCCTGGCTCGGTATTCAGGCGCCGTGGCTGTCGCCTCCACTGGGCACCTGACTAATCTCCTGGGTGATTCTAGTGAATGGTTTGAGCCAGCACCAAAGGTCAACAGAGCATCGAACAAAGGCTTCCTGTCAATTGAGGTAACATACAAAAATATGCCTTGGTTTCAATAAATAAAAGTATACTTGGTGGGGGGGGGGGGGGGGGTAATTATCCTCACTAGTAGCTTAGAAGCTGAATTATAAAGGACGTAACTACAATGGGGTCTAGTCATGGCATGTAAAAGTGCCTTTAGCTGCTAACCTGTTTTTACTAAGCAAGAGTTTTTTTGCTAAGCAAAAATGTGTGCTTAGCAGCCTCTGATGTGATGTATTCATTGTTTTCTATTTTACATATATTACATGTTGTAGTTAATGTCAATGTGTTATTTGTTTGCACAGTGTGAGAGTAAGACTTCAGCCCTTAAGCGTCGTCGCATGCCGTCTGACCGTGACCATGACGACAGTAAGAACCAATCTCCCCAAGACAATGATGATGATGATAGTGATGAGGATGAAGATACAACAATGCTCATGAGGACCACTAAACTCATGAAACAGGTCAGTCCTAGAACATCCAAGGTAGATACAATCATGAGGACCACTAAACTCATAAAACAGGTCAGTCCTTGAACATCCAAGGTAGATACAATCATGAGGACCACTAAACTCATGAAACAGGTCAGTCCTAGAACATCCAAGGTAGATACAACCATGAGGACCACTAAACTTATGAAACAGGTCAGTCGTAGAACATCTAAGGTAGATACAATCATGAGGACCACTAAACTCATAAAACAGGTCAGTCCTTGAACATCCAAGGTAGATACAACCATGAGGACCACTAAACTCATAAAACAGGTCAGTCCTTGAACATCCAAGGTAGATACAATCTTGAGGACCACTAAACTCATAAAACAGGTCAGTCCTAGAACATCCAAGGTAGATACAATCTTGAGGACCACTAAACTCATGAAACAGGTCAGTCCTAGAACATCCAAGGTAGATACAACCATGAGGACCACTAAACTCATAAAACAGGTCAGTCCTTGAACATCCAAGGTAGATACAATCTTGAGGACCACTAAACTCATAAAACAGGTCAGTCCTAGAACATCCAAGGTAGATACAACCATGAGGACCACTAAACTCATGAAACAGGTCAGTCCTAGAACATCCAAGGTAGATACAATCTTGAGGACCACTAAACTCATAAAACAGGTCAGTCCTAGAACATCCAAGGTAGATACAATCATGAGGACCACTAAACTCACGAAACAGGTCAGTCCTAGAACATCTAAGGTAGATACAATCATGAGGACCACTAAACTCATAAAACAGGTCAGTCCTAGAACATCCAAGGTAGATACAACCATGAGGACCACTAAACTCATAAAACAGGTCAGTCCTTGAACATCCAAGGTAGATACAATCTTGAGGACCACTAAACTCATAAAACAGGTCAGTCCTAGAACATCCAAGGTAGATACAATCATGAGGACCACTAAACTCATGAAACAGGTCAGTCCTTGAACATCCAAGGTAGATACAATCATGAGGACCACTAAACTCATAAAACAGGTCAGTCCTAGAACATCTAAGGTAGATACAATCATGAGGACCACTAAACTCATGAAACAGGTCAGTCCTAGAACATCCAAGGTAGATACAATCATGAGGACCACTAAACTCGTAAAACAGGTCAGTCCTAGAACATCCAAGGTAGATACAATCATGAGGACCACTAAACTCATGAAACAGGTCAGTCCTAGAACATCTAAGGTAGATACAATCATGAGGACCACTAAACTCATGAAACAGGTCAGTCCTAGAACATCCAAGGTAGATACAATCATGAGGACCACTAAACTCATGAAACAGGTCAGTCCTAGAACATCCAAGGTAGATACAATCATGAGGACCACTAAACTCATAAAACAGGTCAGTCCTAGAACATCCAAGGTAGATACAATCATGAGGACCACTAAACTCATAAAACAGGTCAGTCCTAGAACATCCAAGGTAGATACAATCATGAGGACCACTAAACTCATGAAACAGGTCAGTCCTAGAACATCCAAGGTAGATACAATCATGAGGACCACTAAACTCATGAAACAGGTCAGTCCTAGAACATCCAAGGTAGATACAATCATGAGGACCACTAAACTCATAAAACAGGTCAGTCCTTGAACATCCAAGGTAGATACAATCATGAGGACCACTAAACTCACGAAACAGGTCAGTCCTAGAACATCCAAGGTAGATACAATCATGAGGACCACTAAACTCATGAAACAGGTCAGTCCTTGAACATCCAAGGTAGATACAATCATGAGGACCACTAAACTCATGAAACAGGTCAGTCCTAGAACATCCAAGGTAGATACAATCATGAGGACCACTAAACTCATAAAACAGGTCAGTCCTAGAACATCTAAGGTAGATACAATCATGAGGACCACTAAACTCATGAAACAGGTCAGTCCTTGAACATCCAAGGTAGATACAATCATGAGGACCACTAAACTCATGAAACAGGTCAGTCCTAGAACATCCAAGGTAGATACAATCATGAGGACCACTAAACTCATGAAACAGGTCAGTCCTAGAACATCCAAGGTAGATACAATCTTGAGGACCACTAAACTCATGAAACAGGTCAGTCCTAGAACATCTAAGGTAGATACAATCATGAGGACCACTAAACTCATGAAACAGGTCAGGCCTAGAACATCCAAGGTAGATACAATCATGAGGACCACTAAACTCACGAAACAGGTCAGTCCTAGAACATCTAAGGTAGATACAATCATGAGGACCACTAAACTCATGAAACAGGTCAGTCGTAGAACATCTAAGGTAGATACAATCATGAGGACCACTAAACTCATGAACAGGTCAGTCCTAGAACATCTAAGGTAGATACAATCATGAGGACCACTAAACTCATAAAACAGGTCAGTCCTAGAACATCCAAGGGATACAATCATGAGGACCACTAAACTCATGAAACAGGTCAGTCCTAGAACATCCAAGGTAGATACAATCATGAGGACCACTAAACTCATAAAACAGGTCAGTCCTAGAACATCCAAGGTAGATACAATCTTGAGGACCACTAAACTCATAAAACAGGTCAGTCCTAGAACATCCAAGGTAGATACAATCTTGAGGACCACTAAACTCATGAAACAGGTCAGTCCTAGAACATCCAAGGTAGATACAATCATGAGGACCACTAAACTCATGAAACAGGTCAGTCCTAGAACATCCAAGGTAGATACAATCATGAGGACCACTAAACTCATAAAACAGGTCAGTCCTAGAACATCCAAGGTAGATACAATCTTGAGGACCACTAAACTCATGAAACAGGTCAGTCCTAGAACATCTAAGGTAGATACAATCATGAGGACCACTAAACTCATGAAACAGGTCAGTCCTAGAACATCTAAGGTAGATACAATCATGAGGACCACTAAACTCATGAAACAGGTCAGTCCTAGAACATCCAAGGTAGATACAATCATGAGGACCACTAAACTCATGAAACAGGTCAGTCCTAGAACATCCAAGGTAGATACAATCATGAGGACCACTAAACTCATAAAACAGGTCAGTCCTAGAACATCCAAGGTAGATACAATCATGAGGACCACTAAACTCATAAAACAGGTCAGTCCTAGAACATCCAAGGTAGATACAATCATGAGGACCACTAAACTCATGAAACAGGTCAGTCCTAGAACATCCAAGGTAGATACAATCATGAGGACCACTAAACTCATGAAACAGGTCAGTCCTAGAACATCCAAGGTAGATACAATCATGAGGACCACTAAACTCATAAAACAGGTCAGTCCTTGAACATCCAAGGTAGATACAATCATGAGGACCACTAAACTCACGAAACAGGTCAGTCCTAGAACATCCAAGGTAGATACAATCATGAGGACCACTAAACTCATGAAACAGGTCAGTCCTTGAACATCCAAGGTAGATACAATCATGAGGACCACTAAACTCATGAAACAGGTCAGTCCTAGAACATCCAAGGTAGATACAATCATGAGGACCACTAAACTCATAAAACAGGTCAGTCCTAGAACATCTAAGGTAGATACAATCATGAGGACCACTAAACTCATGAAACAGGTCAGTCCTTGAACATCCAAGGTAGATACAATCATGAGGACCACTAAACTCATGAAACAGGTCAGTCCTAGAACATCCAAGGTAGATACAATCATGAGGACCACTAAACTCATAAAACAGGTCAGTCCTAGAACATCTAAGGTAGATACAATCATGAGGACCACTAAACTCATGAAACAGGTCAGTCCTTGAACATCTAAGGTAGATACAATCATGAGGACCACTAAACTCATGAAACAGGTCAGTCCTAGAACATCCAAGGTAGATACAATCTTGAGGACCACTAAACTCATGAAACAGGTCAGTCCTAGAACATCTAAGGTAGATACAATCATGAGGACCACTAAACTCATGAAACAGGTCAGGCCTAGAACATCCAAGGTAGATACAATCATGAGGACCACTAAACTCACGAAACAGGTCAGTCCTAGAACATCTAAGGTAGATACAATCATGAGGACCACTAAACTCATGAAACAGGTCAGTCGTAGAACATCTAAGGTAGATACAATCATGAGGACCACTAAACTCATGAACAGGTCAGTCCTAGAACATCCAAGGTAGATACAATCATGAGGACCACTAAACTCATGAACAGGTCAGTCCTAGAACATCTAAGGTAGATACAATCATGAGGACCACTAAACTCATGAACAGGTCAGTCCTAGAACATCTAAGGTAGATACAATCATGAGGACCACTAAACTCATAAAACAGGTCAGTCCTAGAACATCCAAGGGATACAATCATGAGGACCACTAAACTCATGAAACAGGTCAGTCCTAGAACATCCAAGGTAGATACAATCATGAGGACCACTAAACTCATGAAACAGGTCAGTCGTAGAACATCTAAGGTAGATACAATCATGAGGACCACTAAACTCATGAACAGGTCAGTCCTAGAACATCTAAGGTAGATACAATCATGAGGACCACTAAACTCATGAAACAGGTCAGTCCTAGAACATCCAAGGTAGATACAATCTTGAGGACCACTAAACTCATGAAACAGGTCAGTCCTAGAACATCTAAGGTAGATACAATCATGAGGACCACTAAACTCATGAAACAGGTCAGTCCTAGAACATCTAAGGTAGATACAATCATGAGGACCACTAAACTCATGAAACAGGTCAGTCCTTGAACATCTAAGGTAGATACAATCATGAGGACCACTAAACTCATAAAACAGGTCAGTCCTAGAACATCTAAGGTAGATACAATAATTTGCTTTCAAAGTATATTTCAAAAATAACACATTTGTATATGTTATGTCCTAACTCTGTTTTTAGGCGATGTACTTTGTCACAGAAAGTGAAAGATTTCAGCCCCCAAGAAAACGCCCAAAGTAAGTTTTATTTCGCGAAATAAGCAATAAGATATTATGATGTTTATGAATGATTGTCTCACAGTAAGACTTTGAGAAGAACAAATTAAACATCAGTTCAATTTCTGTTTTGTTAAAGTTCTAAATAAAAATGCTACTTTGTCAAAGCGAGTGAAAGTTAGATGATCACTTTAAATAACTTTGTCAAATTACTTCATAGATTAATTTAGTTAATTGATAATTATGTTTTGTTTTTAACAGAGTTGTAAGTCGAACCTATCGTCTTGTAAGTCTCCAGAAGACAACACCAGAAGAGTTGTATGCTAGAAGGGTAAGCTAAAGGCCAAAGATATGAAAGATGAAGCTGACGACCACATTCATGTACATTGTGCCTTAACTTGTCTTTTATTTCACCTAGAAATACAAAATCTTACAAATAATGCTAAAGTACTTTTGACAAGGAGTGAGGTCTTTTTTCTTGACTTGTCGTCTTAGATTGAGAATGAGGAGTATGGTGAAGCTCTTGTCTTGGCTAGACGATTCAATCTAGATGCAGATCTTGTTTATCAGAGACAGTGGAGGAAAGCTCGCGTGTCCATCGCGGCAATACAGGATTACTTGGTGAGTTAGGTAGCGGCAACAGTTTGCAAGATGATATATTGTGCATGGTTTGCCATTGTCATTGCATCCTCATTTGCTACAGTCATTGTGTTATTGTCATTGTGTCATTGTCATTGTGTCATTGTCACTGTCGTTGTGTCGTTGTTGTTTTTTCATTGTGTCTTTGTGTCAGTGTCGTTGTGTCATTGTCTTTGTGTCATTGTCTTTGTGTCATTGTTACTGGATGTCTTTGTGTCATTGTCGTTGTGTCAGTGTCTTTGTGTCGATGTCTTTGTGTCGATGTCTTTGTGTCGATGTCTTTGTGTCATTGTCTTTGTGTCATTGTCTTTGTGTCATTGTCTTTGCGTCATTGTCTTTGCGTCATTGTCTTTGTGTCATTGTCTTTGTGTCATTGTCACTGGATGTCTTTGTGTCATTGTCGTTGTGTCAGTGTCTTTGTGTCATTGCATCGTGTTGCTGTTTACACCTGTTGCACTGTGTTGAGCCTGTCAGGGTCCCATGTAATCTAGGCATTAATATAACTTGTCACAGAGTAAGATCACCAAGCGTGCCTGGGTGCTCCATGAGTGTATGGAGAGAGTTCCTGATGACATCGATGCAGCCAGAGAACTCCTTCAGTATGGACTACGAGGAACTGACCTGGAAGCCTTGGTTGCCATCCAAGATGGAGAAGACCACGGAAGGTATGTCTAGATTGAGTCATTTATCAGATCATGACTTGAGTCTCAGTCATGGAAAATCGACACGAGTCGGACTCACAAATCGTATAACGCTAGTCTTACGATAACAAATTTTACACCTCTGATCAGCAGAACATTGGTTTGTATTGAGCTGGAATTCTCGAAGTCTGGAACCTGAAATCTTCAGCTTGATCTGGAAACAAGAAGGTTTTTGAGAACCCCCTATATTAACCCTAACCCTAACCCCATATATTAACCCTCCTTTTCCAGGTTTATATTAAGTTCAGATGTGGATGTTGACGATAGCTTGGAGCATCTAGATGACTCCCCCCAAACTGACGAAACTCCGCCCAACAAAGAGAAAAGGGAAGAACTGCTACAACAGGTCAACTTCAAAAGGTGAAAGGGTCAAAGGTTGTATAAGTAATAACTAGAGGTCAATTTCAGATTGTATTCAGCACATAGCGTAATATAGCATGATCCAAAATTTAAGGTTTTGTGAAAAGTACAGTCAAGTTCGAGTGGAAATTTCTTAACAAATCTTGCCCATTTCAGTCCACTAAACCCCTCCTTCAAATAGACATTTCCTGCCTGTCAAACAGTGTGCATTGACCAATTAGATGACAACCTTTAGTCAGGTGACTGCCAGAGCTCAGTCAGTCACTGTGAGAAATGTACGGGACCAAAAAGTTTGCGGGTTTATGACCAATCTGGAACAGTCCATTACATGGAATAGGGATGATCTTTAAGTCATTCTCCGCTGTGCATTACCAATTTTGTTCCATATTTCACGATCATCTTTTCATTTTGTGTGTGTACAGTTTGACCCTTGAACAGAGGGAGTTGTGTCGATGTC
This sequence comes from Crossaster papposus, assembly GCA_037893245.1. Classification (NCBI taxonomy): domain Eukaryota; kingdom Metazoa; phylum Echinodermata; class Asteroidea; order Velatida; family Solasteridae; genus Crossaster; species Crossaster papposus. The sequence continues at coordinate 403,242 of JBAIAA010000789.1, read as the reverse complement.
GTCTGAAACTCTTGACTTATCTTGACCGACTCAGAACATATGAGGTAATGCAGCCTTCTCATTCCAGTTTACTTTTTTAACTGAAATGAATATAATCTTCCTGGCACTTTATCAATTTCTTTGTTAAAGTACCCATCATCTGGTTTCCATATTTTTGACAGGTAATACTTGGAGGTGGAGAGGCTGCAGCCAGATTTTACAGCGATCATTTCTTCAAGACCTTCCGCTCCCAGAACATTGTGGAAGCAACCATGCATTTTGCCAGGGTATGTCTCTTTTGATCAAAGCATGCTTGATTAAACTACCACCTTCATTCACACAGAAATGTAAACTTGCTGCTTGTAAAAAAACCAATTCACAGCCTTCTTGGCTGGGACTCGAACCCTATACCTCCTGCTTGTTAGTGCAGACATTGGCTGTGACTCGAACCCTATACCTCCTGTTTGCTAGTGCAGACGTTGGCCGTGACTCGAACCCTATACCTCCTGCTTGCTAGTGCAGACGTTGGCCGTGACTCGAACCCTATACCTTCTGTTTGCTAGTGCAGACGTTGGCTGTGACTCGAACCCTATACCTCCTGTTTGCTAGTGCAGACGTTGGCTGTGACTCGAACCCTATACCTCCTGCTTGCTAGTGCAGACGTTTGCTGGGACTCGAACCCTATACCTCCTGTTTGCTAGTGCAGACGTTGGCTGAGACTCGAACCCTATACCTCCTGCTTGCTAGTGCAGACGTTAGCTGGGACTCGAACCCCGTACCTCCTGCTTGCTAGTGCAGACGTTAGCTGGGAATCGAACCCTATACCTCCTGCTTGCTAGTGCAGACGTTGGCTGTGACTCGAACCCTATACCTCCTGCTTGCTAGTGCAGACGTTAGCTGGGACTCGAACCCCGTACCTCCTGCTTGCTAGTGCAGACGTTGGCTGTGACTCGAACCCTATACCTCCTGCTTGCTAGTGCAGACGTTGGCTGTGACTCGAACCCTATACCTCCTGCTTGCTAGTGCAGACGTTGGCTGTGACTCGAACCCTATACCTCCTGCTTGCTAGTGCAGACGTTGGCTGTGACTCGAACCCTATACCTTCTGTTTGCTAGTGCAGACGTTGGCCGTGACTGGAACCCTATACCTCCTGCTTGCTAGTGCAGACGTTGGCCGTGACTCGAACCCTATACCTCCTGCTTGCTAGTGCAGACGTTGGCCGTGACTCGAACCCTATACCTTCTGTTTGCTAGTGCAGACGTTGGCCGTGACTCGAACCCTATACCTTCTGTTTGCTAGTGCAGACGTTGGCCGTGACTCGAACCCTATACCTCCTGTTTGCTAGTGCAGACGTTGGCCGTGACTCGAACCCTATACCTCCTGCTTGCTAGTGCAGACGTTGGCCGTGACTCGAACCCTATACCTTCTGTTTGCTAGTGCAGACGTTGGCTGTGACTCGAACCCTATACCTCCTGTTTGCTAGTGCAGACGTTGGCTGTGACTCGAACCCTATACCTCCTGCTTGCTAGTGCAGACGTTTGCTGGGACTCGAACCCTATACCTCCTGTTTGCTAGTGCAGACGTTGGCTGAGACTCGAACCCTATACCTCCTGCTTGCTAGTGCAGACGTTAGCTGGGACTCGAACCCCGTACCTCCTGCTTGCTAGTGCAGACGTTAGCTGGGAATCGAACCCTATACCTCCTGCTTGCTAGTGCAGACGTTGGCTGTGACTCGAACCCTATACCTCCTGCTTGCTAGTGCAGACGTTAGCTGGGACTCGAACCCCGTACCTCCTGCTTGCTAGTGCAGACGTTGGCTGTGACTCGAACCCTATACCTCCTGCTTGCTAGTGCAGACGTTGGCTGTGACTCGAACCCTATACCTCCTGCTTGCTAGTGCAGACGTTGGCTGTGACTCGAACCCTATACCTCCTGCTTGCTAGTGCAGACGTTGGCTGTGACTCGAACCCTATACCTTCTGTTTGCTAGTGCAGACGTTGGCCGTGACTGGAACCCTATACCTCCTGCTTGCTAGTGCAGACGTTGGCCGTGACTCGAACCCTATACCTCCTGCTTGCTAGTGCAGACGTTGGCCGTGACTCGAACCCTATACCTTCTGTTTGCTAGTGCAGACGTTGGCCGTGACTCGAACCCTATACCTTCTGTTTGCTAGTGCAGACGTTGGCCGTGACTCGAACCCTATACCTCCTGCTTGCTAGTGCAGACGTTGGCTGTGACTCGAAACCCGTACCTCCTGCTTGCTAGTGCAGACGTTAGCTGGGACTCGAACCCTATACCTTCTGCTTGCTAGTGCAGACGTTGGCTGGGACTCGAACCCTATACCTCCTGCTTGCTAGTGCAGACGTTGGCTGTGACTCGAACCCTATACCTTCTGTTTGCTAGTGCAGACGTTGGCTGGGACTCGAACCCTATACCTCCTGTTTGCTAGTGCAGACATTGGCTGGGACTAAAACCCTATACCTCCTGTTTGCTAGTGCAGACGTTTGCTGGGACTCGAACCCTATACCTCCTGTTTGCTAGTGCAAATGTCTTGTGTTTATCCACTCAGGACTCTAATTGGCAGGCCGTTGAGACCCTGTTTACTCACCATGGCAACGACCTCTTACCTCATTGGTTGATGATTCTCAATAACTTTCCCGAGACTACCAATCCAGCGGAGTACAATAGTCTCCTTCCTGAAGTGAGGTAGGATCCGTTTCTCAACTAGTCTTAGTTCAGGACTGGATTTGTTTGTCGATGCATCTTGTCCTAAGAGGGTGCTATCTTGGGAACATTGGCACTCAGACCCGATAAAGATTAAAGTTGTAGAATACCGGGAAACCTGACTTGTTGTAAAGATATTAACCCTAACTCCCTCACCATTGTTATTGAACAATACAATTCCTTCAAAATCCTCCAACTTCCTTTGTTGTGTAAGGAGTTAGGGTTAATGACTCTAAACTCCCTGTGAAATTATTCCTTCTGGCATAAATGCTGTCATCTTAAAGAATACATCAAAATGCTGATTGTCGTCACAATTCAAATTGTGACTTGGCAAATTTTGAATTTATATTTAAATTTTAGAATATTTTTTTATATCGAAACAGACCACAATTCACAGAGCTGAAATCTTCATCAGGTTGTTTGTCAAGCACCTTTATTTAGACTTGGAGCCTTTTTGCTGCTTCAAACAATAAGAATGCATGACTGACAAATGGTATATGATCCCTTTAACCAGTTCGCGCCGGATGACGTATATAAACGCAAACATTTCCCCAAATTCAAAACGGATGATGCATAAACACGCCAAGTTCAAGTTCGGAAATGTATGTCAGCAGCGCGCAAGGCCGGAAATGCGTTGTTGTGCTTCCCGGCACTATCAGCCTGAACCCGCTTCGGATCGAATTTCGTTAAAAATAATCCCGCCCGTCGGCTCGGCGATGTTAAAATAATCCCGGCGCGAACTGGTTAAGCATACCTCATTAACAGTATATTAAAACTAATGCACTTGCTTGGGGTAACTTTCCTTTGTAGTTTAGACACTAATGCTGAAGGTGAGGTATTGGAATGGGAGGTTGCAGAGGGGCGTAGTGAGGATTGGTGTGAAGGGAAACAATGTCAGGCTGCTATCAACCCAACCCCTATGGACTATGGAGCATTCTTGTACGAAGAACAACCAGAACTGGCTCATTTCAGGTGGGTGGAATTGGATGGAAATTCATGGATTCTGATAGGAATTTATTGGTTTTGATGGAAAATCATGGTTTTTGATGGAAATTCATTGTTTTTTTATAGATATTCATTGATTTTTATGGGAAATTGTTGGGGTTTTGGGGGAAATCATAGGTTTTAATGAGAAATCATTGGTTTCGTTAGGAAATCATTGGTTTTAATGGGAAATCATTGGTTGTGATAGGAAATAATTAGTTTTGATGGGAAATCATTGGTTTTGATGGGAAATCAATTATTTTGAGGTGGTAGCAGATAGAAGGTAGCAGATATTTGCGGATTTGGATGGACATTTATTGCTAAATAGGTTGTTTAACAAAGTGATAATCAGTTGTATTCTTTTAATTTTGACATGTAGTTCATTTTTGCAAAATTGATTGGTTTTAATGGAGTCTCACAAGCTATATAGCAATACATTAGAGAGGTTTCGCACCGTCGCTGATACCGGTCCGCATACGAATACGTCATCACTTTGTGCGCTCACGTGACCTGTAACCGTTTTGAAGACGTTTCCATACACGCTACGAACTGATACCGGCCGCCATACACGTAGGTAAAAAACGGATACCGTTTTCGTAGACTTTTTAGCTAAGTGTCGTGTATAATCAAAACACTCCCCGCCATATTACTGTTAGTGTTATAACCCATGAATGTAGAGTGTAATTTGTGGGCAATGCCCCCCAAAAGAAAAGAAAAATAGACTGAAAAAAGGTGTCGGTGGCGACTGTACATTTGTCATGCATGTTGTTATCGGTCACGGTTTGCGAAACAAGATGGATATCCGCTCCAACGCGTACTGTTACGGTTACCGTATGCGTATCCGTAAACGTACCGGTAGGCGTGCGAAACCTCTCTAATAATACATCTAATAGATACTTATATAGCGCTTTTTACAAAGGACAAAAACACTTTACATGCACATGATTATTACTTTGATTTGTTTGATATTCACAGAGCTGGTAGGTTAAATACAGCATTGCTAACTGTGTGGTATGTTTGGAGGGCAACGTTGATAGAACGACAATCAAGTCAGGTACGGTTGCATTGACGCCATTCTTGCATTCAACCCTCTTCACAATTAGCAGTCTTTGTCAACCTTCAATCATTACATTTTGACCTTTATTTCACTTGATAAAAGTGCCCTAAAATACACTGCTAATTACCTCTAAACTAAACTAAACTATCTAATACACAATCTGGACCCTTCCGTAACCTAAAAATGTCACTTTACAAACTATCTGATATACTAACTTGACCCTTCCATAACCTAAACATGTCACTTCACAAACTAACTGATACACTAACTGGACCCTTCCGTAACCTAAAAATGTCACTTTACAATCTGATACACTAACTGGACCCTTCCGTAACCTAAAAATGTCACTTTACAAACTATCTGATACACTAACTGGACCCTTCAATAACCTAAACATGTCACTTTACAAACTATCTGATACACTAACTGGACCCTTCCGTAACCTAAAAATGTCACTTTACAAACTATCTAATACACTAACTGGACCCTTCCATAACCTAAACATGTCACTTCACAAACTATCTGATACACTAACTGGACCCTTCCGTAACCTAAAAATGTCACTTTACAATCTGATACACTAACTGGACCCTTCCGTAACCTAAAAATGTCACTTTACAAACTATCTGATACACTAACTGGACCCTTCCGTAACCTAAAAATGTCACTTTACAAACTATCTAATACACTAACTGGACCCTTCCATAACCTAAACATGTCACTTTACAAACTATCTGATACACTAACTGGACCCTTCCGTAACCTAAAAATGTCACTTTACAAACTATCTAATACACTAACTGGACCCTTCCATAACCTAAACATGTCACTTCACAAACTATCTAATACACTAACTGGACCCTTCAATAACCTAAACATGTCACTTTACAAACTATCTAATACACTAACTGGACCCTTCCATAACCTAAAAATGTCACTTTACAAACTATCTAATACACTAACTGGACCCTTCCGTAACCTAAACATGTCACTTTACAAACTATCTGATACACTAACTGGACCCTTCCGTAACCTTAAAATGTCACTTTACAAACTATCTAATACACTAACTGGACCCTTCAATAACCTAAACATGTCACTTCACAAACTAACTGATACACTAACTGGACCCTTCCGTAACCTAAAAATGTCACTTTACAAACTATCTAATACACTAACTGGACCCTTCCATAACCTAAAAATGTCACTTTACAAACTATCTAATACACTAACTGGACCCTTCAATAACCTAAACATGTCACTTTACAAACTATCTGATACACTAACTGGACCCTTCCGTAACCTAAAAATGTCACTTTACAAACTATCTAATACACTAACTGGACCCTTCCATAACCTAAACATGTCACGTTACAAACTATCTAATACACTAACTGGACCCTTCCGTAACCTAAAAATGTCACTTCACAAACTATCTGATACACTAACTGGACCCTTCCATAACCTAAAAATGTCACTTTACAAACTATCTAATACACTAACTGGACCCTTCCATAACCTAAACATGTCACTTCACAAACTAACTGATACACTATCTGGACCCTTCCGTAACCTAAAAATGTCACTTTACAAACTATCTGATACACTAACTGGACCCTTCAATAACCTAAACATGTCACGTTACAAACTATCTAATACACTAACTGGACCCTTCCGTAACCTAAAAATGTCACTTTACAAACTATCTGATACACTAACTGGACCCTTCCATAACCTACAAATGTCACTTTACAAACTATCTGATACACTAACTGGACCCTTCCATAACCTAAACATGTCACTTTACAAACTATCTGATACACTAACTGGACCCTTCCGGTCCGTAAGCTAAAAATGTCACTTTACAAACTATCTGATACACTAAGTGGACCCTTCCATAACCTAAACATGTCACTTTACAAACTATCTGATACACTAACTGGACCCTTCCGTAACCTAAAAATGTCACTTCACAAACTATCTGATACACTAACTGGACCCTTCCATAACCTAAAAATGTCACTTTACAAACTATCTAATACACTAACTGGACCCTTCCGTAACCTAAACATGTCACTTTACAAACTATCTGATACACTAACTGGACCCTTCCGTAACCTAAAAATGTCACTTTACAAACTATCTGATACACTAACTGGACCCTTCCATAACAAATGTCACGTTACATCTGAACAATCACTCTGTTTTGGACTATTAAAAAGTCTGAAAACTGTACACATAAATCCCAACATAAGAGTTGTCAAATGTCTATTTGCAGTTAATAAGCGGTATTAAACAGAGTGATTAATACCGACCGAACACACATTTATTCCCATTCATAAATACCTTTTTTGTAATATTCAGCCAAAAAAGCCCCGAAAATCCAGGAAAATTGTCGCAAGTAAATTTTGGTGTTTCGCCATTCTGTGTGTGTCAAATGACACGTTTCCGCCTCTGTCGCTCTACACAATACATGCAATAAAGCGTATTTACTATGAACCAGACTATTACTGCCATTGGCAACTTTGTTCCCAGGGTGTCGAGCTGTACACGCCCAACACTATCCGCTCTTACTATTGAAGATGAGGTACGGTTTGAAATAAAGGGAGCCCCTGGGGACGGGTATAATGCGACATCGCGTGGCAGGGTTTTGTTGCCAGCTGGTTTTAAACACTTCCAGCCATGTCTTTATCGTCCGTTTAATACCGGCCACGTGACGGGCTCTCGACCAATAGGAATGCCTAAACTGTCCCAGGTATTTATAAATACAAATTAATACTACCGTCACCGAGTACAGTTTAGAATTGTTTAATATAATTTGGAATTTTGGGTATTTATAATTTTGGTTTTGTCTATGTAGGTTGACAATGCTTTGGAGCTCATTAATCTTGGAATGGAAAGAAACATTAAGGTAAAATTTTGCGAATAAATTTTCCTTATCAATTTTTAGAGATTTGTGAATCTAATATGTGACCTGGCACCACGAAATGAGCGGAAAGTTGCACTTGTCCAAAACGAGTTATTGGCCGAAATGTTAATTTTTGAAGTGGGAGGTCGGTTTCGAGTTGTTAACGTTTTTTCATAAAAAAAACCTTCTTTATCATATCCCAAAATTGTATAGCTCAATTAAAACTCTAAAGTGTGTTTTTTTGTGGCTGAATTGCACTGATTGATAGTATAGTTAGCACGGTTCACAGACTTTGAACTCCGTTTTCTCAAAACAAGGGAGCATGACTTCAGCTATTTCAAAAGAGTATAGCGGCGGCTAGGAATAAGCTACAGCGACACACAATACATTATTTGAAAGCTTAGAACTTCTTCTTTTTAGAAATGTAGTAATGTCAATTTTGTTATTTTGCGACTTTTCACCTATTTCGTGGTGCCAGGTCACATATGTGACCTGTTCCAACGAAACCCGGACAAAGTCTACTTTTTAGTTTTTCAGATTTTGCTTTTTTCAAATTCTCTAGGTTCTCAGCTTTAAAATGATGTATCATTTACATATGTACCCCCACCCTATCTTCCCTGGGGTCTGGATTTAGTGATAAAACCCTGACAACCTAATTATGAGATAAACAGCTTTGAAGTTCAGAAAAGCGTATTATTTCTATACACAAATGTTTCACAAAATTGACAAAAAAACACACTTCTGGTAGACGGATTTTGTTCAAATTTGAGAAGATTGTAGATTAATAGTGAGTGACTTAGGAAAACCTAAAACCTCAAAATGGTAAAATCCATCCCGAAATGACTTCAGGAGTACATTGTGACAAAACACATTGTGCGACTTTGTCCGGGTTTCGTTGGAACAGGTCACATGTGTCGCTATTTACATTAATTATTCAAATTTTCTTTTTGCCAGGGTCTTGATATGTTGCACAATGACCTTTTGACCTTAGAGGTCATGACCTATGAGTGTCAGACAGGAGCAAGTATAACACTAGACGACCTCCAGTCCATGGCTGACCTCGACAAGATCCATCTCATGATGAGCAAGGTAAGTAAACACTTTTGCATTGGTCCCGGAAGTCTTTGGAATTACCATGGAATTTCCATAAGCTCTGGTGAAAGTCTCGGGGAAACTGTCTGTTTTCATAAGATTCAAGGATTGTCAGTAAATAGGACTCTAAAACTAAAAATAATCTCTAGTTTTCTTTACATTTGAATTGTAGCAGCGTTACCCGAGTTTAAATTATTGTTTATACTTGCTGGGTTACCTTGCATGACGTTATCGTTCGGTGAAATTGTGTCCTCAGCACATCGGCACATGAATTCACGCATTCCCTTGCGGAACTTCTTATATTTGAATGCGTAAATGAAGGGATTAGCGATGGAATTGATCAAGACCGGTAACTCGGTCAAGAGGCCAACAAGAAGGAATCCCAGTGAGGTCTGTTCAAAAAAATTAGTCTTGGTACTAACAAGCACGATATAAACCGGCTGGGTTGGTATGTAGAGGACTGTATACGTTATTGTCACGACCAACATGAGGTGAATGACGCGCTTTGTTGCTTTGCGGGATTCAGCCGCTTGTGCTGAAACTTCTTGGTTGAGGGCGCTTTGCTTGAGGGCTTTAATAATACGAATATAAGCCCAAATCATCACAATCAGTGGAGCAACAAAGCCAGTAATAAATGGTACAAAGTGCCACTGCCTTGGGTGGACAAGTATACATCTGTCATTGAACTCTGTCTGAGAAGTTGAATATTTCACGCCAATAAGATGAATCAAGTAAACACAGAATCCTAAAACCCAAGACAGAACTATAGCCGACTTGATGTTAGCTGAGTTACAGATTTGAACATATCTTAGTGGTTTGACAATCCCTACGTATCTCTCCAGAGATATAATGACAAGATTGTAAGCTGAGATGTAGGCAAAAGACTCAAATAAGTAGTTGCCCTGGATGAGACGACAGTACAGTATTTGAGCGATTTGACCGGTGCCGTTGTTAGGATAATTCAGTAAATCCATAAGCATGTTCAATCCAAACACGAAGCAGCACAGTCCATCAGACACTGCTAGATTAAGGATGAGGTAGTGGGTGACATCGTGGAGAAATCGTGACTTGAAGATGGTGACGATCACTAAGATGTTACTCAAACATCCAATGACGGCCAATAGAAGAAGCAGAACCGTTAACCACGTTGGGTATGCTTGCATAATTCACCACGATTTGAACCTCTACTCTTTGCAATAATCGCAATCTATTCTCTATCACAGGATTTACAGCAGTGTTGTATTTTGAGTTTCGTCAATTTGTTCTGAATTCATCTGTGGGATTAAGACAGAAGCAAATATTCTTTAGAGACACTGAGTTTTCGGTGTCTTGAATGCAACTTTCTGCTGCGGCTGCTGCTGCAAAAGTTGACAATCTTGAAGCTAAATTTGCTCCCGACAAAGTCATCAGTATGATGTATGATGTAGTGCAAAAAGAGGTTCCTGCCTGTAGTTATCGATTCATGGGTGCATGTCTCCCGATAAAAATGGAGGCCCTCTCAGAAAGAAAAACAGATGCCCCGCAAGCTCTGTTACACTCTGAGGCTCGTCTTAAAACTAGCCTCTTATACACAGCAGCAGTTCTTTAACACTGTCGATCACTTAGCAATCCAATATAGAATGTCAGTCTAGTTAACAGGATATTTTCTCCTATGCAATGAGCTCGATATTAATGACAGATCATGTTGTTGTTCTTTGTTAGTATAAATGATTGCATAGCTAATTAATGCTGACAAGGTCTGTGTGGTTAAAAGATCAATCAACCAAAGTTTCCTCATGGCTTCTGTCTCTGGTCTGTAATAGTAAAGTGGTTAATTTCACATTAATTATTATCTTTTTTGATGGGACGACAATGAGTTGTACAAACATTGCCACCTATCATTGTTGTCAGTGTAATAGTCTTTGTTTAAAGGTAGGATACACCATTTGCAGATATCAAAAATATTTACTACCGAATTATGAAGAAATATCTTACTCCCTTGAAAGTATATAATGATTCTAGGCATCCAGCAAAATGATTGCGCTAGATATCCTGTGATTATTCCGAAAAATATCATTTTATAAAGAAAAATTCGCGATCGCCGTACAGTGATCGTGAAAAAACAAAGATAACATAAGAATAACTGCCCAACGCCGGTTGAAAACAAACGCTGTTTTTCGTGCTTTTCTCCGCATCCATGATTGTAAAACTTCGGACAGGTCAGTTAAACAATATTTACTATGAAATACAACCCCCGAATCTACCCATTAACCCTAACTCCCTACACAACAAAGGAAGTTGGAGGATTTTGAAGGAATTGTATTGTTTAATAACAATGGTGAGGGAGTTAGGGTTAATGATAATTCAAGCAATTACCAATGGTGTATCCTACCTTTAAACACGATCCGCTTATTGGCAATTTGCCAAACTACAAAGGAGATTTTCGTCATCGCATTAATTCTCTTCTGATTGCAGTGATCAGCCACTACAAAATAAACTTGAAGCCGGCTTAACTATTGCCGGGATTATTTTGACATTGACCGGCCTAGACGCTGATTGTTTTTCATGAACCTCGATTCGAGACTGGTTCAGGCCTGCATTTGTAGGTAGCACACCCTGATATTTCCAGCCGTGCTCGCTGAGACCCGGTCGCTTACAGATATTTCTAGCCTTGCTTGTGACGTGTTTATCCGTCATCTGTTTTGATTTCCAGAATTGTTTTTGCGTGTATACACGTCATCCGACGCGAGCTTGTTAAGACAAAGTCAATGCAATCAATTGTGAGCAGAGCACAGCCAAGTAATTAGTCACAGCTAATCATATTTATAGGACATAAATCATATTAAGGACATTGGAGGCAAAGATTGATCGCCACCAACCTTTGATATTTCCGTTTACCAACCTCACCTCGAAGCACTTTCTATGTGTCCAATCAAATAAAGACGTAATGATCGCGACCGGTTCATTTAGTAGCTGGACGATAATGAGTTTGTAATGTTTATCTCCTGAACCCCGAGAAAACAACCAATTTGTCCCGGCCATCAAATTTGGCCGAGCTGAAATTGGACAGCAATCATCAGAGAACCAGTCAAGAGTACTACTATACATAATAGCAATTTGGCTGGTAACCAATTTTAGCTTGGCTTATATATCCTGTGCTTAGCATATTTCTATAATTTTATTCTCATATGTGTGTGTATCTTACTGTTGTATTTAGTTAATTGTTTCTCTGCAATTTGAGCATTAATCAATTAAATTCAATAAGTTAAAAATAAATGAATAAAATAAAGAACACAATAAATCCATACCGGTAATGCGAGTATTAACATTAAATAGTTACATGGAGTAATACCAGATCAGATCTTTCTTTTAAAGGATTGGCAAACATGTATGTACAGCGCATTTTAACTGTTTTGCCATTTAAATTATTTTCATTTTATGTAGAACATTTAACATAAGCGCCATTCCCGTTTTAATTAAAATGTTTAAAAGCGCTGTACATTATAAACATAATTATAACAAGATTAAGTAGCTATATAAAATTACATTAACAATTATTAAACATTACAAAAAGACAAGAATTACACAACAGACGCAGCTAAACAACTAGAAATTACAAAGTCAACAATAATTATAATAACATAACAACATGAGACAACAAATAAACATAGTTAAACATAAAACACTAAAAACAATTGCAGTCAATCATCATTATTAATCAACTATAATCCCCATCCAGCCAAACTCCAACACAATTGGGTCTGGTGGAATCTCGCTGTCCAGTGCACAGCTCAACAGCAAGGGGCGTTAAGACTCACAAGGATGAGAAAGGCCTCTCAGTAAATCACCAAAATGAGTTAATTAAGGGTAGAAACTATACTTGACTGCTGAAAAGATATCACTAATGTTTAACACAGACTTCTAAATAAGTTGATTAATAACAGAAGTGTTGAATAGGAATTTTGCACATACACTAAAACGAACAGTATTCTCTTTATACATGTTATTATATTTTATCTTTATACATTTTGTCAGTAAAATGGCCAGTTTAAACAATGGATTTTTAAGAGTGTTGACGATCATGTCTAACTATTTCTCACTCTCAGCGTGGATAGACTGCTTAACACTTAGACGACATGTACGCTCACTCTTGATGTTTTGAAGTTGAAACGTCAAAGCTGGGACTGAGGTTGCTCTTTCATAATTCAAAGAATTATTCCTAGAAATCAAGTTTCTACACCATCTGCAGGCTAAGTTTCGCAACCCCTTGCGGAACTTCTGGTATTTGTATGCGTAGATGAAGGGATTGATGATGGAGTTAAACAGAACTGGTACCCTGTTTAGCAGGTAACCAAACAGCAATCCAAATTCCGCATCCTGATAAACTATGACGGTAATCATATAAGCCGGCTGGGTTGGTATGTAGAGGATTCCGTATGTAATCGTCACTATCAACATCAGATGTAATACACGTTTAGTTGCGGTCCGAGACTCTAGTACCAGGGCCATGTTGTCTTGAGCACGACTACTCTGTTTGAGAGTGCGGATGATACGAATGTATGCCCACAACATGACTATCAGGGGTAGTACAAACCCGCCGATGAATGGTAAAAAGTGCCAATGCCATGAGTGATGACCCAATACACACCGTTCATTGAAAGTAACCCCCGACTGATCATATCGCACTCCTATAAGATGTATCATATAAGCGCAGAACCCCAAAACCCATGCCAGACAAACTGAGAACCATATCACACCTTGGGTGCAGATACAAACATATCGCAATGGGTAAACGATGCCGACGAATCGTTCTAACGCGATCAGGACGAGACTGTAAGACGAGATGTAAGCAAAGGAGAGGAACAAGTAGTCACTGCGCATGAGGTGGCAGAAGACACGTTCTCCCATCTCGCTCCTGATGATGTCGTTAGGAAAGTAGAGCAGATCTAAGAAGGAGTTAATAGTGAACATGAAGCAGCACAGTCCATCAGACACAGCAAGATTCAGGATCAGATAATGAGTAATATCATGAAGAAATGTACTCTTTACTACAGTAACACACACCAAGATATTACTCAGAGTTCCAACTATGGCACAAGACAGAAGTAGAATTGTTAGCCATGTTGGAAAGAAAGTCTCTGTTTGTTGGATGTCATCTGTGCTGTTAAAACTCTGGCTGTTTTCTGCCGCCATCGAATCAACTGGACAGAACAATGTCTGGATTGTTTACCAGTGAATGAAGCACACAGCACACAAGCAAGAACTGTATCTTTGCAGAGAAATCCAAGCGTTGTGCATTAGCCAGCTTTAGTAGCTCTTGCCAAATCGGTAGTTATTTATTTTATGTTGCCAATGAAACAACTGAAATAAATAAAATCAAGTGCGGCTCCAAAATTCTGAATTAGCAGATCCTTTGGTAGCAACAGAGAGCAAAATTTCAAAGAGAGAACTGGTACAGTACCAACTACCTGCGTATCTCCTCTGAGGTTTTTATCTAGTTTTTATCCGTGATTGATTCTTAAATCCAGCCCTCGAAAAAAAACCTGACCCATATTTGTTAAAAATCAAATGCGACAGCACGGAAACCACAAATAGATCCCTCACGACCCACGTAAAACTTGCTATTAGATGAAATCTGTGCCCTCCATTACTTACCCTGGACTGGTTGATGCGTCAGGTTTTATGTTTGTAGAGTGTTCGGTCTGACAATCTTGAAGTGTTAGCTGATGATACTGTTTGCCATACCATCCTCATCATTTTTCACTTTCTTAATTAATAAATTTCCCTAATGTCCATGAAAGTAAACAAATGCATTTGGGAAAGACAGCTCAATAAGGTTTAGCTTGATATATTGTCCAATCTGTTTTACAAGTGCTTAAATTTCAAGCACTCTCATTATAAATGCCTTTCATGATTGTATTGCTGCTCTTTTATGAAAGAAGAGAATGCTGTGACAATAATGTAAGTCCTCTGTGAATTGGTCTGGTTCAGCAAATTGAAATCTGGATACATTCATTATAATTCTTGGAACCTTTTGTTTGGTTTTTTTGTGGGGGGGGGGGGGGGTATAAAATCAAAAGATGAATTGATTATAGAAATCTATTTGTGTTTTGTGTGTGTGTTTTTGTGGTGGTTTGGGGTTTTTGGTTTTTTTGGGGGAAGGAAATATTCCTTACTTTGAGGAAGTTGGGTGTGAATCCTCCTTATACTCTAGTGTCGCTTCCTTCGTTGGTGTCATATTTTTAGCACTACACTACACTGGATATAGAACCATCTGCCTAGAAAAAAGATCCGTACATCAATTTAGCTAAAAGGTCTATCACAAAACAACCCAATCTTTCACAGGTTGATTGAAACTGCGTTGCTATGATAACGGCATGTTGCAATGATTAAACACCCTGTCGCTAAGCAACTGTGTATTCAGGTTTTTCCCAAATAGGTTGGGGGGGGGGGGGGGGGGGGGGGGTGGGGGGCATGAATTGTACCAAGCAGCTAATGGTGCAGGCACGTTGTAATTGAGATTCCAGGAACACAATGACCAAGACAAAAAAGGGGGGGGGGGGGGGTTGGTTCCTCTACTTTATCTTGTTTCATATATAAATGTCGATAGACTGTCAGATGCTTGAGCAAGCAGTGCTGTTGTATATATAGGGTCATTACCCTGCAGCGCCACTGAATAGAAAATTCAGTACCCATCCCCGAGAATGGCAGTGACCTTTTGTGACCTTTTGTGACCTAGAGCCAGATAATAGGCTTACATTGTCTTATTTTTAGGGGGAGTCGGGTTGGTGTAGCGGTTCTTTCCTCGCCTTCCACCACTATGACCCGGGTTCGAATCCGGCCTGGGCCAATATGTGGATTGGGTTTTCAGTCCCTGCCTGACTTCGTGGGTTTTTCCCCAGGATATTCTTCTGGGGTTTTCCTCCCACCTCTAAAACTGCACTTCTTCACATTAATTGTTGAATGAAATAAAAAATTGTTGAATGAAATTTGTTCCCGCCGTGAATATGGCCATTGATGCTGGTACGGCGTTAAACCCTAAAAACTCACTCACTCACTCTTATTTTTAAGATTTTAAACTTTCTTCAAACCAAGTACAAACAATAAATTTGTTTAAAACAAAAAGTGTTCTTAAAAAAAATACAAATACATTGTTTCCTCTTCTTTTCAGGAGCCTAGGTATTTTCGAAAGTCGTAGACAAAGGCTGTCTGTTTTTAACTTTTTTGAGAGCTGACTAACTATGATTTTTGTTGGTAACAATTTATGTGCATTTTTGGCCTGAGATCTCTTTTGGTCTTTCAACCTCCACCAATGTGCTTAAATCATGAATTAAAGCCAACCTTTAAAGGTAGTATACACCATTGGTCATTGCTTGAATTATCACGAATGAGTAGATTTGGTGGGTTGTATTTATAGTAAATACCGTTTAACTGAGCTGTCCGAAGTTTTAGAATCATGGATGCCGAGAAAAGCACGAAAAACAGCGGTTTTTTTCAACCGGCTTCGAGCAGTTATTCTTATGTTATCTTTGTTTTTTCGCGCTCGCCGTCCGGCGATAGCGAATTTTCCATTTAATTTTAAAATTATATTTTTCTGAAGAATTACAGGATATCTAGCGCAATCATTTTGCTTGATGCCCAGAATCAACATTTACTTTCAGATGAGTAAGATATTTCTTAATAATTCGGTAGTAAATATTTTCGATATTTGCAAATGGTGTATACTACCTTTAAGGAGCAAACAGTGAACTAACTCTACTTATAAATTCTCTCAATCTTACACAAAACGGAGTAGATGAATTCCTCTAGTCCCCTCAATCTTAATCAGAAAACTCAATTAAGCTGTAGAGTATACTCACTTGGCCTAGAAAACAGTCGAGAGTAGTGGCAAAGTGGTTTATAAAACATTGACTTTGATTCGAGGGTGTAAATCAGGAAGGGGTGGGGGTCTGGTGGGTGGGGGTCTGGTGGGTGGGGGTCTGGTGGGTGGGTGTCTGGTGGGTGGGGGTCTGGTGGGTGGGGGTCTGGGGGTCCATTTGATACCCCCCTTCTTTGTTGTAATTTTTGATAATTCCCAAAAGCAGACAGATTGAATATTGATGGTATAAATTGTTAGGTTTGTATTAATGAACACCCCCCTTTTTATACATGTTCCAGTCTCCTAAGGATATGTATGTGAAGAATATCAAGCGGTGGGTGATTCCATTTCTGGAGAGGTGGGAGAAACTGGTCTCTGGGCAGAAGAAAGAGTTGTTGACACAGTACATGCTCAGCATGGCAAAGGTAGGAAAATTAGGTCTTGCATAAATTCTCCTTTCTCACAAAAACCAAAAAGAGTCAATTTTTCAGAAAAAATTGTAATTTGTAATTTGTTTTAGAGGAGGGATCGATTCTGATAACGATTCATAATAATTCTGATATGTATCATATGGGTACAAGCTCTCTGAACGTTTCATGACAGACTTGATAAGACTAGTATTTTTCTGATTCTTGTTATCAACAGGAGGATCTAACCAATTGTGTGATGATATTTGAAACTTCAAAACCAACGGTAATAATCTCACTGAGGCCTGAAGACGTCAAGAACCATTTGTTGGATTGAAAAATGTGATAAGCAAACAATACTCCTAATTATCACTTTGTTTATTACATGAAAGGTGACCTGTTTTTCGTTCTAACAAGAGGTTTTCACGTCTTCGCCCTCACAGTAAGATGCATACATTTGGATAGAATGTTGTGGCCTTTAAGACCAGCATCATGACGTTTGTCTTATCTTTGTTTGTCTTTGTACAGCTAATCAGCGGCGTTATTAAAGGTGATGACTATCTGATGAGTCTGGCATTGCAGTGTGTGTACACCAGTGATCGAAGTGACCAGTTAAGCCAAGCATTAGCCATACTAGATTGTATGCCTAGACGCAGCTTTGGGTACGCTAACTGACCAAAAATATTACTGAAAAATTGTTTAATTTACTAAAAATTATTTGCTTTACTTTCATTTCTCCACAAGTATAGGAAGGGTAATTTGAATAGTGCCCTTTATTGGTTATGCAGATAATAACCATATTTTAAATACTGCCCTCCTGTGCCTCTTTTCTTCAAGACACATCTCAATATTTGTTTTTAACAGGATGCAGACAGAGGAAATCTCTGCCCTTCACAACCAGATCGGTCATCTCTCGGACCACCTCCGTGCTGCCGAGATCTTGATAAAAAATGAGGTACCTAAGCCACCACGATTCATACGAGACTCTGAGAGGGATGAGGAACAGGCCAAGGGATTAATGATCAGACTGGCAAGACAGGCTGCTAGGAGGTAGGAAT
Organism: Crossaster papposus; assembly: GCA_037893245.1. Lineage (NCBI taxonomy): Eukaryota > Metazoa > Echinodermata > Asteroidea > Velatida > Solasteridae > Crossaster > Crossaster papposus. The sequence continues at coordinate 385,196 of JBAIAA010000789.1, read as the reverse complement.
TGGCCAAGAACAAAACAGAACAGAACAGAACGTATTTGCTAATATCAGACCGGCAAGACAGACTGCTAGGAGGTAGGAATTGGCCAAGAACAAAACGGAACAGAACAATTTTGCTAAGCCAAGAGATTAATGATCAGACTAGCAAGACAAGATAGAAGGTAGGAATTGGCTCAGAACAGAACAGAGCAGAACAGAACAGAACATATCCGCTTTAGCCAAGAGATTAAGGATCAGACTGGCAAGACAGCACAAACAAACACTTTAAGGTAAAACAGTTTGTAGATAATATAAAGCTACTTCAATAACCGTGATTTTGATAGTTGGTGCCAAAAAAATGCCATTGTTACAGCACCGTCATTCGGCCAAGAAAATGTTCTACGCCAGTATTGAATAAATGATAAAGAAAATTGAAGATATTTTTCATCTTTGAGGTCGTTGAAATGTACCTATTTGTAGGAAGCCACCATTGAATGTAGGGGAGTGGAAGCAATTACTGAGGGACATGCTAGAGCTCCAACGGAAAGTCTATACCTGCTTAGAACCTCAACTTTGCTACGAGGTAAATAAGTTTGTTTAGTAAATGATGCTGATTGCATGCTTGTTAATGATGTATCTAGCAGAGGTGGGAAGGAGTGGGGTGCCGGGGAAGAGGCGGGGAAGAGCCGGGGAAGAGGCGGGGAAGAGGCAACTTCCAGAAAGTTGTCAGAACAAAATCAAATGCAGAGTCAATTAGTGGTTTAATTTGAACATAGCCGTCGATTGTAATTTGCATTATTACTACACTGAACATAAATATAAACGCCCACAAAAATAAAAACGCCCCAAAAATGTTTATTTGTCTTGATTTGTAAACAACATTTGTGTCCATCTCTGCCAGTGAGGAATTGTTCAGTGATGCAGTGATTCCACCCACATCTGTGTTGTAACCATTTTTGGGGCGTTTTTATTTTTGTGGGCGTTTATATTTTTGTTCAGTGTAGTTCTTGTGGAATTTGTCATCCAGGTGATGCAAATGTTGAAAATGTGGTTTTGTTTTCAAAATGAAGTTGCCCATCTTTGATATAATTTCATAATTACTACATTCATGTACTTGGTGTTGTCCAATGCCTTGCAAGATAAAATATATTCCTTACCAAAATGTGGGTGTTTTTGTTCTTATTAGATCCACACCGAGAGTCTTCTAGGCTCCAGTTCTCTTCCTAATATCCAGCTTGCTGGTGAGATGCTAACCCGCTCCTCCTCAACTCAAGATCACACCTCTGTCTCCGGTAACCATGGCAACATCGCATCATCTACATCGTCAAGGATCAGCTATGAGAAGTCAGTGGAGTTGGTTCTATCAGCGGCGAGGGAATACTTCAACTCCTCCACTGATCTCATGGATTCATGCATGGATCTAGCTAGGTATCATAAATATTTACAATAAGTCCCCACAACTCCCCGCAAATCCCCGCAAATAAAGTCCCTATAAGTCCCTGCGAGTCCCCACATTCTTGTCAAAATTGTCAACATTTTGATAAAGTGGGATAAAGAGGACCTAATTTGCATATTTAAGTACCATGTTAATTAGACTACTAATAACATTTAATCCAAACACTAACTACGCAAACACAACGCAAACTCGCGTAATGTACGAGGTTTTCGATCATCTGATCGCACACAAAAATGAGAATATGTAGAGGAGTATTTAGGCTTTCCAAATTAGGTAAAATCTCAAAATTGACCACCCCTTCATATTTTTACTTGGGATGGCCCTATCTTTGAATCACATCGTGCAACTTTACTCTCATATTGTGGTGTCAGATCACAAATTGGTGTTAGCCTGGCACTTATCTATCGTAATGTCTTTCTCCTACCAGGTCCTGCCTTCAGCTATTACATGACTGCCCTCCAGGCGTACAGGAAGAGTTAGATCTTATTGCTAGCCTGGCACTTCTAGATGACTACAATGTATCCATCCTCCCACTGCAAGGTAGGTGCTGGAAGAGACAAGGCAAAGCTAGGAATTTAGAAAGTACAGTCTCACAACCCAATGTGGCCATCAGGCTTATGTTTATCCCCGGTTTTCTTGGCAAAAAACGACTGAGAATATTTATAGTTCCCTTGAATGGGATGCCAGTCCATTGAAGGTCACTCCATAGCTAATATAACTGGATAAAATTTGTAAAAATGATATTGTAAAAGAAAAACTGATTCAAAGTAATGTTCAGCTCCACACGTATTAAAAGCTGAAAAAAATTGCTTAGCAGAAGGGAAGGGAAACAGGTTACCAACCCAAATGTCATGCAATGCATATTGCTTGTGACTGGTACTTGGCTCATTTTTGCTGATATCAGAAATCTGCTAAGCAAATTGGGCCCCAATGAGAACAGCACTAAAGCATAAATCAGGAAACCCTGAACAAATAAATGAATTATAACTTTTGTTGATTTTGTTGATTTGTTTATTTTAGTGAGATTGTGTGCTAAGCGTCTTGAGTTGGTCCAGAAAGCACTGTCTTCAATGCCAAGCTCATACAAGGATGCAAAACTGGTAAAAGACCCAAAATCTTAAACCTAAACAGTATGATTCCATTTATTGACCTTAACGATTGGCTTCCTTTTTTAAGTTGATAAAGCCGTTTGGAATCTTATTTTCCTAATCTCTTCTGTGTGTTTCTCCTTCCACCCTTCCATTCCTTCTTGTTTGTTTCGGTACCATTGCCATGTTACCTTCTAGAAAGGTCTGGCCAAGACTGACAAATTAAAGCCGGTTCATAGCGAAGCGAATTGACGTCACAATAATTTGCTGCCAAAATTCACCGAATTTAATTGAAATGTATTCAACTTTTCAGGATTTGCAGTCGTCACAAATTTGCGTTCGCGTTCGCCCTGATTACGATCCAGCCTTTAGAGGCCCACAAATGTTTGAAACTTGTTTTGTTTTTGTGTGTTTTAAAGCTCGTCCGTCTTGCCAAACTATTACGCGTCTCGGGAACCAGTGAAGCGGACAGGAAGGGCCAAGTGTTGTTATTGGTTGCTGAGGCTGCCTTAGCTGCTGCAGACTACCGGGCAATGCATCATACCTGCATAGAGCTGATACAATCTGGGTACAGTCCCGGGTGGAGTGTATGCTACAAACTAGCAATGGTGGATGAATTCAGAGATCTCACCGCTAAGTAAGTCATAGAGCTGATACAATCTGGGTACAGTCCCGGGTGGAGTGTATGCTACAAACTAGCAATGGTGGATGAACTCGGGGATCTCACCGCTAAGTAAGTCATAGAGCTGATACAATCTGGGTACAGTCCCGGGTGGAGTGTATGCTACAAACTAGCAATGGTGGATGAATTCAGGGATCTCTCCGCTAAGTAAGTCATAGAGCTGATACAATCTGGGTACAGTCCCGGGTGGAGTGTATGCTACAAACTAGCAATGGTGGATGAATTCAGAGATCTCACCGCTAAGTAAGTCATAGAGCTGATACAATCTGGGTACAGTCCCGGGTGGAGTGTATGCTACAAACTAGCAATGGTAGATGAATTCAGAGATCTCTCCGCTAAGTAAGTCATAGAGCTGATACAATCTGGGTACAGTCCCGGGTGGAGTGTATGCTACAAACTAGCAATGGTGGATGAATTCAGGGATCTCTCCGCTAAGTAAGTCATGAGCGATAAATATTTGTTGACATCCACTGGGAGTTTTTGTTGAGTGTTGTAGTAGTTTTTACAGGTGGTCTCGTGGCCTGATGAACGGTGGGGGGGTTAAGTAATAACTAGAGTGCTAGCCCGTAAATATAACAATAATAATAGTTATAACAAATAGGTAATGGGAGCTCCTAGAGACCATTGGTTTTATTTCCTTTTCTTTTTTGATTAGACGAGAGCTCCTGGCTTTTTCATTGGCTCATTGTGAGGAGGGGTCACTTGAGGTCATCCTAAAAGCTAGAAATACTTTGGAACTACAGGTAGGAAACAGACAGATATTATTTTTATTCAAAGATTAAGAAGCTCAGTGAACTGAGATTCTTTGTGACTTGAGACTTCTTAACTCTGGATGTGATTGACTTATGAGGATTTGTGACTTGCTCAATTATAACCGTCGCCCAAAATACTCCAATAAGAACTTTTTTAGTTTACCATCATTATTTTAAATCTATGTACCTTAGAAAAATTTAGCTGTTGACCTCTGACCTTTTTTGGTGTTGTAGATTTTGTGCCTGTCAGTGAATTCACACTCATCACATGCATCACCCAGTACTTCTGTTGATCAGGATGAGGATGAGACTGTTGCTATGGAAACCGAGACGGAAACTCGGCCGTTACAGGTAACACTGTAATGTTGAATACAGCAGTACGAATTCGGGCGATTCACAATGCAGTGCGCCACCAAGCGTTTGACTCAAAACAGCCACTTTTAAACTTTACGGTCGACTTCTTCCGTATATCATACTGTAGTGAAATATCTATTCTTCATTGTTCACGGCGAGGTACAACACAAACATAAATGTATTCGGAAGCGTCGTTGATTAAAACATTGTTATTTGCAGAAAAAAATTGGAACTTTAATCGTGCGCGTCCAAAAAGACGTAAAAACTGATGAGTTCATGCAAAATGAATACCGTTTTTTCAAACTGATGCCGACTTTTTCCCATGATGCACTGCGGGTATAGCAGGATTTGCGCCTCCAACGGCAGCTTCTAGGTATTGTGAATCGCTCGAATTGTTAAAAGGCTTGGCATATTCTGCTCTGTAAAAACAATTTATTGACTTTTTATTTGTAAACAAAAATATTACACAGCCATTTTTTCTCTGAAAAAGATGTTGTTAAGATCGAAATATTAGGCCCTCTTAACTTATTTGAAAAATATTATTTGTTATAACGTTAAAACTGTGTTTAAATATGGATCCACCCTAAACTTCGTATCAATTAATTTCATACTATTATATATCCAATTGATTTGTTTCAATTTACTAAGCATGAGGAACACACAGTCCTTCGTTCTGCTATCGGAAAAACAACGGCCAAAACCAGACAAGTGCTAGCTGCAACGGGCACCACGACCAAAGCAGTCCTTGCTGCCGTAGGTGATCGACGATGGTGGAAGGATACGCTGAAATGGGTGCGTCCACTGGCTGGAGACAGCCGCAGCACGGCGGAGGAATACAGGGTCAGGGGCCACGGGAATACCAAGATGGAGTATCATGGCTGCCATCCGTTTTACCGGACAGTGATCGATAATCACTTCGTTGGTAGGGTAAGTCGGAAACAATTTAAGCTAAAAAATATATGACAGATTGTAAGAATTCTGTGGTTAGACAGCCCTGTTTTGAAGTTGGAAGTTCATAGAGCATTTGCCCCCCAAAAATATTCTGTCTCATTCTGTCAGTTGTACTTTAAATTGATGTAGGATCAAATGAACTATGGGATGTACCGTGTAACACAAAATGACGGGACACCAGTCAAGTTGAACCAGGATATACTACATGCTGGATTGATGGAGGGAACCAGTGAACCAAATCTTGACGCTCAAAATAAAGGTGTGGTTTAGAATTGTCCTTCAATCACTAAATTTTCAAATCTTACATTCATTTTTGTTTGTCTTTCAATTGATATTGATTTCTCATTTTGAAGTTCATACGTATTGTTTCATATAAATGTTTTCATATAGTTCATATAAAATACATTTTTTTTGGCAGTGTTATTACGAACTGCGCTGGAGGTCATGACCTTTGACCTGACCCTTGGACTTTGCTATTTGTTGGCATTGCCAAATGTAAGTATGGGTTTCTCTATGACAATTTGACTGCAGTAAAGATTACTGCTGACACAAGAGGCCGCTGTTTATCAAATGAAGTAAATAAAACGCGAATCCATTAAAATGTTCACAACCGAAGACTTGGTGGGACTTAGAAATGATTTGTTTCTTTCTTACAGCCATTAGAAGCAGAGCATTGTTTTGAACAGCTCCCTCGCACCGCCATGACCCTTCAACTAGCTGCCTACTACTATGCCCTCCAAATCCATCACTCCGCCAACCCTAGCCAGGTCACAACCCTTGACCCCACCTACCAGCTGCCACCCAACAAGCTGATTGGTAGGGTGGTGGGTCAGGTGACTGGCGATAGTGGCTGTGATTGGTCAGAAGTGCAGAAGGGCTTGGTGTACCAGCTGCAGCGTTACATGGAACTGCTGGCTGATTTCACACAGGCAGAGGCATTGCAGGCTTTAGGACGAGGTGAGGTGCTAGACTAGACTGCTGTAAGATGTCAGTACCACCTGTACCATCCAAGGGATGTACCGTCTATTATCCAAGGCATTGTTGACACAACTTTTATGGTGGTGAACATTTCAGTTGAATTATACTTGTTGGTTCTGTTTATTTTTTTAAAGTTAAACAAAGATATTGACTGAAGAAGGGTTTGAACCAGCGACCTCTGGCTTGCTGTTCCGTGCTCCAGCAACTGAGCTATCCAGCCCTATGTTGGTGGTTGCCTATTTTGTTTTTATTTTTTTCCTCAAGAGGATTTGTTGTCTTGTTGCTTTGAAGGTGTTGATGTTGCCCGCTTTACTCAGGACAGTGATTACAAACATGAAACCATCCTGGGTCTGGCCATGTAAGTATGACACTTAACCAGTTCGCGCCAAAGGACGTAGATGCACGCAAAGTTTTCCCGAGATTCTAAACGAATGACGCATAAACATGCCACGAGCAAGGCCGGAAATGTCTGTCAGCAGCGAGCAAGGCTGGAAATGTGTGGGTGTGCTTCCTGGTATCATCGGCCTGATGAACCCGCCCTTGGATCGAGTTTCGTTAAAAATAATTCCACGTCTCGGCTCGGTGATATTAAAATAATCCCGGCGCGAACTGGTTAACCTAATTCACTTCCTGCGGTACATTGTAAGTTGAATATTTTCATTCACAAATATAGACACTGTTTTAATGCATATATTTCTTTTTCTTTATTTAATATTTCTGTTTCTAATTTCAGGACGACAGAGCAGGAAGTCTATCAGCTTTCTATCTCATTGGCTCAGCGTTACCAGTTACCTCTATGGGAGGTGTACATGACACATCTAGAGTTTCTTTTCTCTGATAGTGGGTGAGAATACAGTGTTGTTTCAGACACGTGGCCGTTTTAAAAGTTGAACAAACTTTTTATTATACTATTATAATTTTTAATTTAAAAGATATGTGGAAATATTGTTAAACAAAATATCTGTATAAAAATATTGAAATGCTGAACAGAGTACCACTCAAGAGCAATAGGAATCATGTGATATTTTAGCTGGTAATAAACTGATGTATATTTTTCTTCACCACAGCTTTACGACACCTAAGCTTGAAGATTACACCAACAATCTGAAAATACTACCTACTCTAGCCTCCCAACCATTGGACTTCTACCATCGCCTAAACCTCTACGTCTTACCAACTATACAAGGCAGCGATCACAACCGACTTATCTATTATTACACGCTCCTTCAGAACTGTGGGTCAAAGGTTAAAGGTGACTCAGTGACCCCTGAGGTTCATATCAAGTCACTGAAGAAGTTAAAGGCAGCAGCACCAGGTATGGAGTAAACTAATTATGAATATTCATATTGTTGATTTCTAATCAATATTCATATGTTGTGATTCACAGGTATTATGGATTAAAGAAGCTTATTGAGTGATTAGCCCGGTGTTGAAGTAGATTCTTTATGAATATTCATGCTTTCAGGTCTGGATTTCTAGAGTTTATTGGGTGGTGAGACTGACCCAGTGAATGTGATTGGTCCAGTGTTGAGTGGATCCTTAATGAATATTCATATATTGTAATTTACAGGTCAGATTACAAGAGTTTATTAGATGGTGAGACTGACCCGGTGGATGTGATTGGTCCAGTGTTGAGTGGATACTTAATGTATATTCATATATTGTAATTTACAGGTCTAGATTACAAGAGTTTATTAGATGGGGAGACTGACCCGGTGGATGTGATTGGTCCAGTGTTGAGTGGATCATTAATGTATATTCATATATTGTAATTTACAGGTCTAGATTACAAGAATTTATTGGATGGTGAGACTGACCCGGTGGATGTGATTGGTCCAGTGTTGAGTGGATCATTAATGTATATTCATATATTGTAATTTACAGGTCTAGATTACAAGAGTTTATTAGATGGTGAGACTGACCCGGTGGATGTGATTGGTCCAGTGTTGAGTGGATCATTAATGTATATTCATATATTGTAATTTACAGGTCTAGATTACAAGAATTTATTGGATGGTGAGACTGACCCGGTGGATGTGATTGGTCCAGTGTTGAGTGGATCATTAATGTATATTCATATATTGTAATTTACAGGTCTAGATTACAAGAATTTATTGGATGGTGAGACTGACCCGGTGGATGTGATTGGTCCAGTGTTGAGTGGATCCTTAATGTATATTCATATATTGTAATTTACAGGTCTAGATTACAAGAATTTATTGGATGGTGAGACTGACCCGGTGGATGTGATTGGTCCAGTGTTGAGTGGATCTAATGTACATGTCATCGCTAAACTGGCTTCGAAGATTCCACTACAGGTACAACAAAGAAAATACATTTATATTGTCGACTATTTCTACATAATTTTGACTATTTCTACACAATTTTGACTATTTCTACATTAATTGATGTGGTCAGATGATGTACAAAAAAGGTGATATTATAAACATTATTTTGAGAAAGCTACTGCAACTGTTGATTACTAGATTGAACAAAAATCTACAAATCCTGGGAGTTTAAAGTCGGACATTTTGAAGCAATCAAGATCTTTGTGAAATGGAAAAATAACAAATTGTATTACTTCAATTTAAACCACAAATAACAAAGATGGCATCCAAGACTAAACAAAAATACCACTTTACAAAACTGACTTTGCAAATATGACTATCACATAATTTGTTCACTTTTTGTTTACATCAATTTTTATTTTACCATTACAATTATTATTTTTTATTTGAATGTTTGTTTGCGTCATCAGGGTGGTGGTAATGTGTCGTCAAGTCAAGTATTCCTGGCCTACATCATTAAACTCTTCTGGGAAGGAGACCAGGGGAATAAGAAGACTCCAGAGTCCACAGTAAGTGTGTCTACAGTTATCTTAGATGGCTTCTGACAAGTAGATTGCTAATAGCTCTAAGCAAAAGTACCTCCTTGTGTAACAAAGGGAGACTATGGGGGGGGGGGGGGGGGGGGGGCGCACTGGGTGAGACAATCCAGTGCCTCGTCGTCGACTCCAGACACTGATTTGAAGATGTTATAGCTTTTTTAATATTTGAAATCTAATTAGTTGTGCCTTGTTGACATGAATTAGTCCTCGCGTGCTTAGTAGCTGAATGAAATTAGGATCTGTATGACAAAAACAATCAGCTCTATTATTCTTTCCATTCTGTGCTTACTGCGCCAGTGCAGAAATGTTAAGCTAACCCTACAAGCACAGAATCCTTTAGTCACAAGATATATGTATGATTGGGCTGTTGTTGAAGTTTCGTTGATGTTTCGTTGTCGTTTGTTTTTCTTGTTTACGTCAGGCCGACTGGCTGCATCGATACGAAGCCTGCGGTGAGTTTATGTCCCGTCTGAGTCCGGTAGATTTCACTGCTTTCATTGCCAGTGTGATCTTTAATGAACAATCCATTCAGAAGGTGAGTAGATATTAATGCTTATTAAAAAAATGTTTTTTTTATAATTAAAACAAAACATGTAAATGAAAAACAAATATATTTTCTAGCACCTTTATATGCCTAATATGTGGCAGTAGTATACATCTGTACATTGCAATATTTTTTAAGTGTTAAAAAAAATCAACATAAAACTGTTATGCTTTTGCAGTGTATTTTGTCATTAAAGAATTGATGACACTTTGTCAGTAAAAACAAACTGGGAAATTACGTTTCAAGTGATAATCCAAGCTATTTTTGTTTCTATTTTTGAATAAATTTGTGAAAATATTTTAAAACAGGCTTATTATTATTAAGTTTGTACAATGATATTATTTTTATATTTTTTTTATATATTTTTTTTACATCTTTATTTTTTTGAAAATGAGATTTTTAACATTTTCTTTCTGTTAGTTGGAGCTCGAGTGTCGTCAGAACATTGTCAACCGAGCCTTAAAATTCAGCCGCCAGCAATCGGGAAAGCAGAAGTTGGCCGCATCGACCGGGAGTTTCACGTTAGAATCAGCTCTGGTGAAATTACAGCAATACAGCCGTCATCTTCAAAGTCTGGAGTCTGAGGGAGTAGAGGAACTTATAGAGTATGACAAGGTATTCAGCTGGAAAGGTTATGGGACTTGGAAATTGAAATGGAAAATCTACCAGTGTGACTAAGAAATTGATTAAGCTATGGTGCTGTATGTTCTATTTTTGATAAGCCAATAATCTCTCTTCTCATAGGCCATGTCGTCTACTTATACTGTCAAGTACGATCTTACGCAGGGCGACGTTGACAAGGCAAGTGCCAATTCTTGTGAAGTCATTTCGCTCCATGAAAATTTAAAATTATTGTATATTCGGTAGAGTTAAATGAAAATTTTAATGGAAAAAGTTATAGATTTTGTATAATACAATCCTACAAGATTTTCCTCAAAGGAACTATTCGTCTTAATTTTGTTTTGTTTTGTTTCCAGCTGAAGACCTTTTTTGTTACTCTCTTGACCAGCGGCGTGACCCTTGAGCTCGCATCGGGACTCCTCAAACTGACCTCTCTGGACCGAGCCACGACCCTGTCTGTTGTCCAGCATGCCTTAGAGACCCTACTGACCCTTCTAAAAGGGGAACGCAGTGAGGCCACAAAGGGGTTAGAAATGAATGGAGAACCGTTAGAGATGACTGGGGTCGTGTTGGGTACGATCAGCAAACATGAACAACTAGGGTAGGTTGAGATACGTTACATCCTGAATCTACTATATTGGCGGTGTCTAGCTAGTGACGTCTTTGTTCCTACTAGTGCCTGTTCTGAACATGTAAATGCTTAACCTCCAAACACGACAGTACGTATCATCACGAGGCGGTCGCGAGGCGGTCGCGAGTCGGTCGCGAGTCGGTCGCGAGCCGGTCGCGAGCCGGTCGCGAGCCGGTCGCGAGCCGGTCGCGAGCCGGTCGCGAGCCGGTCGCGAGGCGGTCGCGAGGCGGTCGCGAGGCGGTCGCGAGCCGGACTTATGATGATGTGCTTGTGATCAGTCACCTTGTCTACAATAAGGATCTTATATTTTGTGGTTAACATAACAATTCTCTTCCTATGTTGTTCTCCACTTCAGAGGTAACATGGTGTCTACAGGTCAAGTTCTAGACGTCTTAAGACCATTCTGCAGCGATAGTTCCATCGATGCCAAGCTACGCATTGATGTCTTATTGATTTTGGAAAAGGTAGTTCTATTAGTTTTAGCTTGGCTAGGACCTAAACATACAGTTCTTGGGCGGTTCTGGGTAGAGTTAAGGAGTAAGAGGCAGGGTAGTTTGGGGCAGTTTGGGGCAGTACAGAGATTAACCCTAAACCCTTCGATGTGTGAACATTTGTATTGAAGTTAATGGATTCAGCACTGTTAGGTCAAATTGGTTAAAGAAAAATCACTTTTTTTGTTCTTATTTTTTGTTCTTAAGACTTTTGAGTTTGGTGAGCAAGATGCCCTGTTGCTGCTGTTCTATCGTACGGAGGCTCTCGTTTCCTCCCTCTGGAAACAAGAGGTAAGACTTTAGTGCTGTAAAAATGTTTGCACTAAGATTTTGTCTCAAGCGACACCCATGAACAATGCCTAGGGATGTTTTTCTCTATTTTCTTTTTTGGGTCTAAATTTGTCAGGTTTTGGAGGCGGATGTAGTCACAAATGAATCTCGTCACAGTCTCTTCACATCACTACTCAAGAACAGTCACTCCATGGAACAACTGATCACGTTGTCGCGGTTACTACAGCAATGGCCGTCACTCCAGACAACTGATTCAGGGTACAGGCATTAGTGATCAATTCTTCCCGTAAAAAAAACCCCATTGTCAATATTTTGAAATATATATCTACGTTCATGCGCTGTTTGAGAGCATTTTTCCCCACTAGAATTTCAATTGAACTTTGCACTCTCTTTGTTACCATAGCAACGACTTTTCCCATCATCCTTGGGTGGAGCTACTGGTTGCTTGGATACAGCATCCAGACAACACGCACGACAACGCTACGCTACTAGACGTGTTTGAATACTTTGAGGATAACAACACTATTACATCAGAGGTAAGTGTCTTATTGGTTCAAGGTTCGAATCCTGACTCATGCAAAACCCAAATTGAATATGTGATGAGCATTTGCTACCTAAGCTTAGTCGTTTTGGCTAAATTAGTTGTAAATTAGTTTAATTATGACACTCAACAAGTTTTGGCTAAATTAGTTGTTCGCTCATTCGTTTCCGCCCTTCTAATTTTCGAAAAAAATGATAAACAAATCTTGTCTTCATTCTAGTGTGTTGAAGTCTTGTACCAAGAGTTAGTCGGCCAGGGATCAATGCTGACAGCCATGAAACTCATTCTGATCACCAAGGATACCAGACTATTTCCAGTCCTTCTAGACTACATGCATCATGAGGAGCAGGTAGGAATGGGCGGGGCTATTAGTAATTAAAGGGGGTGGGGGTATTTGAAGATGTGCTTATCAACCAGAGGAACATGCGAATTGAAAATGTATGGTAACAATTGTATGTTTTTTTATTGTATATGTCTTTTATTGCAGATATCTCCAAGTTGCTATGACAACAAGCTGTTTCACCTTCTCGTCAGTAACGAACTAACTGCCCAAATAGTCACCACACCCTACTACGCCCCCCTGGTTGACTACCTATTGACGTCTGCAGATGCTGACCAGCTCAAGTCAAACGTCAAGGTCATTGTGGGTCAACTGAGGTCAGCAGGTCATGAAGCAGCTGCTGGCACATTGCTGTTACAATGCCAGGGGGTGCATCCCATGCTCGGAACGTTAGACACGGCATTTTCAGCATTAAGACACTGGCTAGGAAAATGAAATAAATTTAAATTTGACCAATCGGTTTAGTCAATGGTTTTTTTCAACAAAGATATTTTATAAAAAATTTGATTATTTTGACATTTCTGTTATGTTTATCCATCGTGAGATATCTAAGCGGATTTGATTAAGTCTAATACATTCTTTAGACATTTGTTTCGTTTTTCAAACCTAGCTATTAAAAGACCATTTTGATGAATATTATTCTGACATAACCTTGTTCTCAAATCCCGATCCCCAAATAGATTTAAAATGTTTTGACATCTGTCCAAGCCAAAAGTAGTTTTTTAAGTTTCCAGGAAATTATTTGAAATGTGTACATTTGCCCCCAAACAATGTTGTCTCAAATACCATATTACATGTGAAACTATTATAAATAAACTCAGAAATTGAAAAGAAACATAATTCAAAGAATATGTGATTTGTTTAAAATACATGAATTTGTTTCCAGTTTGTTTCTGGTCTGCAGGGCAGACAATAAGATAAAATTTATACATACAAAATAATTATGGAACTTTTAAATTTAAGTTTTGAAAGAACATTAATCTTGCCTGTTTGGTTGGACAACAGATAATTGTTAATTTATGGGTTTCAAAATATTTGGGCTGCAGCAAAATAAAAAATGTGTGGGGTTCTGGCATAATTATATGGAACTGGGCAGAAGTTAAAATGAGGGTTCTTAGATATTCAAAAAGAAGATAAAAGTAGCCTTATAATGCTGTTTGTTGCACTTCAATCGGACATTCCATTGTCAAGTTATGGCTGGTTAAAATTTGCATTCATCAAAATGTCGCAAAAGTAAAATGTTGAAAAAAAAAGCCTTTGAAGTTTCGAGTTTTGCACATGTGATATGGAAAAAGGTCAATTTTCTTTTTAAAAAAAACACACTTTGTACACTACTTCCGTACTATTTCTGTTCAAATTATAGTTAGTAGGCATACCAAGGATTACAAATGTAAATAAATCTGAAGAAAACAAATCCCATTTTTCATTATCATTTTTGCAGTTTTTTCCACTGCGTCTTGTGCCCAGTTTCGTCTCATTTTGCCAGAAGTCCTCGCAAATCTGAATACATTATTTTGACATTCTTTTAATTTGTAGTACTAGTTTTCTGTCAAATATTTGCTCTTTTAGCAGGTTTTTTTCCAGACAAGAACATGAAGCTAACTTTGCCATTGAGAATAAATAAAAAGCATTCAGAATCCTACAGCTTTTGTGGTTTGGTTCAGATTTCTTGGATTGTGAACTTCTTGGGTTTTTTGGGTCAAAATGTTTAAAGCAGTTACCGCAAGTCATGAATGGCGCCCTCTATATAAACAATACACGGCCAACAGCGATATGGAATAACCTGGGTCGTAATGTTATAAGGAAAAATTTCGTGGCACCTTGCATGCCTTGACAAGAGGTTCATTTCAAGTTTTACAACAAAAAAAAAGACTTAATTTGGTGACCAAACGCACAATTCAACCAATAATATGATTTGGATACGATAACATTATTTAATCGGCATATAATTACAATAACGTTTTAAATCGATTGTTTAACAAAAGACATCGACAAAAATCATTGATTTCTAGTCAGGAAATTGTCCCTGTGATTACAATTATCGTAATTTGATTAATTAAAACGGGAGCTGAGCCCCTCCAGCTATGAGTAGTTGCACCCCCGTCTACAAATGGCGTCTTCAAGAAAAGGGCGTGGCCTCTTGTGAGTGACGGACTGACAAATCGCTTCAAAGAAGAATACATCAACGACGTAATAACCTGCATATCTAATGAGGAATGTGTGTGCAGTTTGTGAATAGCCGAAAGCCACAACGCTTAACTGTATTGTGTTTCCAAACAAAAACATTACAGGACAAGAATTTGTCCTCTTTTGAGTTAAGTAAGAAGCATTTCCTTGAGGTTTGACCAGTAAGATTTAGATTGTTAGTTGAACGTGTAGAATCTTCCTGCAGTGTGGTCTAAGAAGCCATTTCATCATGAAGACATGGAAGATCTCACTAATTGTGCAGGCGATGACAGTTATTCTAGTTACGGTCTCGGGATTCGACTTCTCATTCGGTAAGCACATTCTAGAAACAAAAATGCTCTCTCTGAAATTTCACTGGCTGAAAAGGCTGTCGAGTGATTGCTGATGTTCAATTCGCTATTATTTCAACGTCTTGGCGATTGAAGCACCATCTTGAAATATCTACAGTAATGAAAAATAAAAAAGGAATTTGGTGTGTTTGATGTGGAATGTGCGAAAAGTGTGAGCAATTAATAGAGTCCAAATGAAATTGATGACGAGGATGATAATTATATGACAGGTGGTAACGCACGATCCAAGATGGCCGCCGCCTATAGATTTTGGGGCCATCCATGAAATGGGCGGCATTTAAATGTATCAGCCATGGTAAATATTAGAACATAGTTGCATCTCTATTTCCCCATATTCTCAAAATAAGACAGTCGGGAATTAATTTGTACTGTCAATTACAAATTTGAAAAGTATCCTAATTTTATACGGTGGTCTTAAATGGTAAAGATTTCCCTAATTTGCCTCTGTTGAAGATCGTGTTAAGATGGTAATATCAGGCCCTTTATTTAATTTGATAAATGAGTGTGTAGGCCTATATATATGTATTTTATTTCATAAGGTCAGCATATTTTTACTAGTTACATTTTGTTTTTATAATTGAATTATAAGGTATTGTTTTCTGTCTCCATTTTTGTGGTTGTGTACAAAGCCTACATAGAAAGGCGAATGCGTTTGAGTATTTTCTAACACAATTTGAAAAGTTCTTCAATTCCAGATTAACCCTAACTCCCTCACCATTGTTATTGAACAATACAATTCCTCAAATCCTCCAACTTCCTTTGTTGTGTAGGGAGTTAGGGTTAATGTTTTTTTCAGCATTTTATAATCTTTGCAATGGATGACCGCCTCATGATAACAAGTGTTGTTGAGATGCGACATTCTTGATTTTAATATCTAACCAAAGCCGCAACTTTTTGTTGAAAATAATATTTAGACTTTAAGAGTTGAATCTGCTGGACTGATATATCGGATGCCATTTCTGAAATGATCGGTTGATATTGTCGGCCATTTTGTCAACTCTTGCGTGTACATCTCTTTGATATCAATGGCTACCCACAGCTCTCGGGTTTTCACTGTGTGAGCGTTTGTGCGGCTTTTGTTACCGGATTACCGTAAATAACAAGCTGCAGAGAATTGTCGTGTTTATGTTTGCTCGTTGGCCCGCGGTAGCTCACGTTGAATGTCCTACTACTCAGTACTAGTTCCCACTATATTCCCACGTACTAGATAAATACGGCAGTTTGCTTGAATAAATCATTTGAAGTCGGTGTTGAAAAGGCTTTGGAAATTGAAAAACCAAAAGAAAATACCCCAATGGAAGATGTCGAATAAAATATAAATTGGAGTTCCCTCTGTTCCGTTAATGAACACGACAGTCATTTTATACTACACATAAATGCTCAAACTAGTTTTTCACTAATGTCGTCTAATTTAAAATTGCAATGTGTATAATTAAGGTTTTAAATTATACCTGTTCAAGTTTGTGTGAATATTTTGATTGTAGATTTGTTTTAATTTTTTTATCGTGCTGTATAAGTTTTAAAATGAATATCGGAATCCGTAATTTAGCAAGACCCTCTTAGTTTAATCATGGAGGTAGGAAACGCCTCCATGGTTTAATTGCAAGGACGATGTTGTCACCATAATTGTCGACATAAAGAGCGCCAGAAAATTACGACAGCTCCCCTCATAGAGGGGCAAATGGAAAACCCCCGTCATTGAAATGCAGAAATCCACCTTTTATAACAAGGCTGTTTTATTGTTGGTGTTTAGTCACCGAGAAAATATTAGCTTTCAAACCCCAAATAATGGCAAAAAAACAACGGTTGGTGTTTAGTATTTACTTGCGGTTTTGCTCTAAGAGTCTTGTTTGGCACGTAGCCATAAATGCCCAGAGAATAGTCTGAGTACAGTGCCTGGTTTGAGAACCATTGTACACAATGTGTACAATAACTGGAATTCCCGGGAGCTTATATTCACAATATAAATGTTTTTCGTCTTCGAGTTGACGAACATTGTTGAATTCATACGTAATGCTTGGTCATGGCCTCACTTTACAATAGATTTCCATGAAAATTCGTTTATTTCATTAACATTTGATTAAAAAAGTATTGTGGCGTTTATGTTTGTTTGTTGCGAGTTCCTATAGTTGTGTATGGATGAACAGTTAACGTTGGGTTGTCCATGATTTTGTTTAATTTAGATTTTCCTTTCCGAACGAATTTTTAAGAAAGACCATGTACTATGATACGAATACATTTAATTTGTTTTCATTGGCAGGCCTTTATACATTGTTAAAAAGAATTTATCATTGCGCTAAGGGCCCCCCACGACGCTCCTAATTTAAAATGTGAATTTAATCAACTAATTGCTCGTCGTTGGCCGATTCTTTGGGGTGTCTCATTCGAAAGCTTATAACAAATGCAATGCTAAAAAAATATAAATTCAATTAAAAAACAAAACACGCACACCAACTTTAAAGGTTGCTTCATTTCGGTGAATCGAATTCTTAATCGTATGGGAAACAACTTTTTTAGTTTATTTTAAATACATTGTATTACTTTGGGGATTAAAAAATAACGATGTAATATCTACACTGCATATAATCAGTCTGTTTACGTGTTTGTGAATAATGAGGAATGTTTGAATTGTGCATCGGATATCGCAAGCAATCACATTCTTTTGCCATTTGTTTTTGGGGTGCTTACCCTAAAAAGTACAGGGTCGTGTTTTGAGTTTAGGTTCCAGCAGCGCCAAGTGGTCTGGTATTTCACTGTAATTGGTACCCCGCATGGAATCGGGAGTGAGTTACCAGCGGGTCAGCTGTTGTCACAGCAACGCTATGAGGAGTTCGTTGTTTTTGTTTTGTAAGAGAGATCAACATGGCGTCGAGTGAGCCAGTGATATGCCGGCAAACTTTCGTTTGTTATGGATATGGATCCTGGGGCTGTTATTATCGTGAAAGTGTGTTACCAAAAAAAAAAAAACGTTCTGAGAACTGATATTTTACACGGAGCCCGGAGGAAAAAGGATTTTCTAATCTATTCCTTGGCTTCGTAGAAAAGAATCTTTCCTTTTTATCATTTGAAAGTAATTATTATTTAATGTCAAACAGTTGATGTTTCATTGGATGTTATTGTCGAAGTTTGCTCGTTCTCGTTAAAATCTTTACGGCAGAATTTTACCAACCGAAAGTCTAAAGGCCTTTTTAAAATAATACTTTTAGATCAATACCTTGGCATAGAGAAAGTTGTCACGTGCCTCTCTCGTTGGACTGACCATGTCATATGTTCTGGAAAAAAAAATACATGGACTTAGACAAACGATATCAATTTGAACTATCCAATTACTTTTTGTTTTACGATACGGTACGTGCAGAGTGAATTTTCCAAATCTCATGGATTTGAACGAAAGCTTCAGAAATTAACATTTTGTAAAGGAAGCTGTTAACCGTAAATCTGTTTGGCTTGTTGAACATTTAGGTTATTCCTTCAATTTGTCATGTATTCGTTTGTAACAAAAATAATCCGGGAAGAAATACAATTGAAGAAATGTTTGACAAAACTCGCAAACTTTTGGAGTGTATAAACTCTCTTTTGGAGACCCGCATCCATTATTGTGTTTATTTTGTTAGCAATTTTCTTTAGAGGTTTATTGTCAACATCAACACTATTCCGAACCAAAAATGTGACCATAATATGGAAATTTACAAAAGTTTAAAGTATGTTTCATTCCAAATTTAAATAACATATTTTTGTTCAATAAGACTTTTGGTTTTCTCCAAAATAATGTTCATATTGAAAGCTTACACGCACATTGTTTGTAAGTTTATCCTATTCCTGTAATTGGCGGTTCCTCCGCTGTTGGAAGTGGTAAATAAATAAATAAATGTACATTGACTTGTACATGTAATGTACACATCATGTACATGTACATCCATGTTTACGCAAGTCCTGTACCGTGTACAGTGTGTAGTGTGTAGTGTGTTATATTAGTCGCCGTTTTGGGTGTGGTCATTCAGCTGTGGTTTTACATAATAATAACCTGGTATATAATTTGCATTTATATGGCTACATTATACTGCAGATGGTACGAGCTTTATATAACGGTGCCGTACTGCACTGCAAAACCAGCCTGTTCGGTTGAGTAGGTGCCAATAATATGCCTGTTGATGTATTGGTATACGTGCGTGTACCAATGTGCGTGTTTTGTACGCCATTGCACTTGCAGGACAAAGAACATTTGAAAGCAAGGGCGCTATTTCCCCCCAAACAGATGTCGTTAAGCAAAAGGCGGGAAAAGAAGTACCAGCAGTTTTGTTACCAAGTAAATTTGGTTACATGTAAATGAACGTTCACACACAATAGCAGTCATGTTTTCCCACATGAGGGTGCAGTGACGTACCGGTATTCCCGCTCTTAAAACGTCTAGAACGTTTGAATAATTACTGACACACGCCGAATGATTCTGTTTGTCCCATGGTTTGTTTCTAAAATGCACCTTTAATATACTTCCTTGAAGACACACGAACTGCAAACTTTGTGCTTTTAAAAACACCATTGTACATGAATAAAAACATAGCGCGGTAACTGTTACTTGGTCATAACGTCACGAAGTAAATGTCAACCAACCTTGTTGGGGCGTTTGTTTGTTTGTTTTAAAGCCTAGATAGGGAGATTAATAATTAAATTGTATTAAATTAAATTGATACCTTGTTAAACTGTCCACTAGTCCTCTTCTTCCTTCTACTGAAAGTCGATGAAATGGAGAACATTTCCACTTTCTGTGCAAATATAAAAATAAAATTGCAAGAAAATTAATCGAACTCCCTGCATAAACAAGTCAAGGAATGTCATTTTAATTATCTCGAGCTCATAGCGGTTTCCACTTATACTCCTATTTCCACAGAAAGAAAATTCACTCTTTTCCAGTAAATCGAAGATGAGATCTTTAGAGTAACTTATCAATTAAATCGATCTATATTCCCTCAAATTTTAAAACTTTTAATCTTGAATTCAAGTAAAACGTCACAATCGCGTGGTACATACTCAGTATATGACGTCAGAGTGAAGATTTACTCGCAGAAAATAAAGTAAAGTTCTCAAAGTTACTTTTCAGTTATTTAATTGTTTTTTCCCCCGTTCACAGAGGCCTTTTACGGTAACGTATCCGACATTGACGATGAGTACAAGCGGATTATTGAAGATGCAAGAGAAGACGTTAATAAGAAGTACCCCGCAGACTCGGTCAGAGTAACCCACTTTCAGCCCCGTCAGTCATCGACGACTCCTACCCGCAAATTATACAGCACCAACGATTTCCAAGCTCTCAAATTGGGTAAGAAAATTACTAATATTTTGTTTGCATGTACATGTAATTGCATTGGGGGTAAGGGGTAAAAGCGAAAAAATAACTTAGATTTTGAAGAGAAAAAAAAGTAAAATGTGTGTACCGGGTACTTTGTTTGACTTTATAAAATATTTATTTGTTGCCGTTCACAAATCTCCAAATATTAGGCTTTCTAACTTTGATGATATTGACTGATAAGTATTATTAGTGTTCATTAATTTCTTTTCATACCATCATTCATTACTTCACATGCACTTGATTTCGCGCACTGTTTAATCCCATTCACAATATTCAGACTATGAAATCCAAGTCTTAAGATGTTAAATCTGTTTGAATTTGTCAGATGTGTGTCCCGGCGTCTTCTCAGCCGGAGCTCAAGCAGTGGTCGTTCCTAATGATGTTTGCTACGAGTGCCGGTCAGTCGGCGCCATGGTAGGGAATGCGATCAACCCGACCATCGCGCTCGACCAGGCCGAAGGCTCCAAGGCAATTAAGATGTTACCAACCACCTCGGAAATGGTGGACCTCTTTGTCCAGCTTATTAATTATACCAAGTGGTATGACTTCATTGTCTTGTATGATCAGGATTCAGGTGAGTGGAGCGCAATTGTCTCGGCTCTTTAAGAAATAAAACATGATGTAACGTTGCCTCCAAGATATCAAATAACATCAATTCCCTTGTTTATTGTCGTTCCTTAGTTTGCATTTCAAGTTTATTTACATATCTTATCGCCTTAATTGAAACAAACAAAAACAAACAAACATAACCCTTAAATAAATATACAAACATGTATAGAACTTAACTGCCTTGGGCGCTTTTGAGGAATCCTCGGTTTCATTGCCGAAAAGAAATAATAATAATAATAACATAAATTTAACAAATATGTAAAATTGTGCAACTTATTTTGTATAATTTAAAGATTCTGTTGAGATTAATGCACTGACTTTATAATACTGATGCAAGAATGTGCAGTGATCGTTTGGTTTTTAGGAGGAAAACCCCACAAATGAACCCCAACTTAAGCTACTTAATCGTCTTATATCAGGTCTCGATGTAGCTGTGGGTATGATGGGGTATGCCGATATGTACGGATGGAACGTCAAGATGCAGAGTATTAATGACCACAAGATGCTAACGGAGACACTGAAAGCATCTCGAGTCAGAAACCTCCTGCTGTATTGCGAGTACCAAGAAAACGCCATGAACGTCGTTCAATTGGTTAGTCTTTCTATTGAGTTTGCGCACGCCCAAGTGAGGGTGCTGTCACTTTACTTTCCGATTGATATTGATTTCTCTTCAAGTTTTGTTTTTGTACTTGATATAATTGTCGATTGTTGCAACTTGCATTGGTAATTCACTTAAATTACCAAATGACTTGTATTATTTTTAGATGCTAGCTGTTACGTTTACCAATTTTACTCCCCCTAACTTTAGGCTATTGATGAGGGCATGATGGAAGACTCGTATCACTGGTTGATGGGCAACTTGGTAAGAAGACATGTTTTATTATTTTAAAGTAACTTTTAGCGGATACAAATCCTTAACAATCGTTGAGACGTGACGAACTATATGACAGGCAGCAACATTACGACTTATTGAAGTGCATGTAATTGATAACAATGATGACCATTAACATCTTGAAATGTTGAGCCCATTAATGTTTAAGTACTTCTTATTCATCTCTAATTCCTCTTCCCAGAATATGCCTCTGACGTGGGATGACGTCAACAGGATCCGTAGGAGCGGGGCCTACATTACCCGCCTTCAAGTGGTGACCAAGAACAACGTGGCTTCTGATTTTCAAACCCAGAAGCCTGAGCCACTAGATGAATGGCCTTACCGGCTACGACTAGCCTATGATTCAGTCCTGTTGTTCTCTAATGCCCTTCAACGGTTTAAGCAGCGAACTGGTCGGTTTCCTACCGAGCGAGTCTTTTGTCAGACTAGCAGCGAATACCAGTATAGCCCTCTAGACGCAGAACTCAAAAGTGTAAGCAATAAATTCCCTACAACTTAGAAAATTCCTTTCTTTTCTTTTTTTACTCTTCCAATTTAACTTGTCTGCATCGCCCCAATGGCAAACTCTTTGTATCTACCAAGTTTTAGGGAGCATCAAGCCTCATGTACATTAATAGTGGCTGGGCTAGCTATATATTGCCCAATTCAATAAAATACCAACTGTGTAGGAAACCAATGGCACCCCTTTGTACCAATTGCAAATTTGAATTTGTATTCTAAGCCCGCATATGACTTTGGTTGACCGTCCTAAATCATACAAGATAAACAAGTGAATTGTATTGTTAGGTTTATCCATCATTTACCGTAACAACTTCCAATTAACTTTCTGCCATGCTTCACTCAACTCCTGAGACGCCTCTGCAACATGTACAGCCGTAGTTTGTACTTATTTTCGTAATGCTTAATTTTAGTCACTACATGTATACGTAGTCATTCAAATCGAAAATGTATAAATAACCATTTCTTTAATCGTATACCTACACAAATTGAATGCCTTTCTCACCGACTTCACGGCTAGCGGACATGTCTATCAGCTAATTACCCTATTAATTAAACATGGTCATCTTGTAAAAAAGTTGAATAAACAAGTTGCATTTTTGTCTTTGATTTGCAGGTGAGTTTTGAAGGTTTGAGTGGTGAGGTGGCCTTTAACGAACTCGGAGATCGTGTTAATTACACCGTCAATATCTACATGGGTAAAGGAACAACAGTCTATGTACACAATGACGTCGAGGTAAACTGGGCAAGAATAGAATATGTCTAATTAAACCAAGTATAGACAAATAAATGCAGGAATCGTGTCGAAGTGGCGTCAACCATTGGCGTCAACTAAGGTTGATTTGTTTTAGCTATTGTCTTTGACAAATGGAAAATTGCATAGTATTAATATTGGTTTTATGAATTCAGATATTTGTTAAGTTTCTATAGTGATATAGTTTCTACTTTAAAGTGAAGTACTCAGTTTACAAGAATTGTAAACAATAATTGTAACATTAATAAACGTTGTCATCTTGATATTTTTAAATTGTTGAAATCGTAGGAGATTCAGCCCCTCGGTAAATGGACACAGAATATTAAACATTGGGAGCTAAAGTATGGTCGACAATGGACAAGCAAAGAACGTCTTAACATGGGTCCATTCAGAAATGCTGCGGTCGACACCATCAAGATTGTCTCTCTGGAGGTAAGACGACAGGGCGCCCTCTTGTAAATACAAGTTTCCCGTTGTATGTTGCCTAGCAACCTATAAACCTTTCCAATTGGTTATTGGCTCTGAACACAAAACCAAAAGGATAAACTTTTTAAAAATCGTTGAATTGTCTGATTTTCATATAATGTAATGAGAATAACGGTTTTGACACTTTAAATGTTACTGTATTTTGATTTATGTAATCGATGACAGACCTGCCCATCTTCAACTAATGCCGTTATGCTTATCGGTAATAACGGCTCGTTTTAAACCCAAACCTTCTCATTTCACCTGTATTATTCAGCTATTTGAAAACATGTAGGCCCTACATGTATTCGCTTTATTATGAAACCGAAAATTGTGAGTTATCTTCCATTTACTGCCTGACCGTTCCCATGACGACCCAGCTATAGGGCAGAAATAAACGCCCCAAAAATACCTTTTAAGTTGGGTTGTAACACGGAGTTGTTTGTTTGAACTCGCACCCTCTGGGGACACGTGTTGACAAGTAGGGAAAGCCTTCGCAGGACCCGATGTGTGAGCCCGGTAAAAGACACGGCCTGACACAGTGCACTTTTACCCGCATGGGACCCGACAGCTGCGGTATAAAGAAAGCCTCGGAATCACTAACTCGCACTGTTGCCGAGAGTTATGGCCCACCATTATTACGTGTTAGCTGCCCCTGGCGTATAACACCAGATGTTGTTAGTTCTCTCACAGGCATCATTGTCCTTAAAGTATTCTGCTATGCTGGCGTCTTTGGCAAAGATTGCCAGAAATATGTCAAATGAGCTTAAATATATTTTTGAGGGATATATGACACAGTTTGATTTACTTCGACCCACGCACCCTTCAGTCAACTTCAATTGAACCTGAGATGAAGTATATATTTGAGAAAACGGCTTCAGTGATTATGTAGTTATTTAGCGTCTTAATCGGCGAGAAACAAATAAACAAATAAATAAATAAATAAACCTGGAACAAATTGCCACAATATTTTGCGTCTTTTCATAATCATAGCCGCGTTAAATTGATTTGATACGTCTTGTGTTGTATTTATCTCTTTACATTATTTGTATGTGTAGCTTTGTGCGTTTATTTTTAGCAAAAAGTTATGTATTTTTATGACTTAGTGTTTTGCTTATGCTGGATTTTACTTGATTTTTTTATTTATATTTTTTTTAAATATAATGCGCTCTTGAACAGAATGTTCTAAAAAGAGCGCAACATAAATCCAATAATTAATATAAATAATTAGTAGAATAATTAATTAATTAAAAATAACATACATAATATAGAAATGTGCGAATATTAAATATAGAGTGAAGACTAATAGAATGGAATAATATGGATGTTAAAAACCTCATAAAACTAACGTCCATTTCAGGAGCCCCCTTATCTCCTGGACGACAGCCGGGTAGGTATCCAAGGATTCATCCCAACATTTCTACAGCAACTTAAACGGGTCATGGAGGAGGAACTGGGTCATAACTTTGACTACGAGCTGGAGTTGGTGTCAGAAGGAGACTACGGAAGATACGACATCGTGACCAACAGCTGGAGCGGCTTGATGGGGAGACTAGTCAACGGGGTATGTTTCCTAAAACTTAGTGTGGTCTGAAACTACATCAACTACACTAAACTGTATGGAAATGCATTGTCACTGTCGTACAAATCATGGTCTTGAAAAGTTATATTCACTTGACTAAAAAATATCCCACTAAACTGTGGTTTAATACGGTATAACACCAAATTCAAATATTGTTAACTTGAGTCCATTTGATTATTTCTCTGTGTAGTATGCCGACATTGCCGCTGCACCCATGGCTATCACACCTCGACGTGATAAGCACGTAGACTTTACCGTACCCTTCATCAAGAGTGAACTGGGTGTTCTTATCAAGCACCCCAACTGGATCTGGGAGTACCCATTCGCGCCTGTCTTCCCCTTCCGTTGGGATGTGTGGTTAGTCAACCTGTTTGCCCTTGTCTTAGTGACGGTGTTAATAACCCTCATCGGTCGCTACAATCCCGAGGAATGGTACCGAGCTGCAGAGAGAGGCGAGGTATCTCAGGAACATAGTCAAAGCTTCAGCGTCTGTAACTCCTTCTGGTTTAACGTCACCACTTTGTTTCTTCAGAGTTACGTTAAATCTCCCCGCTCCATCACCGGCCGAGTCTTGATCGCTTTCTGGTTCTTCTACTGTATCGTCATGGTGTTCCTCTTTCTCTTTAATCTCACTCCTTTCCTGATGGCTTCTAAGAGCATCGGTGTCGTTCGAGATGTCGGTAACCTCTTGGATGAGACTACTGTGGATGTAGGATTCGTCAGGGATAGTCCAGCTTACGACTTCTTTAAGCATTCCGACATTGATGACTATCGTCGCTTCTGGGAGTACATTCATGCTGCTAACTCCATGTATGGCGACGAGACGACCATTGAGGTCCGAGTTGAGGAGGCTGTCCAGAGAGTGCGCCTGTCAAATGGTCGCTACGCCTTGATCCACGACAAGGAGGTCTTGAAGAAAGAAGCTGCTCGATGGCCGTGTGATCTCTACATCACCGGGGGGCACTTTGCCCTCGTAGAGTACGGTCTGGGAGTCCAATCTGGCTCCCCTCTGCGAGATCAGTTGACCTATGCCATCCGACGACTTCAAGAACAGGGCATCATTGAAGAAATCTGGAAGAACAACACTGATAATCCTCTCTGGGTGGAGCTAAACAAGGAGGGTGACTGCCAAGGAAACTCAACCATCTGGGAAACCCAGGGTCTGTACTCCCTGACCTCAGTCGACATGAAGGGGATATATTTCATGCTTCTTCTCGGCATGGGATTAGCTGTTATTATATTCTTCATCGAGGTCTTGGCTTTCCAGTTGGGCGTTGGGTCTTCGTCTCCCGGACAGGGTATCAATCGGCAAGAGATGCAGAACTTGAGAGGTAGCGATAGGCAAGGAGGGGGAGGGGGAGGCGTGGCTGGGCCCATGGGCGGGGCAGATGTAGGCGGTAACGAGAAGATGTGGATATAGGTCATGAATAATTAACAGGGTATAGACCTCCTTATGAAGTCAGTCGTAATGCATATGCATATTCGGAAACATCAGGAAATATTCATGCAGGGTTCCATTCTTTCCCAAAGAAAACCAAAACCAACCAGTTTGCTGAAAGGTTCCTTCAACAAAAGTTGAATTACTCAGTATACAGCTTAATGTCAGCAATTGTAACAAAAACATTCTTTAGACTCCATGCAGGGCATGCATGGAATATGCTGAAAACCAACAGACTCGGGTTTGGCCTTAATGATTTTGAATTTTGGTGTAAATCTTTTTGTTATTCATTTGATATGGTTACATTTTGCTCTTTAGTGTACAATATTATTTTGTATATACGTAGTTCTGATTAATTTTGTGATGTATCTAAAAACAAGTTAATTTGCACTTGGGTTTTTGTTTTTATAATTAACTTTAAATTTGGAGTAAACCGTGTACAAAGCATTAACCAACTTAATTCCTTGTTTTTAAACGACTTTGATAGATGTCCCTCTTTTAGTTTACTAAAGGATATTTGCATAATCTTCTCGGTATGTAAATTTGTTTGGTTACTGCCTTTTCGTGGTGACTCGAAACATGAATTCGCTACCGAGAGGACATCATCTGGAAGTCGTGTATTAAACCTAGAACAAATCCATAACTACACGAAGATCTGAAATACTTCTAGAAGACAAAGTAGGATTTTGCAAAATACAGTTTTCACTTCGTTTTTACCGCTTAGAATTGTACAATTAAAGTTTTCTTTGTTTAGTATATCGTACATGTATGAAAAAGTAAGATTTTTAGAGATTTTTTATAACTTAAAAGCATTTGTATTTTTAACATATTAAGAGGCTTTTATGCTGTTTGCAATTAAATGTAATTATAAAGGGTAATTTCCAGCCGCACCGTTTGTACATGTCAGTTTTTACAATTGAAACGAACGGTTTATCTGTCCTTGAAAACCTACATTGCTAGAAGAAAACGAACGCCCACTTGCGGGCGTCTAAGAAGGCGGACCGAGTCTGGTTTTACCTCGGCAAGACTTTGCTTTCGAAAATCCGTTCTTCGTTTGTGCGTTTGTTTCTTTTTACAATGATCATTTTGTAACGAATGTTCTCCTATAATTTGCTTTTTAGTTTAATTTAGAGATGCTTGTAACTCGCGTTTGTTATTATTTTAAGCTTGTAAAGTGACAATTTGGTGGCAGGAAATAAACTAACTTTGAATATTTTGTAAATATTCGCGTTTTGGTCGGTTTTGTTTTTGTAACAAGCCTACAAGGAAACGAGAGGAATAACGTAGTTAATTCCAATACAAAACCACGCGGAAAGTGCAGCATTTAAATCCTGAAGGAAATTTCGACTTCCCTATAAATGACAGAACTGCGATTCGAAACACGAGCCGTAAATACATGTACAATGTAATGTCGATAGATTTACCCGCGCTGTCTAATGACCGCCATTTTGGTGGTCGATGAATCTTCTTTTTCACCCGTATAGTCTAAAATTAAAGGTAGGATATACCATTGGTAATTGCTTGAATTATCATGAATAGGTGGATTTGGGAGGTTGTATTTTATAGTAAATATCATTTAACTGACCTGTACGAAGTTAACCAGTTCGCGCCGGATGACGTATATAAACGCAAACATTTCCCCGAATTCAAAACGGATGACGCATAAACACGCCAAGTTCAAGTTCGGAAATGTATGTCAGCAGCGAGCAAGGCCGGAAATGCGTGGGTGTGCTTCCCGGCACTATCAGCCTGAACACGCTTCGGATCGAGTTTCGTTAAAAATAATCCCGCCCGTCGGCTCGGCGATGTTAAAATAATCCCGGCGCGAACTGGTTAAACAATTGTGGATGCCGAGAAAAGCACGAAAAACGGCGTTTGTTTTCAACCGGCGTCGAGCAGTTATTCTTATGTTATTTTTGTTTATTCGCGATCGCGAATTCTTTTTCGTAAAATTTTATTTTTCGGAATAATTACAAGATATCTAGCGCAATAATTTTGCTGGATGCTTAGAATCATTATTTACTTTCAAATGAGTAAGAAATTTCTTCATAATTCGTTAATAAATATTTTCGATATCTGCAAATGGTGTATTCTACCTTTAAGGGGCTTGTCCAAATTCTTTCTCACGCGAAGCCAAAATACCCACGGGAAAATGCATCTGCACTCGACTGCTTCGGGTACAAAACGCCACCAAGTCATTATTTACGACATCTTGCCCGGTTTTTAAGACCGTCGTATTTCAAGTAATAATTCGTTTTTCTCATTCACTCATACTTTTTTGTTAGAGAACGTATTCCAAATGTAGTCCTATATTCTGTATTGAAATTCGTGCAATAATCGGAGTTTTCGAAGTCGGAAGAAAAACCGTTTGTTTTTAAACCAATTAAGCATTACATCTTTGTTTTCATACATGAAATTGCGTTGGTTAGATAACGTACCTTTCAGACGAACTCTGGCGAACTGTGGCTCTGTTTGTTTGTCAGTCCATCGGATTATTCATCTTCACAACTTGACTTCAATCCTCGTGAATTCTTTGAATAAAAATGGAGGGAAAATACAAAAATCTTGCCATCAGTCCAAATGTCTGATAAAGTTTAAAAGTCAACTTTTAAAACCTAAAAATGCAGTTAAAAATTATCAACCACAAACCAAATTTCGCTTTTGTGGATTTTTGTTTAGTCTGACACCTCCGTATTGTCGATTCATTTTGAATTCCTGCAAGGAAAACCAAACTCTTACAGCGAATTGTAAACCATCTTTTCTGAAGGTTTGAGGAGTGCAGTGTTTTGTTTTTTTAAATTGAAGCGTGTGTTTGATATTGAATCAAGTTGCCTGGAAACCACATGTAATTCAGTAACACAGTCATTCTTTGGCGCAGTGGTTCGTTCTTTGCCTTCTAACTCACTGACCCAGATTCGATTCCTGGCACGATTGTTCATTGTTGTTTTTTTCCGCAGGTATATTCATGCTTTTAACCGTAATGAAATGCTTTAAATAACAAGCGTATTACAATGTACATGTATACATGACTTTGTACTTAATTACATTTAAATATAAACACATTAAATCATACAAATCGGTTGTAAATATGAAGACACAAATACAAATATCGCATGTATGCAAAATGAAGAAGAAATATCACAAACATTATTCTATTCAGACGCATCATAATCCACAAAACAGAATTGATCATCATCCGAACAGACGACATGAAAAAACAATCGTCATAAATTATGCAGACTTGCTAAGTTGTCGTTTGTCGGTATACATTCTAGAAATTTGATGGTGGTTTTGGACCTTGTAATAATGCTGGTATAGGTAGTTACCGTGGCACTATACCGAGGCAATAACTGACCTGGCTCATAATGCAAGTGAATCCATTGACATGCAAATTATAAATCCGCCATTTTGAAACTCACAATACGTCGCAGACGTATTGTATATTTGAAATCCTACCTAATTTGGAGCTTGGAGTAATTTTTCGGCTGCGCTTTGCTGAAAGGGTTTTAATAAAAGGGTTGGGGATTTGATACGGATTGTGTTTTGGACATTGATTTTATGTGTACCGCGTTTGTGTCAATACATTCTTTGTTCCCTTTCTACTAAATTCTAGTACTATTTTTCAATTTCAGTCTCCCTGGCTGTCCCATTTCCTACCAGTTGACAAGAGTTGTTTGTGACCCGAATGCCCTCTATCTATATACCCCATTAAAAGTTAAAATGGAAGCCCAATTATTTCGAAAAACTGTCCCCCAACCGGGCGAGTTCAGCGGGTTCAAACTGCTGGCCTATATGGAGACACTGCACTAATTTAAGCCCCATTGTAAATCAATAAAGTTCGGGTCACATAACATGCAAGCCGACTTCACTAGAGTTTCTCAAATGAAAATTGCATTATGTCTTGTCCTTCATCTTTCCATTTTTTTACAAGTTTTTGGTTAGTCAATTACATTTTTAAGTAATCACACCAAAAGAAACTCGCCTCCCCAAAAGTGATACTTTCCAAGCCTACATGCAGCCATAATAATACAATAATGGAATTCCTCCACTTTCTCAGGCAAATATGACCCATTTCTCAACCGTAAATTTATCATTTATCAACCAGTCTACACAAATTCATGATAATGAGCTCTCGTGTATAAATTATCACTTTAGTTAGTGCACAGTGCACCCTCAAATTGTACTCGATCTCGTGGGTTATACAAATCTTAAAAGAGTTGTTGACAAACACTTCCAGTTTTGTCTGGGATTAGGTTTAATCCCCCAACCTATTTCTACGATAAGAAGTTCTGAATGAAATGTTTTCCCTTTAGAAAAGGTTTTGCTTTGTTAGACCTCCAAACAAATCTCTGGCAAGATTGGTTTTTGAGGTAAATTGTTTTTGTTTGTCACTGCGAGTGTTAGACGTGCCTCTGGGCGCATTATCGCCGCTCTGCGAACCCCTTTCATTTCAGACGTGCCAACCTGAAAGGCTTAGAGTTTTCTTTTTAAGGGTCGGCCTTTCTCAATAGATGTCTGACATACTTTTTTTGCCTGGCATTAATTGAATCTCTCCAAAACGACAAAGGAATAAAAAGAGAGCGAGCGTTAGTGCAGTTCCGTATCGAGTCAACAACTCAACTTGGTGATTAGATTCTTTTTATATCGCACCACATGAGCATTTTTAGTTTTGTAAAGTCGGTTTGCTACTGACAAAACATCGTTCCTTTCAGACTATTCGAAAGTTGTTTCTTCAAACTTATAAATCAAAATTGTGAACAGAAAATGTACAAAGCTAAAATCACACTAACCAATCACAGTCGTGCTATTGTGGAATGCAGGTTTCAAGATTAGCTTTCTTTTGTCTAAGTATAGTTTTCCAGGCGCTCTATCTAGGACACATTAAATAAAACTGTAATTTTCCGTTTTAATGATTTAGTTTTCTTTCGATAAAATGTTGCCTTTCTGTTAATTTTGAGCTATTTATTTGTTGTTGACGATTTTATACCGAGTTTCTTTTAATGCTGCTATATATTTTCCTGGGCATAACAAAATAATTGTCATTTAAAGTAAAGTTGATACGCAGACAACATTGAAATCTCGTAACAAAAACCAGTAGAATAACCGGAAACTAACAACAAAATCCTCAAGGTTCAAACAATTTGTTGGTACAGTTTATAATATTTGCAGCCGACTGCGTCAGGGGAGATTGAAATTTTCTACTCTCATGGTCCACATTCCTGGAGAGACTCGTCTAACAAAGTAAACATGAATTGATTGCGATCACAATTCTTAAATTGATGAAACTAAAACTAGGTCTCTGGGAATGATTGACATCACAACGAAGTCGAGACAAGATCTCGAGCCAGAATTTAATCCGTGGTAGAGGTTTAGGAACACATTCTTAAGATTTGCCGTCATGTTTTGAACTAGTATGAATATAAAATATAAACGATCATTTACAAGACCACTGCACGATAGGCATAATATACAATGAGTTTGCAAGAGAACATCTTGCATCCGAAATGATATTGATGCATCTGAATAGTTGGTGAAAATGAAGGAGGGTACATGTTTCATATTGTTCTGACTTGTAGATGTTAACCCATACATCCTGGATCGCTTGGAAGACGTGTGACTGCACCTGACGTAAATCTTAAAACCAAAATAATCCTCCCCCCCCCCCCCATTTTGTTTTTTTTGTCCAACATATTTCATCCGTTTCAATTTTTTCTGGCTCATATGTAGTTACATTTATTATGGGACATACAAATATATTCTGCAAAATTGCCCCTATTGAAAATGTAAAACCCCTTAACTTTTGAACAAAGATTCAGGTGTTTTTCCCCTTTATAACTGATCGAAACCCGGCCGAGACAGTCTTTAAGTTCTAACGACAGACAGTCTGTT
Source organism: Crossaster papposus (assembly GCA_037893245.1). NCBI lineage: Eukaryota > Metazoa > Echinodermata > Asteroidea > Velatida > Solasteridae > Crossaster > Crossaster papposus. Next base: position 352,602 of record JBAIAA010000789.1, on the reverse strand, counting down.
GTCAAACTGCCTTACGGCATAGAGAAAGGTCTGTTCCTTTCTCTATGCTTATAGTTATACCCCGTCTTTATAACACCGTGATAACCATGTCCTTTTGTGTATTGAGGGAGCTTTAAGTCGTTTTAAACCTTGTGCGAGACGGTTGTAATAGCGTCAACAACTTAGTCATTAACTTTTGAGGAGAAATAAATCTCTTTGTTGCTCTGTTTGAATCGCTATTCTTATACCAAATTACTTTTCATCTAACAAAATAACGTATACCTCGTAAACTAACGACTTGAAACACAACGATATGGGAGCAGGTGTAGAGAAATAGGACTCTCTGTACAGAAGGAAACCAATCGATGTTTTGAGGATAAATAACATAAGGCAAATTGATAAGATCTGTAGTGGGTATACAGCAAGATGACGAACCAAGATGAGACTATCGATTCGTCTCAAGATTTTTAGTTGTTTTTGGCGGCAATAAAATATAAGATTTAGAGTCATTTTTTAATTTTAGAGTTAAGAAATGTGGCCTAGTGGTTTGGGTTCGTGGTCAGAAAACACGTACGCACAAAACACGTAGACTTAGCCGCTAAATACTTCAGTTATAGGAAAGGCCGACTACTGAACAAAACCCCATAATAAGTGTGTATACAATCAAATATAATTTGCTGGATTAGTTACCAGTTTAGTTTGAGAACACAAATATCTCTTTAGGCCTACTAAAGTGTTTTACATCTAAAGAAAAAATCCACCAAATTGGAAAATCCGAGTGTTTTTCCGCAACAAGGGAACTTACCTTATTTTCAGCGACTGACTTTTTCCGCTGTGTTGATTCCGTTGTTGGATCTTGAAAACCACGGGGCGTCCAGACGCGTCTGACGGTATGATAATAGCTGGTTTGTCTTGGTTCCATTTAGGCGATGTCTGTCAGCGGTTGAACTGTTGAATTTCGCTTACTCTCCATGAACTCCCCTATGCCACCTTGCCTCCTCTCCTCAGGCAACCAGGGAGAAACAATTTCCTCACCGCGACCTTTTTGTCGAGCCTCCCGGGGTCTGGCGGTTGAGATTCAGGTGGAAGTCAGCTCGGGAGGCCTGGTGGTTGGGGTCGATCCTCCCCGGGGTCTAGCGGTTGAGTTTCAGGTGGAAGTCAGCTCAGGAGGCCTGGTGGTTGAGGGCACGAGGTCTGTGTTCAGATCAGGAGTCCCCGGTTTGGGAAAGTAAACCGGATTCATCATGGAATTCGTGAGTTTTAAACGACTCAGGCAAAATCGACAAGTTAAAATGGTCATTGTGCTGCGTTTGCACTGAATAAGCAACGATGGAGCGCTGACAAAGAAGTGCCTATAGTTAGCTCCGATCATGGAGGAATAAGAAGGTCCTCCATGCTCCGATCAACGGCTCAGTTTTGCAAACAGCTAGCTAGCTGTGTTTTCAGATGGCTTTGGCAAAAAATGCACAACCAATTAACTGCAGTCCACAATTAAAAAAGTAATGGTGGACATTATTGCACACGAAATACGATTGCCATTTTGGTTTGCAATAGATGAAATAGCAGCTATTTCCAAACACAGGGCGTTGTTTGCATTGAATAATCCTACATTTTAAAAACAGCAATTTTGCATCCAATTTGCATATTTTTTCTCTCTTTGGATTATAAAAGAAAAATGGCAGCAAAGGCAATAAATCATTCTCATCAGCGATGCTGACAGACCAAGGCCATCGTACAAAAACCCTCCAATGGGAATTGTTTTCAAAGGTTGGGTGACCTTTAATGTGTACTGTACTGCCATTGTCCCCCTTTTCCCCCCAAAAGGGGTCATTTGTGAGCGTCATGTCTGTCGGCGATCAACTGTGCGTGCTAGGAACGCCCCCAAAGATTGAACCCTGATACATATTAATACGAGCTCACGTTAGTCAGGTGATCATTCCGTCATCACTTGCAACCAATGACAGACAGGGACTACGTTTTGTCCTTCTGATATTAAAATAAACGTCATCGTTGGCGGTCAAGCGACCAGTGTCGGTGGTAAATATCAAGCCGCCCAAGCGATACTGCACTGAGCGGTAATACATTTGCCTGATTGTAGAATTTGGGTAGGGAGGTTTTTTTGTCACCAAGGGATTGGCCGCCATTGCTCGATTTGTTAACGATTTTTCACAGCTCTGCGAGGAGGTGTTAATGAGAGGAATCGTGTTGGGTGACAGAGTAAACGTTTCTAGACTTTTTGGAGGACATTGTGGCAAGCATGGCGGTGATTTGGGGGCTAGTGGTCCTACACATCGTATCGTTTATCGGCAGTGCGACGGCAGTAAGTTACAAAATAGGTAAGTGCGCTAACCCGAAACCCGTAGCAATCATCGGACCGTCGCTGGTACTGACACCAAACTTACGACTTATACAGGATTCGGGAACTTGTTACTAAAACTGAATACTCCAGTATTTGATTGAAGGTGGATAATATACTTGCTGCAGATAATTCTAATATTTTTTTCTTACATTAAGTATTTTTTAGATCATCGTTGATCATGTTGCTTGCAACAAATTGTCCAATCAAAATTCGGCGTGATAATAATGTGACGGTGATACTGATAGTGATGAAAACTCATATTTTGCTAAGGCCGGGTATGAATTTGTATAAGCAATTAAAGAACAAAATGGCGATAGTATTTGATGGTGATATTTTACGATTTAATGACAATATTGTGATACAAGACGAGACTCTATACTGACCCAGTGAGTGACACCGAAGATGACAGTGACAGGGAATTCAATGGCATTTCATCTGCATTGACAAATGCATACACTTTTAGTCAAATTTTAGTTTTTTTCCATATTATTTCACAATGGAAGTGTTAAACCAGAGCATTGTTAGAAAAATAAAAGCAATGATATTGTCATAGTAAAGTCAAATATTTAAGTCCGTATTAATTTAATCATGCCTTTTTTCGATCTGGCCGCATTCAAACGACCACGGTGATTGGTTTATTTGGAAACTATACTAGATGTCAGCCTATTGACAGTACACATGACTCACGTTTCAGGAACGCGTTTGGCTTATTATAGAAAACCTTAAACGTGTGGCGATTGAAGCTTGTGTGAGGAATTTAGCACTCGATTTTATGAAAAACATACAATCTAGAAAAGCCCCAATACCACATTATTCTAAGACATTCTAGATTCAATTTATCTAAGACTTGAGTGTCTGTATTTCATTTGTTGTCTAAATCTTCTAATGATGCTGTTCTGTCACCAATAAGTCTTTCTGGGTAGTTCAGAACAGAACAGGAAATTGGCCAACTGGTGGTAGGCCTATAGTTAACATTTGGAGTAGGGGTGCCTTAAAGGTAGGATACACCATTGGTAATTGCTTGAATTATCATGAATGGGTGGATTTGGGGGGTTGTACTTTATAGTAAATATTGTTTACCTGACCTGTCCGAAGTTTTAAAATCATGGATGCCGAGAAAAGCACGAAAAACAGCGTGTGTTTTTAACCGGCGTCGAGCAATTAATATTCTTAATCTTATGTTATTTTTGTTTTTTCGCGATCGCCGTCCGGCGATCGCGAATTTTGTTTTATAAAATTAAATTGTTCTCAATAATTACAGGATATCTTGCGCAAAAATGTTGATGGATGCCTAGAAATAATCATTATTTACTTTCAAATGAGTAAGATATTTCTTCAAATTTCGGTAGTAAATATTCTTGATATCTGCCAATGGTGTATCCTACCTTTGAGGGCCTTCTTCAAATTGCGAATCAATGTATGGACAATAACAAATACTTCTTTCACTAGAAAATTGGGTCAAAAGATTGGGGGAAAGTCGGTCAAAATGATTAAGTTATTAATAAATAAATAAATAAATATTTTTACCCAAAATCTTTTATTAACATATATCTGGATATTGATTCATGTTAATCTGTCACTAAAAGGCTTTCTGACTCGTTTTAGGTAAAATTAGTTTGGGGCTTAATTTAATTTAATTTAAAATTTGCATTTTTGTTCAATTTTGGCAAAACAATTAATTGATTGAAACTTGCAGGGAAGATGCTTTAGTATAAGCGTCTCAAACCACAATTCATGGGGAGATGGGCCTATCTACCTAAACTATCGTTGCAAAAATGAGGAGAATACTGTCGAAAATATTACTTTCTGTCAATAAATTAGTATTTTTCCCCAAAATCTTTAAGATAATGGGTGTTTGAATATTGATTAAGTGCCGTCATCCATAGGTATTTCTGAGTTGTTCTAAGGTTAAACCCTTGCATTTCTATTAATATTTTTGCCAAAAACATGAAATTGCTGAAAACTGTTTTTGTTTTAAAACAAAATCAGTATTTTTGGCCAACATTTTCAAAATAATGGGTGTTTCAATATTGATTGGTGCTCAACTGCCATTAAAATTTTATTAAAAATGCATTTTTTTCAAAAAGTCAAATTGTTGCTAATTTTATTAATAATGCAAGGTTAACCCCTTACAATTTTTTAGTTATCTAAATACTTTTTGCCAATTTTCAAACAAATGCAAGTCACATTTTGGCAAATTTTAACAAAAGCCCTTACAATTTAATTGTTTATCAAAAATATCACATTTTTCTTAAAAGGTCACGTTTTAGGCAATTCAAAGCTAACCCCTTGCATTTTTATTAAAATTGGCAAACATTCTAAATTGTAAGAGGTTATAGCCTTCCTTTTTCAAAAAAGAAATTGACTAAAATGTGACTTTTTGGAAAAACATTTAATTTTAAGGGGTTAGCCTTCCTTTTATAAATAAATATTAACTAAAATGTGACTTTTTGGAAAAATTTAAAAAATCTTGTTTATTATATTTGTCTACAATGTATTAAAAATTGAATTATTGTAAGGGGTTAGCCTTGCATTTTTATTAAAATTAACTAAAATGTGACTTTTGGGAAAAATTAAAACTTGTAAGGTGTTAGCCTTATATTTTTATTTTTATTTGCAAAAAATTGACTTTTGCAAACATTTTAAATTGTAAGAGGTTAGCCTTCTTTTTTTGAAAAAAACCCCCTAAAATATGATTTTTTGGAAAAATTAAAAACTTTAAGGGGTTAGCCTTTCATTTTTATTAAAATTTACAAATTTACATTTGGAAAAGGTTTAAATTGTAAGAGATTATCCTTTCTTTTTGAAAAAAAAGACTAAAATGTGACTTTTGGGAAAATTTATAAACTGTAAGGGGTTAGCCTTGCGTTTTTATAAAAATTTGCCAACATTTGACTTTTGAAAAATTTGAAATTGTAAGGGGTTAGCATTGCAATTTTATAAAAATTGGTTAAATATTGAGTTTTTGGAAAAATCTAAAATTGTCAGGGGTTAGCCTTTTGTAAGGGGTTGCATTTTTATTACAATTGACTAAAATGTGACTTTTTGGAAATATTAAACATTGTAAGGGTTAAGCCTTGCATTTCTAATAAAATTGACTAAAATGTGACTTTTTGAAAAAATTTAAACTTGTAAGGTGTTAGCCTTATATTTTTGAAATAATTGACAAAAATGTTACTTTTTGAGAAAACAAATTACTTGTAAGGTGTTAGCCTTGTATTTTAATTTTTATTTGCAAAAAAAATGACTTTTGCAAACATTTTAAATTGTAAGAGGTTAGCCTTCCTTTTTGAAAAAAAACCAAACTAAAATATGATTTTTTGGAAAAATTAAAAACTTTAAGGGTTTAGCCTTGCATTTTTATTAAAAAATGTATATTATCATATGCAGGGGTTAGACTAAAATTGACTAAAATGCCACCGCCTTGTAATTTTTATTAAATTTGCAAAAAATTGAGTTTGTGAAGAAATTAAATATTGTAAGGGGTTAGACTTTCTTTTTAATATAAATTTGGAAAAATGCATTTAAAATTGCATTTATATCAAAATTGACTAAAATGTGATTTTCTTTTAAAATAAATGCGAGGGGTTAGCCTTGCATTTTATTAAAACAATTGCCTATATTTCACTTTTTGAAAAAATTGTTAGGGGTTAGCATTGCAATGTTATTAAAATTGCCAAATTTTGTATTTTGAGAAATTACAAATTATAAGAGATTTTTGTTTAAGTTGTATTTTTTTATTAAAATTGGCAAAAATTTTGTACTCAGTTTTATTTAAAATGCAACCCCTTACAATTGTATATTCTTCCAAAAAGTCTAAATAATGTTAGCCAATTTTAATGAAAATACAAGGCTAATCCTTTATAATCTTAAATTTTTTTCAATAATTCAAATTCTATCTAATTTGAATAAAAATTCAAGACTAACCTCTTACAATTTAGAATGTTTAAAAAAACTCACATTTTAGTTAATTTTAATAAAAAAGCAAGGCTATCCTCTTATTTTTAATGTTTTCAAAAAGTCAAATGTTTGCCAATTTTAATAATTAAATGCATCGCTAACCTCTTACAATTTTTAATGTTTCGAAAAAAGACAAATGTTTGTCAAATTTAATACAAATGCTAGTCAACTTTCTAAAAAAAAAATGCAAACAAACATGAATCAATAAATCAGTAATTTTGTGTGAGTTTGAATATTGATTGATTGTCAACTGTCATCCACTATAATTGTTTATTGTTTTTGCACAAATCTTATAAAAAATTGGTGTTTGAATATTGATTGAGGCTCAACTGTCGTTTTTTTAACAACATTTAATAAACAAATGCAACAATAAAAAAAAAATTAAACATTTTCCACGTTTGGCCAACAAATAAAATTGTTTGAAAATTGCAGGGAAAATACCTAGAGCGGCCTAGACCCGAATCCAACCTGAGCTCGTAGTCTTATGAATGAAACCTTACCAGTGAATAGCAATACTCTTAATTAACAAAAGAGGATGTTGCGCACTCTGGGATTCCCTCGAATAACTAATCGTGTCTTGTTTCTTCTATCTTCAAGGCGCGATGTACGGTGCCAATACACAAGTCGATAACCATTACAAGAACCTGTTTGTAGATGCAACGACTTACATCAATCGAGATCCTGAATTTATGAATGGGAACAGGGACAGCCTATCGGTGTACAACTATGCACCCATCGCTGGAACCAACTGGTCACTACCTAACGCACCGCAGGCACTTAGAGCAGGTAGGCCCGGGATGAAACTGTCAGCGTGCTTAGATTACCTTCTGTTGTTATATTTAAGCTGAAGTTACTGACATTTTTCCCGTGCGGAAATTACTGATGCGGTTTGAAAGGAACTATTTGATATGATAGAAAGTTAGCCTACGCTAAATATTTTTCACCATGGCTATTAGGTAAAATTCAATGGATTTCAAGGTAGACGAGATCTCTTACCGCTCGACCACAGACACTTCTGTGATTACTGGCCGGTTCTTTTCTGATAAAGCAACCGCAATCACGATTGCTAAATTCACGTTTGCTAAAAAAAGGTCTAAAATGATTTGAACAATTTCTCGCAATTTCTTGAACTAGACTTACAATTTGGAAGAGCCAAACCCCCTTTTTAAAAATCAAATTGCCTCGTTTCAATTGTTTGACAGCTTGTACCTTCGCCAGTTCGGTGGACATGCATGGCCTGATTGTTCCTAGTGATGTGTGTCCGGACTGTGGTGGTCATACAGGCAGGATTGTAGGTAACGCCTTCGCCCCAGTTATCGCTTTAGATCAGGCTGAGGGATCTAAGGCTTACAAGATGTTACCTACAGATAGTGACCTGCTTGAATTGTGGGTTAGCGTCATTAATTACTACAAGTGGCAGGATTTCATCTACATTTATGACGGCGATTCGGGTAAGTGAGCTAGTAAAACACGCCCTCTCCCGACTGGGCCCCGCCATTCTCGAGAAAGCATCTTCTAAAGTAGCATCGTAGCATCTTCCCAAGTCACACTATGTGTTGCGCATGCTCAGAACGAACAGCGATGATGTCACAAATGACGTGGTCCCTAGGTCAGCGATTGAGAAATAAATAAAAACAAAATAAGAAAAACAGAAATGAAATGGTTAACACAACAAATTACGGTAGTATTCTTGCCTATATGTCTTTACACAAAAGACACTGGAAAATGGGCATTACAAACTAAACCCCTTCTTAATAGTTCCTTGGGTAGTTCTAATTTAGGCATGAAATCGACTTATGGTTTTCAGAACCGATATCGCTGGCGAAGATGGTACGGTCTTGTAGTACATTGTAATGCGAGAGATTGTCACCATTATCATTGACTCCTCTGATCTAGCTTACTCACTTGCCTGGGTCCTTTTGTCGATGGAGAATGAGAACAGTTGGCACGTGATTCCATACGAGATCTCAGATGAGGAGGATTATGCGGAGATGGCCAAGGATTTAAAGACACGAAGAACTCAAAACTACTTGATATATATGCACGAGGAAGAACGTTTACCTGGTATCGTTAATTGGGTAGGTTCATTTAATACTTGGGTGATTTGGTGATGGGTAAGTGCATTAATTGGGTAATCGGAAATTGGGGAGGTGGTATAATGGGTGATTTAATTAGTTAGGTTGATCTGAGCAATTACCAATGGTGTATCCTATCTTTAAACGATATTTACTATAAAATACAACCCCCCAAATCCACCCATTCATAATAATTCAAGCAATTACCATGCGCGGATCCAGGGGGGGGGGGGGGGGGGGGGGGCGCACCCGGCGCGCGCCCCCCCTAAAAAAATCTCGAGAAGATTGAGAAGATCTCGGCGTTGGGGCTTCGCGCCTCCTGCGCTCCCATATCTTCTCCCAATATATTATGTTGACAATTTTTGGCGCCCCCTCTAACCGAAATTCCTGGATCCGCCCCTGATTACCAATATTGTATCCTACCTTCCAAACTGGTTATTATATTAATGCTCATGACCATTTATACTCCCGTAGATGCTGGAGAGCGGCATGTTTGGAGACAAGTACCATTGGATCTTTGGAAACCTGGTAAGTGTTCTCTAATTAACAAAGACTAAATAGTTATCAGGCAATTTGTGAAAACCAAAACACTACCTCAGTGCAGGGGCGGATCTAGCTTTTCATTGGGTGAGGGGGTGAGGGGGGGGGGGGGGGGGGGGGGGGTGTGTGTACCGGTTACATACCAAACTTAACTCCATAGATCGCGTAGCGCAAAGCTGATTACGGCGTGAGTTCAGGGGCCCGCTGAATGACACAGGACAATTGTGGATTCTAGATGCTTTGTGGGGCAATCTGGGTAGATTTCTGGTCAATCAAATTACGTACTACATGTACATCGATACTACCAATTGACCTAGAAGCTGTTAGCCACCTTTCTTTGCTATCTTTGTCGCCCTCAGGAGCCGCCAATTAGCCGTCGGTTCCTAGACGACAAGCTTCGCATCCATACCTCCTTCCTGACTCGCTTCAAGATGAGGATCGAGAGTGGCGTAGACTCCAAGGTGTTGACAAGAAACCCAATCCCGACAAGGAATTGGCCCTTTAGAGAGAGGACTGCCTATGACGCCATGTTGTTCTTCGCTAAGGCTATGACGGTATATTATGAGGAGAATGGGCGGTATCCCACCGCCATTCCTAAGTGTGGGGACGATGTCATGAGTGAACTGGGAACGGTCATGCAGAAGGTGAATGTTAAATCGACACGGTGTAGACAAAGTAAAATTGATGGTGGCAGTTCGCTAAGTCAAGTTATCTGTTTATATGTGTACTAGAAAAACAGCTGTAATGTGAATATGTACACCAGAGTTCCACTCGATATTCCGAAGGTTTATTGTTCCGAAAGTTCGATAGTCCGAACACACACATTTTCCATAAGCGGGGGTTCATAAGTCCGCCAACGAAATAAGGTTCGTTAATCCGGACATTTGATGCGATTCACGGTCCGAAGGTTCGTTAGTCTGAAGGTTCGATAATCTGAAGGTTCACTTCTCTGAAGGTTCGATAGTCCGAATTTAGAATAAGGTTAATTAGTCCGAAGGCTTAATAGTCCGAAATGAAAATAAGGTTTAATAGTCCGAAGGTTCATAATTCAGAAAGCACCCAAGGTTTGATAGACCGAATTGGGACTATCAAACCTCACTGTCTATTCGAACTATCGAACCTAATTGTCGAGTCCGCCTATCGAACCTTATCGTCGATTAGGACTATTGAACTTCACTGTATATTTGGACTATCGAACCTAATTGTCGATTCCGCCTATCAAACCTTATCGTCGATTAGGACTATTGAACTTCACTGTCTATTCGAACTATCGAACCTAATTGTCGATTAGGACTATCAAACCTCACTGTCTATTCGAACTATCGAACCTAATTATCGAGTCCGCCTATCGAACCTTATCGTCGATTAGGACTATTGAACTTCACTGTATATTTGGACTATCGAACCTAATTGTTGATTTGGACTATCGAACATCGAACCGATCGTCGATTAGGACTATCGAACCTTCGGAATATTTAACCTAATTTTTTTGTTCGGAATAATAAACACTTTGTACATATTATTGAACCTACCAAGCGACCCCAGTACACCCTGGGTTTATATGGCTTGTACTGCAACTTATTGGTTCCGAGGGTTAAGAACAATACACTATAGCGAGATATAACTCGAGTTAACCGTCCTCAGAAGAGACAATAGATCGATTGGAGAACAAGTGAACAAGGTGGCTGTTGCCCCATTCGGGTTTGTTAAAGGTGGGATACACCATTTACAGATATCGAAAAAAATACTACCGAATTATTAAGAAATATCTTACTCATCTGAAAGTGAATAATGATTCTAGGCATCCAGCAAAATGATTGCGCTAGATATCTTGTAATTATTCTGAAAAATAAAATTGTATAAAGTAAAATTCGCGATCGCCGGACGGCGATTGCGAAAAAAACCCACAAATAACAAAAGAATAACTGCCCAATGCCGGTTGAAAACAAATGCTGTTTTTCGTGCTTTTCTCAGCATCCATGACTGTAAAACATCGGACAGGTCAGTTAAACGATATTTACTATAAAATGCAACCCCAAATCCACCCATTAATGATAATTCAAGCAATTACCAATGGTGTATCCTACCTTTAAACAGATGAAATATAATTTGTTTTTCAGATCAGCTATGAAGGTTTGAGCGGTGAGGTGTCATTCAACGCGGATGGTGATCGCGTTAATTACACCATCGATGTGTTCATGGGTAAAGACAAACACAACATTCAGCAGGTAGGATTTCAAATTCAAACAATTCTCTATGGGAAATTGACTGTTGTTTGTCCAAGTTTTAATTCCAGCATTATTAATGTTGGTATAGATTCTTGACTTTGTGCGGTAAATCTCTGATTACACGACACACGCGTTTTTGTTTTCTGACTTGCAGCAATAAATGAACGAAGACTTTCAAAAAAAGAAACATGCCAGTTCAATGTATAAAGACGTACGGGGTAGCCGAGTTGGTAGAGCCCAGGGGTGCGTTCCACTCACGCGAACGTTGCCAACGTTGGCCAACGTTGGCGTTGTTCGCTTGAGTGGAACGCAATGTGCACCAATTATGTTGGCGAACGTTAGCGAAAACGGCAAACGACATTCCGAGCTGTTCGCTGTTGACCAGTGACGTATTTTAAAGATGGCGAAGAGGTTAGCAGACGGCAGTGTTCTTTTCACGGTTTTGAATTACGTTTCATACTTTTCGTTATAAATGGTGGATTGTTTTGAGCAGCATGGATCTTTTAAAGAAAAATAATGAGTTGGACAAAAAGCAGCCAACCAAACGATGTCACTGTCACCGGGCGCAGCCATTTTGAAAACGTAGTTTTTAAAATATCGTTCCACTTTAACTAACGCCAACTCAAAACGTTGGCGAACGTTCGCGCAAACAGTTCGCGTAAGTGGAACGCACCCCTGATCATGTAGTCTAATAGACGTAGATTAAAAACCAATTGCAGTCGATTTAGGATAGTCGGTTACCTTTCTCATTGACCCATGTTTTACAATGCTCTATTTCAGGCGGGAATCTGGACCCAAAACATACACCATTACGAACGGAAGTACGCAGAGAAATGGAAGAAGAATACCGGTCGCCTTCAGATGTTCCCGTTTAGACAGGCCGACCGATCGTACATCAAAATACTCTCCATTGAAGTAAGGGCGATTATGAATATTTAAATTATGATTATGAATATTCAAATCATTAATATTTATATTCAAGATTGTGATATTAAGCGAAGACAAAACTGCACGGTGAACGTGACTTTTCTTGTCAGGAGTCTCAATCTAGCAAAAACAAACAAATAAACAAGAGAACCAACGATTTTGTAAAAACAAATACAGATAAAATGTGCAGTAACTCTTAACCATAACATAATGAAGCGCATAGCTTGCTATAAGGTGATTATTTCTTATACTCGATTATAACTTGAAATCAGATGGCAATAGCTAGGGTTGTTCCTTCGGTCAATCATAAAACAGTCATCGTATCTGATTTAAAAAAGGGAAAAAAGAAGAGAAGATCGACTTTGAAGTAAATATATAATACAAACATTTCAATTTCTGTTTGAAGGAGCCGCCATTGCTGATGTTGAATGACCACGACTACACCAGAGCTCGTCGCCAGACACAGTCGGGTGATGAACTAGGCCTGGACCGGTACTACGGCATTATCCCCGAGTTACTGGTGTATATCCAGTACGTCTTCGAACACGACATGGGCATTGAATTCAAGTACAAGATCGAGCTGATTGCGGAAGGGTATTACGGAAAGAGAAACCCGAATACTGGGGACTGGGACGGGATGATCAAAGAACTGCAAGACTCGGTAAGTGGGTTGCTTGTTGCTAGGTGATGACGTCATCTCTAACGCCGCCATTTTGTTTCTGGCTACTGTGCAGTCCCGTACATTATCGCTCGCGTAGACCATCATGACAGGCCCCGTTGAATAGTGGAATTCCTAAATATTTTTCGCACACGACGCTTTGTTCTTTTTGTAATACCAATCTCGTGCGCTAAATGTCTTCTTTAAAAGAGAATTTGAAAGGAAGACAAAATGCGCCAACAGCACAAATTTTTTCACAATACGACACAGTTTTGTTTTCGTGTTCTCCATTCAATTATGATTAAAAGTTCATTCAGTTAAAATTGTTTTTTTAGCTCAATTAAAACCGCCATAACATGAAATTTCATGAAATGTATGTAAATTTAGTCAGTGATTGAGCAAACAAGTGGCTTAGGAATATCTTGGTTTATTTTTTGTTCCCAGGATGCCGATCTGGCAGCTGGCGCCTTAACTAAAACCAAACCCAGAGAAGAAGTCATTGATTTCGCAAAGGACTTCTACACTGGTAACATCAAGGTGTTGATCAAACACCCTAACTGGGTCCGGGATTTCCCCTTTAACTTCGCCTTCGCACACAACTGGGACACCTGGCTTGTCAACCTTTTCGCTTTCGGCATCACCATCCTGGTATTCTGGGGACTGATGCGCTTCCACCCGCTAGAGTATCGTAAGCAGTCAGAGCTCGGCAAGGCTACTCGCGAGCAAGCCATGGAGTTTACGCTGCGTAATACCGCCTGGATGCTAACCGGTGTCATCTTCCTCCGAGGTCACAAGCTCTCTCCAGCATCCATCGCCGTCAGAATCCTCCTGGCAGCATGGTTCTTCTTCTCTCTGGTCATGATCTTCACGTACATGCTGAATCTGACCGAGTTCATCAACATAGATAAGGATATCCTGACCATTAACGACCCTGTGGATCTCCTGAATGAACCTCTGTTGAAGATCGGGATGGTGCGGCATGGTCCTACCCATGACTACTACTCCATGTCATCCAAGGCAAGCGACCAGCAGCTCATGTCTATCATGGGGGTCCTAGACCGTGATCCGTTCGTGGAGAGGATTCGTGATGGCGCTCTGAGAGTCCGTAATGATAACGGTCACTACGCCCTGGTCAGCGAGGAACTCTTGTTGTCTTACTACACCCAGAGAGGACCTTGGTGTGACCTCTACATCGTCGGCGATCCGGTCAAGAAGATGAAGTACGCCTTCGCCACCCCGTCAGGCTCCCCTCTCCGAGACCAAATCACCTACGCCATCAACAAACTGAAAAATAACGGAACTATCAAAGAAATATTGGAAAAGAAGTGGTTCGGGGATCAAACATGCGAAGAGGAGACTCTCTGGGAGTCCGAGAGCGTCTTATCCATCAATGCCAACGACTTGGAAGGCATCTACTACGTCTTGGCTATAGGTCTGGTTCTGAGTGCCATCATATTCTTCATCGATGTCTTGTGTTACTGGATGTTTGGTAGCTGCTCCTCCGCGGGGAGTCCACGTCCCAATAACCCCCGGGGGGAGGGGATGAATCTGACTCACAACCCACGTGATCACCACAAGCCAATGAGAGAGGAGCGGGACTTTGAGAAACCGGCCGAGGAAAAGTCTCCTAACTTGTGGATTTAGAATAGTAACAGGGACAATCAAACTTGGATAAACAAAGTACAACATAATTCAAACTCAAAACAATGACATCAAGTGTCAATTCAGAAATAAAGTGTAGGAAATGAAGGGGATATTTTAGTAAGCGTTGTGTGGAATTGTTTGTATATATTTGGAAATAATACTTGTGACGATCTTTTGATAAATTTAGAAATAGTCTTATGTTCTTTGGTTGACGGATAGTTATTTTAATAGTTTGTTTTCTTATTTCCTAACTGTATATATTATATTTTGGGATGTATATATACACAAGATAACTCGTGTTTTATGCTCCTATTATTGTTTACATCAGTTCATATGATTGGCTAGTAAAATAAATCGCATTAATCAGCAATTATTTTTAAATTACAAGGAAGTAAATGTAAATATCGGAAGAAAAAACAGCTAATCAAATCAGCAGAAAAGAAAGCATCGTTACTCAGCGTCTGTGTAAATCGTAGAAAATTCACATTTTAAGGGCTTATTTAACATTATGTATTTCTTCTTAGTTCCAGATCTACCTATATATACGGTAGGCATTCGTTAGTTTTATTTTAAATGAACATGCTTTAATTTCATTAATAAAATTCATACTTGGTATGTTTACATCTTTCCTGTAATGATTAAACCAAACAATTGTTATATTTGTTGTTCTTGAAAACTTGATTCAAACGAAATGTACAAACTTGATAGTTTAAAACGGAATATAATGTTGACTTTCGTTAATACAAGCTCGGTTAGGACGAGCACATTTTGCCAATACAAGTACCGACTTTCACACGATACGAGGAAACATTCGTTTAATTCGTTTAGTCCGCCATCTTTGTTCGTGACGTTCTTTATCTGCTCGAATCTGTCGAATAAAAATCATGTTCGTCAACACCGTTCGCGTAGTGATTCTCGTCATTCAAAACTCAGTTTGCGAGTACATGGTTTCAAAAACACCCCCCCCCCCCCCCCCCCCGCCCATACAGTGGAACCGAGTTAACATGTGATCGAGTGACGTCACAGTACGCCACCAAATGCATTATGCTAACAGCCAGATGGTAAGTAAAACCATGGCTGTGTCTCAGGTTCGGCTTCAAATTTCACAGTTTTGCAACACATGTGCAATGTACATGTACTTGTGTTATTAAGCTGTTAAAATCCCTGCCCTTATTGTCTTCAAAAATACTTGTCAAAACGGTTTTTATTTTTTTGAAAAAAATTGTATACACAAATTAAGTTATGTATTTACAACAATCCATTAATTTCAACAAAATGACATTCTGCTTAAAATTTAGCGCTATTACTTTTTAATGCATTAACCAACAAAGCACGATTTCTTTTTGACAAACCAGAAATTTATACACACTTCATAAACAATGCTCATCTACAATGCTGAATAATGTATTCTTAATGTCATGGTTATGGAAAGTTAAACAAATTTGTTAACAAATGGGATTAAAGACTATCATTGTTTCTAAGGATATTGCAAATGGTTACATCAAAAAGAGTGTTAACTATTCGTTTGACCTTTTCAAAATAGACAATTGAAACTACTTTAATTGTACAAATGTAGTTATTTTAACAGTTGAAAAAATAAACAACTAAATTAATTAATTAAAACGTAATTCTCAATTTGAATCCAACAAAAGAAATACAAGAAAAATAGTTTAACAAAGCATATCACGAACTTCTAATTGTAAACAATATAAAGAACTTACATACAAATAAACCGAGCTAACTAATCGCAGAAATATGTACAACTTTGCCCCAAAACCATTTTGTACAAAAACAGGAGATTTATACAAACTACTACAAACCTCGTACCATACTGAATTTCAACCTTTATTGTCGAGTGCGTAACCATGCCAACCCTGTAAAAAGTGTTTCAACCTTTCCAGATAGTTATATATTTACATTTATTAATCTGATGACGTGCTTTAACAACAATTATGATCCTTGTTCGTTATTATAACTGTAGGTTTTTTTCCGTTTGATTTAATTAACTAGTTCACATTGGATGACGTGTATACACGCAAAAAATTTTCCGGAATTCAAAACGGAAGATGGATAAACACGTCACGAGCAAGGCCATAAATTACTGTCAGCAAAATGCTCGCAGCCAGCGAGGCCGAAAATATAAGAGGTTTGCTTCCCACAGATGCCGGTGTGAAAGGTAATTCTGTCCCCCCTGGTAAATGTGTCCCCCCGGACAGACTTACCAGGCCGTGACCCGGTAAATCTGTCCGGGGGGACACATTTACCTAGGTATTCTGTCCCCCTCCAGGTAATTCTGTCTCCCTGCCCAACGTTAAACGTGTCCCCCTGGTAAAATTGTCCCGTGCAACGTCACAAGTCTAGCACCCACCAGACGCAACAACCAGTGTAGTACCGGTTCAGTACCTCTTCATGGTGCATCATTTGTGGCAGACTGTAGGATGTGTAGCGTACTACAAATTACAGGTGGTCAAAAGTGCTGCCACACATTTCGTGCTGGGTATACAGAATTTGTACGCGTGCAAGAAGTCTGAAAATACTGATTACCGCTAGGTTCCCTTTCGCGCAGAAACGTAGATCGGTTGATTTAATTAATACAGTTATTTATATTTTTATTTATATTTTGATAAATCGATGAAGGGAACAGAAGTCCAAATAATAAATACCATGTAGGCTTTTCATTGAAATAACATCAAAATAACCACTTATGTGTGGAACATTGGGGGACAAAATTACCTAGAGAGGGGACAGAATAAACTGGAGGGGGACGGAATTAACGGCTCTAGGGTGACACTTTTACCTAGGTAATTCTGTCCCCCCGGACAATTTTACCGGGGGACAGAATTACCGTCCACACCGGCCTGAACTCGTCTCGGATGAGGTTTGTGAATAACAATCCCGCGCTTTGGCCCGATCAATGTCAAAATAATCCCGGCGCAAACTGGTTAAAACCACAATCTGATTTTGTTTAATGTTTAACATTTTATTTTTGAGTACAAATTCTGCGTCAAGGCAATGCGGCATTGCCCAGAGCTATAGGCGCGATTCACTCGGCGAATGTTGCCAACGTTTGCCACCTACGCGAACAATTTTCCATCGGACGTGCACAACATGTTAATGAACGTTGGTGAGAGTTTGCATTGTTTACGAGAGTAGAACGGGTTAGTTAAATAAACCTGGAAATGTTTTCGAGTACTTGTAAAGATAAGTTTACGGCATGGACTACAGAACATGTTTCAGGTTCAACCACAAACTCTTTTGTTATTATGAGCCAATCTGAGTTAGGCCTTGCGAGACTTGGTGTTAACATAACCGTTCTCTCTGATTTGCCGACACCCACACAGTTTCTAATTAAAATTGACACAGACCTTTGCTCAGAAAAATATATATACATGTATGTATTCTATTTCGCTTACACGTGATGGGTTTTTAATGATAAGTGCCTGTCGGTTTTGAATACGATTTCATAATGGAACGTGATCTATTATTGTATGTTTAGATCCACATCTTTTCGTCTCCACCCCCACCCACTGCTGCACCACCCCCTCCTCCACCACGCGGGGCACCCGTACCACCTCCCATGCCACCATTGCGAGCGCCATTGCTACTCTTCTTCTTACCACCGCTGCAGGTATACGAGATGGATTCTAAGATAAACGTGACCACGGCCAAGATGATACCGATCAGAAGAATAAAGTACACGCCTTGAAGATCCACTGTGGTCAGAGAGAAGACACCCTGCCTCTCCCAAGTGGTCAAGTTGGCACATTCTTGGTGACGTTGGTCAAGATCCCACCACTCTCTCTCGAGATCTTCCAAAACTCCAGTGTCACGCAGAGACTCGATGGCGCTGGACAGCTGATCCCTAAGCGGGGAGCCCTTCTGTACAGCCAGTGCATAGGTAGTGCGAGTGATGTAGGTACCAGACACAAGGAGGTCGCAGGGCCTCTTGCTAGCTATAAAATTGAGTTCTCCAGCCTCCCCGAGGAAGGCGTAATAACCAATGCTATCACGAACTCGTGCGATGCCAGCATCGACATCCTTTACCCAGGGGGAAGGAATACGGGTATTCATGTGCTGCCATAGACGTTGGTACTCAGGCACGCTGGACTTCTTGAAGTAGTAATAAGTCGAACCCTTCTCGACACTGCCAAAAGCCACCTCGGTCTGATCTAAGAGCTCTTCGGCTGACTTGGTGAAGACAAGCCTCTTGTTGGTGGTGATAAAGTGGGTGAGATTGAGGAGGTACAGGAAGACCATGATGATCGTAAACACCCACCAGAAGGCAGCGAGACAGCGTCCTGCGTTGGAGCGGGGTGATGCATCAAAACTCTGCAGGAACATGCTGGTGGTAGCGAACCACATTGAGTTCTTCATGCTGAAGTTGTCGGCGTTCTCTTCGAAGGTCTCTCGCCTCTCTGCCACTGCTCGCCACTCGTAAGGATCGAAATAGTTAAAGAAATACAACATGGCACTGATGATGAAGAAGGCTACGAGGTTGATGAACCAGACCTCAATACCAAACGGGTACATGATGCGAAAGGGGTTATGCGAGACTTGGTTAGGGTGTTTCATCATGATGGTGATACCTGAACTCATGAAGGGGTAGGTAAAATCGACGGCCTCCGCGCGATCTGGGGTCACAGTCAGAGGTCCTGCTGCTATATCAGCTTTCTGTACAAATATTAAAAAAACAAACTTTTGAAATCGACTTAATCACGGATTCAAAATAAAATAAAATACATAATCATTATAATGTATTATGCTCAAGGAACTCTGACTAAGAATTGGAAGATAGATTTTTGTTAAAGACGGACATAAAGTCTTTCCGTTCATTTATTACCCTGGCTTAGATTTTTTTACGAGTAACTTGTTATAGCTTACTTTTTCAAAGGTTTTACCCAAACTTAATAATGAGGAAGTATTTATCCGATTCCATATAATTAAAGCTCAACCCTTAAAGATAGGATACACCATTGGTAATTGCTTGAATTTTCAGGAATGGGTGGATGTAAAGGTAGGATACACCATTGGTAATTGCTTGAATTTTCTGGAATGGGTGGATGTAAAGGTAGGATACACCATTGGTAATTGCTTGAATTATTATGAATGGGTGGATGTCAAGGTAGGATACACCATTGGCAATTGCTTGAGTTATCATGAATGGGTGGATTTGGGGGGTTGTATTTTATAGTAAATATCGTAAAACTGGTCTATCCGAAGTTTTACAATCATTGATGATAAGAAAGGCAAGGTAAACGGCGTTCGTTTTCAACCGGCGTCAGGCAGTGGTTCTTATGTTGTTTTGGTTTTTTTTCGCGATCGCCGTCCAGATTGAATTAGTTTTTTATATAATTCAATTTGTCGGAACAATTACAATATATCTAGAGTAATCCTTTTGCCGGATGCCTACAATTATTATTTACTTTCAAATAAGTATAATATTTCTTAATAATTCGGTAGTAAAAATGTTCGATATCTGCAAATGGTGTATCCTATACCTTTAACAGCTCAAAGCTATAACACACACTTTGAATGTACTATCGTGAATGCCTGTCCACGAACTACAAGTTAATGTGGTATAATAATCATTTTGATAGGCCTACACATTTTAAGGAATAAACATTTGAAGCGAGACCTAGCTTACCTTGCGAATCACATCTCCGATCATACCGTTCCAGATCTTGCTATAGGGGTGCTTGCTGCCGAATTTCCCGTCGGCTACGAGCTCAACCTGGTAGTCAAAATCGATTCCTTTGACATGGGTCTTGATTCGCTCCATCAGATCGATGATGTAACCCTCGAAGCGGTTGTTACCGGCGTAGCTACCCCCATCTGTCTGCGCCTGCGTCTCGTTGCCTTTCAACATTAGGAACGGCCTCGACTGTTGGTCGTATACACACAAATTGATTTTATTAATTGGTAAAATGTACATGTACATACATTCTAAAAAGTGTGATTTTAACGAGGTTTAATTCGACATTTTGGTTTGTGCGTTTAAAAAACTTTTTAGAGTTGAACATTTGTGTCACTTTCTTGCTTATTCTTCATACTATTTTAGTGATTCTGTGATATTCCTGGCTTGATACAAAAACACATGTCGAGTAGTTTTAAAGCTCACCTCAATAGTGACAATTTTGATGGTTCGTTCGGAGGCATAGTTGTGATACGTCACGTTGAGGCGTCCTTCACTCTCCCATCTTCTCTTCCATTTATTCTCCCAGAATTCCTTATTCTGCGTCCATTCTCCTCGCTGAAAACAAACAAAAGATCTTTAAAAATAGTACATACGATGTTCATAACTAAATCAAAGTTCGTCTATGTTGTGGTCATTATTTTAGTCAGATTACAGCCCAAAAAATGCTTACCATCTGGTCTAAGGTCCTGAATTGTCCGCTGTAAATAGAAATCGTGTAGTTGACGCGATTTCCGCTGTTATCAAATTCAACATTCCCGGTTATCCCTTCGAAAGCAACCTATAATTACATGAACAAGAAAAGTAAACAATAATATCACTGATTACAATCGATGAAATGTATTTAACTATTTCATGTAAATCAGTTATTGTTGCTCCATTAAAATAATACAAATCAAGGATTATTTAGTTATTTTTTATATCAGTTTTGGGCACTTTCTAATATCTACAAAAATAATCACATGTATTAAAATGAAAATTAAAAAAAAAATTGCAAATTAGTTTATTGGAGCTATTTCAATGTGAAACAAATTAAGCTAAGGTGGTCGTGGTATTTGTTCACCTGTTTTAGGTATCTGCTGAGGGCATTTTCAGTGGGCGTGGCCGAGGCGGTGGGACAAGGCGGCATTTGGGTGTCGCCAGGCAACACGGCCGTGCCAGATGCGCCGTTTTCCTCTCGCCATTCACGATACAGCTTAAGGGCGTGGCCTACGGCGATGACAGCGTCGAATGCAAGGCGGTTTCTCATTGGCCATTCCGTTGTGGACGTGGTTATGGAAGTGGGTAGGGCATACTGGATTTCTCGTGTGTAGTTCATGCCAAAGCGAGTGATGTACGCGTTGGTTTTCTCCAGTTCCGTTCTGAAGGATCGGTCCAGAGATATGTCCTATCGATCAAAAAAATAAAGAAAAAAACAAAAACGGGATATCGGTTTTGCTATGAGAAAAGTAGGTCATTAATTCGAGAAATGTGATGCCAAATATATTACCTATTGTATTAAGAATTGGTAAGAGTTAAAAACACTTACAAAATTATCGAATGCAAAATATGTCAAACTACATACACCAATTTAGTCTTATAAATATTGGAAAATAATGTTAATTTATAATCATTATGTAAATAAAAAGATACGATCACCTTAAAATTAAGATAACATTTTCTTTCTTTTACTCACAATATTGCCAAGAATCCAGTGGAATTTGGCATTCAAAATCTGCGATAAGGGGTTCGCTTGCGCCTGCAAAAAAACACATCGTACATACATCAAATGCAAACAACGAAAATTAGTATCAAATATGTCGGTATAATAATTATGTAATATAATATAAAATAATATACAATCAAACGACAAACACTAAACAAAAAGTAAAGAAGTCTAGCATATTCAATATAGCTACACAAACAGTACATGAACTACTACTATATCGAGCTATTCCAAATTAACTATCGTCAGTGTGTCTTACCCAGACGAGGAATGCCTTAGCGTTGGATTCCGCCGAACAAAATAGGAGAATATTTCTGGATTGTTCAGCTTTAATCTTGTCGGAAAGAACCATGTATTCATCATGATTGCCTCTCTCACCAAGTTCGATGGCCGTGATATTCCACTCATTCACCCGCTGTATGTTCAGAACTTCCTGCAAGAACTCCAGGGCTAGGAGGGGGTTCCAAATAAAGTCGTCGTGAAAAATACAAGGCAACATTTCTTAATTACCTAGTTCATAGCAATTTCTCCGTTTATTTTCAGTGCAAAATGTAAACAAATTTCAAGGCAAGTCTAGAGTCGGCCGGCCAAACCTAATCTAATTAATTATGCTCGTCAATACAAAGGACACACAGAAAATGTAAATTTTACGAGGAAAGACGAACATTACAAATTTACATTTTCAATTGTCAAACAAATAAAAAAATAAGTTCTTAGCATTTAGTGTATTCACAGAATAAGGAACGCATATATAATCAAACGATAACCAGATTGATAAAAGTATGTTTTTAAATCGCAAATCGAATCGTTGTCCTAAAAGTTTCGTTTTAAGATGTTTATTATTCGCTTGATAAGTTTCGTTTTAAGATGTTAATAAAACGAAAGCACTTACCATTATTTCCGTCGTGGATAATAATGAAGTTCCTCCACTCGAAATAAGTGAGAAGGGCCACGAAAAATTCATTAGTGTCTTCGGGAGACGGGTGCATCTTGAAGGCGATGGATCCTGAGTCATAAGATCCGTGATCTAAGGCGAAGACGGGATTAGACGCGTGGCTTGCAATGCCTGCAATGTCCTCGCACTCAGGGCACTGGTCTTCAGGCAGGATCATAGCCGAGGGTCGCTCTCCACTGATGAGGTTGCAAACTGAGCAGAAAAGACAAGTTTTTTGACAATATGGCCGGCATTTACATTTGCCTAATTTTAGAAGCAACATTCGTCGGTTTCGTGGTACTTATTAATATTTTTAAGACAAAGCATTATGGAAATGTTGGCTACTTATAACTAACTTGTTTATCTAAGCCCAACTCCATTTATAGGGGAAATTAAAAACAAAATAAGGATTTTAGACTGTATAGGGTTAATTTATTGATAAAGATTTGAACAATCGTTTTAATATAAACATTTGGTTGTATGATTTAGTTTTTTTTATTTCAAGATGTGGTTTACGCGTTTCTTTGCATTTCATCGGCGAGTATAACACTGATCCAGAATGCATTACTAGATCATTGATGAGGATGTCGTCATTGAGCAGTTGCCAAGATTGAGAGTTTTAGAGTTGTGCGATAAGGCTTTAATTGATCGGACGACTATTGAACACATTCTATCAACGTATCGCCTAGTGCACTATACAACCTCGATCCTAAGAGACTTACTATCATCCAAGGCAGAGAAGACGGAATTGGCGGGTTTGATTTGGTTGATTCCTCTGTACTCCATAGTATGTACTTCAGAGAGGATACTGGTGTTCCTGTTGATGTAGCGGACGCCATCTTCAAGCACCGATTTTAGGTCTCCAGACCCCATACCAAACAGCGCCGCTGTAAGGTAAAAAAAGGGCAGTTTGGTTGTTCAAAAGAAACTTTATCTCGAACAAAGATTGTGACAATTTGGGAGACCCCCAACACAGGGCAAGATAGCTTAGTTGGTAGAGCGCCGGTCCGGTGTACCAGAGGTCGCAGGTTCGAGTCCCGCCATGCTAATTTCTTTGTTTATTTTTAATCTTATACTTTGTTGTACATTTTGCCAGTATAAAGTCAACGTCTGTATCAGTACAACTACAAGGGTTTAATGTTCTTCCATTTCCCCATTACTACCTTGAGTAGTCTCTGGAATTGTGGATAACAAAATCAATAAAACAAAGGTAGAACATGCAAACTACACCACTCCTTTAAATTTGACAGCTTAAAATAATTAGTGTACGGTCTCATAATTATGCATTTGTTTGTATTTGTGATAGCAACTTGTAGTTACTTTTGGATTTGACAAGGGGAAATATGCAGCAACAGCTTCAAATATGGTAAAAAGTTAATTGTTTTTTTGTTATATAGAAGGTAGTACTCAGTAGTAGTAGTCGGGGAAGGTGGCATGAATGTGCAACAGTTTTTTCTTGCATGATTCTCGTATTGTTTTGGTGGCCTAAGGCACCTAAAAGCTTACGCTCACGAAGATTACCCCCCCCCCCCGGCCTTAACAGGTTTCCACAAAACAGCGCAATTGTCACGCTATATACATGTACATGTAGTCATGTACATGTACATTAAAGGTAGGATACACCATTTGCAGATATCGACAATATTTACTACCGAATTATTAAGAAATATCTTACTCATTTGAAAGTAAATAATGATTCTAGGCATCCAGCAAATTGATTGCGCTAGATATCCGGTAATTATTCTGAAAAATTGAATATTATAAAGAAAAATTCGCTATCGCCGGACATCGATCGCGAAAAAACAAAGATAAAATAAAGAATAACTGCTCGACGGCGGTTGAAAACAAGCGCTGTTTTTCTTGGCATCAATGACTGAAAAACTTCGGACAGGTCAATTAAACGATATTTGCTATAAAATACAACCCCCCAAATCTACCCATTCATGATAATTCAAGCAATTACCAATGGTGTATCCTACCTTTATTTGTACATGTACGTGGATACATTGTTTATGGATTGGTTTCTACTTCCTAACTGCCTTTCATTCAGGTTCATCAGCGATTACATATTTAAACCCACGAGACAAATACAGAACAAGGTGATACGTAATTAATATGTAATATGTTTGCAATGACTGGTGACCCTCATTGAGACAATACATTTATGTTCGATGAAGAACGTCACCGGCGAGGATGCAACATTCTTTTCAAATAATTGAATGGCATCTAAGCCCGTACGAAAACTATAACTTCACGAGTCATGTACAAAATACACATAAGCGTAATAACCACATAATCCGTTCATTTTGTTCCGCGGACTTCAATCTGCGGCCAATGTTCCCTCGTGTATACACCCAAACGATCATTTCTTCTTTCGAAATAATCTTCAACGCCAAGCTACCGCTGTGAGCGCCGGCAGTAATATGCTGAATTGAACCCCTTTGACAAGCAAACATAATTCAAAACGTATACGAACGGAACCACATACGAACCACTTGCAAACTATTTACGCAGACATCGTCTGATGAAAATATGGACCTTACAAGTCTAAATATTACTTTAAGACTAATGCAGAATTATATTAATATAGTTTGGGTATTTGATCATGTTTACCTAGCAAATTCATGAGGGGCTTCATCGAAAGACAAAACTAGTGACAAATGCAAAAAATGTTATAAAGGAAAAAGAGCACGGGGTCACATGAAAATATACTATTTTTTTTCTTTCTAGAATTTTGCATTATTAAAACACCGAGTTGGTTTTTTTTTCTTCATTTTTCAAGTTTCTCATGTTTCACCGTCGTTTTTCAGGCTCATACTAAGAAAATGGATGAAAGTTGCATTTATCAAGTTGTAGAATATTTAAAGATGTTCAAAGGATCAGGAAGTTAACTGGACAAATATGCTTATTACGGCCTAAAGGTAAGATACACCATTTGTTTGAATAAGGGAATAAATGTGTGTTCGAGAGGTTTTAATCACTCTGTTTAATACCGCTTGGAGTCTGGGTGCTGATAATTACCCTCGCCGAAACTTTTTTGTAAAATTCAGCCCAAAAAATCCCGGGAAATTGTCGCAAGTAAATTTCGGTGTTTCGCCATTCTGTCTGTGTCAAATGACATGTTTCCGCCTCTGTCGCTCTCTACACAATACATGCAATAAAGCGTATTTACTGTGAACCAGACTATTACTGCCATTGGCAACCTCGTTCTCAAGGTGTCGAGCTGTACGCGCCCAACACTACCCGCTCTTATTATTGGAGACGAGGGTTGGAAATAAAGTGAGCCCTGGGGACGGAATGTTGATTCCAGCTAGGTTTAAACACTTCCAGCCATGTCTTTATCGTCCGTTTAATACCGGCCACGTGACGGGCTCTCGACCAATAGGAATGCCTAAACTGTCCCAGGTATTTATGAATTATCATTAATGGTTGGATTTGGGGGGGTTGTATTTTATAGTAAATCGTTTAACTGACATGTCCAAAGTTTTACAGTCATTGATGCCAGGAAAAGCACGAAAAACAGCGTTTGTTTTCAACGGGCGTCGAGCAGTTATTATGTTATCTTTCGTTTTTTCGCGATCGCCGTCTGGCGATCGCGAATAT
This sequence comes from Crossaster papposus, assembly GCA_037893245.1. Classification (NCBI taxonomy): domain Eukaryota; kingdom Metazoa; phylum Echinodermata; class Asteroidea; order Velatida; family Solasteridae; genus Crossaster; species Crossaster papposus. Next base: position 326,298 of record JBAIAA010000789.1, on the reverse strand, counting down.
TTCTTTATAAAATTCCATTTTTCGGAATAATTACAGGATATCTAGCGCAATCATTTTGCTGGATGCCTAGAATCATTATTTACTTTCAAATGAGTAAGATATTTCTTAATAATTCGGTAGTAAATATTTGTGATATCTGCAAATGGTGTATCTGGTTATCTATAATCTAGATTTACTAACATACAATAGTTACAATTCTTGGAGGCTAGGCACTGAATCAGGCTTATCCAATTAAGATAATACAGGGCAATCAGTTTCGTAGATTAAACGAATACCTGTGTTTTATACAACATGTATCATGAACGAATGCACACACAAAATCGAATCCTAGCCGTTTATAATTGTAGAAAAAAACACACAATGAAGTACATTATGCATGAAGTAGCATTAAGCCTGCATGCAGCAGTACAGACATTTTTTTTGCGGGAAAATGGCGCCGTGTCGAATGGAATCGTGTTCCCAAATCCACTGCACGCACGAAGGTCTAAATGGAAAAATCTACCACCCTAATTTGCATAATAGATACTTCTATTGTGCGCTGCTCATTCGGGTATGACCCGAATAGTGGATACGAAAAGGACGGCAATGTAGTCGACGAAAACAAAATGTCGGACATTAAAACTAAAATGCGTTCGTCACACTATAGGGCGGCGAAGCAAAACAGGCCTTATCTTTATGAAACTATAAAACATATAACACAAACAGGACAAAATAGTAATAATTTCAATCATTTATGTAAAATGTCAATTTATACGCACAACTACAAACATACAATTACAAATTATAATCAAAGCGAAATCACTAGTACCTTATTGTCATTTCAAAATGGCAGATTGTCTTATGTAAAAGTGCGTCAGTACTTTTAACACCCATTCATAAATACCTCATAACTATTGAAATGGCCATACTATTTGTTCATTCCTAATCTTAGATGAAGTGCAGTACTTACCTACACTGACCGTTCCCGCATCACCTCGATGCACGTATAACTGCAGTAGCACCAAACTCCATAAGACTTTCATCGTTTTCGACAACATGATGAATGTGAGTTTGCTTGGGAAAAAAACTCTCTCAAAAATGAAGAAACCCTATTCAGGGCAAGACTTTGACGTAGAAATCACCGCGAGATCTTGGCGGATTCAAACTATTCCTTGCCGATGAAATTCAGCTCCTCGGAAGGCGATCTTGATTCGAAAACATCCACCAGGTTTTTTCTCACCTGTTTCGTTGCGTTGTACGATTCGGATAGGGAGGTCGATATAAAAAAAGCCTCACAATAAAGAAAGCAGGAGCCATATTCTATTTAATATTCACAGCGCGCGCTGCGTGCCAATAGCATGCGTAATATTCATGAGTGGGCGGGGCGGAAGGATCCACTATGTTTGCAGGGGTGAAGGATGTGACTTGCATAATGAGATCGCAAATACACGTCACGTACGTAGCCTAGCCTTGGGGCTCACCGATCTAGCTCAGCTAACGTCACCCATTAAATTTGAAGTACCAAAATGACCCCACAAAAATAACTCCTGGAGCATTTTGGTAAATTCTGGTTATTTTATGAATCAAGTGTGACTCACGCTTTGTTTGGCGATACAAATATTGTATTGTGCCGTGTTTTTTTGTAAACATATTTTAAATCTACACGGAATTCTTAATTCTTTTCTCGAAATACAAACGGTACAATTCTCTAAAGCAACAACAATGATTTATTCTTTGAATAAAATATTGGTGCAAGGTGGTACCATAGGTCGACGTCGCCCATTTTAAATGTGTAAAAGTTTCTTCTTAAACGAAACTCAGCTCGAATTTCAACAGTCAAGAATGACTCAAAACAGGAAAACCCCGAAAAACAGAAAAATATAACAAACTCCAGTACCATGGAGACATTTTTATATAGTATCAAGTTATGTTTCCTGGTAAATTTGTATTTTATTTTAAAATTCGGAAAACTGCTTACAGGATACAATTTTGTTTAATAAATAAACTAGGTAACTTCTTGCGAAATGGGTCGAGTTTGTTTCTACCTAACCTTTAGATGTGAAAGTTGCATCAGAATAGGGCCAGGGTTAGTATCTGCCGTCTTCAATCCATCGTTATCTAGTTTTCTCGCCTCGTAAGGCGGCAGAGTAAATAAACGAGTTCTTCGACCAAAACAAACAAGTAAGTCACAGTTGTTGACAGTAGTTCGGTAATAAAATGTCCACACTTCATAAATCACCAGGTAAAGGACTTGTCTTCTTAGACAGTCTCCGATTTGCCGAGATAACTTGGAGTTTTGTGGTTTAGGTCTTGGAAAAGCTACTAGTGCTACGCGCACTTGCAGATACCCCAAAAGGTCCCTCGGTCTCATATCGTGATCGGTATTGCGACAGATTGGAACTGCATTTTAAAACTAAATAATGGCACTGCTGGACTCTTATATTGGGCAAAACATATTCAGAATGGTTTCAATCTAAACGCCTTTTTTATATACCTTGCCCAAGTATACGCAGCACAAATGAGACCGACGGACACGCCCCTTATAGTCTATAATACCTATACACTCTCGAAACTACCTAAAAACCTAACAAGTGTTCCCGGAAACTCAGGAATTCCTTTTAGGTTTCAAGGGGGATGGGTTAGGTTACAATAGTGTTGAGTGCGTATAAAGTATAGGGGCTCTGCCACATATCGTGCTGGGTATATAACAAGCACAATGACCACCACAGAATGGGGTGGGGGATCTCTCTGCCCTATATCTTTCTTCTCACTGTATATGCCCAAGAAAGGAAGTTATTGCACGAACAAAATCCTTATAACGTCCATGAGAACCATAGGGGGGGGGGTACTTACAATGGTGGGACTGTACAAGTGAATGGACGCTCCAATAGAAAGCCGACTCCGAATACCACTAATTCCTTTCCGACAATGAAGAATGTCGGTCATGACAGGATTAGGAATAAAATATACCATCGATCGGGAGACAACATATTCAGAGTTTTCAGTCCCTGCCTGATTTCGTAGGTTCCCCCCTCCCATATTCTTCTGGGGTCTTCTCCCTAGATGTTTCTTCAGGCTTGCGAGCTACAGCTAGCGCCAAGAGCACTTTGGAAAAATCGTTGGTTTCATTGCCATTGAATATTAACTTTAACAGTTACCCTGAACATAACACTTTGTATAAATAAAACCTACCAGTACTTAAATTTACAATTCATCTTTTATTTAAGTGAAATTCTTTTCTCTAAATGCAAACATTTCAATGCTACATGGCACACACACATCCCCCACAAACATATACAATACATGTATACAGAAATACTCTAAACTTTACAAAGGCACCAAGAAAACACAGACAATAATATTTACAAATGGTACTGACATTTAGAAAAGTTGAATTGGAATAAATAGCTTGTTCTGCCACAGGCTGTAATTCTTATAGAGAAATTGCCATAAGTTATTCAAAACAAAATTATGTTTTTGTGAGAGAACATTCGTTAATTTATCAGTTGCGACTTTTATTTAACATTTTGAATGACCCTGTCTCAAAATACTCCTCCACCGTGTGTAACTATACACGTTTGTGTTATTTCATTTCATGACATAACAAAACTGTACACATAATAAAAGTATTGACACTTCTTTAAATTTTAAGTGCGCAAATAACCTCATTTATTATTTGTCATCAATAATAACAATGTGGGCATTTTGTATTTTTATTAAACTACAATAAATTCTGGTACCCTGCAAAATAAAAATTCTTCACAGATGTAAACATAATCTCTGTGCAGATTTCCTGAGTCGATTTTGTCTGCATAAGTACTGAAGGACCGGAGGGATCACTTGGTATAAACTTATTTAGCTAAGTTCATCTGGAAACCATAAATAACGTCCTTTTCTTTTCTTCGTTTAGCTCTCATCAGCAAGCCTTCTTCGGATAACCAAATCTTGACCTCAGCTAGACAAGATGTGTGCATTGGTGGAAGATGGATGTGAATTGTGATGACTTCCTCCATTCACTAAGACCTTGAGACGAGAGAGATGCTCCATGGCTCTAGACAAGGAGAACAAACTGGACGATTTGACCAAGTAATAAGACAACCACCACCCAGACTAGTACTGGGTCCATTCATGGTGATGTTAAGCCATGACTCACTTACTTGGCTATTGCTTGCAACCCTACACCCCCCCCCCCCCCCCCCCCCCCCCCTCCTACCCGCCACTGTTTATTGGTTGCTTTGCTGTGACATCAGTTCTATCCTGTAGCCAGATTGTTCGAATTCATGCCATCAGTGTGTGCGTGTTTCTATGGTTACCTTTGGAGTGATTTTCCGCCTGGTGCTTCGTCAAAGTTGGTCCCGCTCCCTGATGATGAGGCAGTGTCTTTGTCCATCACCGTTTTCTTAGAATTTGTTAATGCTTCGGTATTCTATGAAAACAAATAAAAATGTGAAAACAAAACAAGATAAAGCAGAATTTTTAGTCAAGCCCTAAATATCTTACCTAAAGAGGGCTTGGGCAACATCATATAAGAGCAAAGTTACAAATGAATCAAATGTCATGTACGAGCCTCCACCTAGTTATGGGGACAGGCTCTTTTGTTTTGAAAAGATAGACCAAGTAGTGGGGACATTTTCGAGTCCCCATAGCGCGTTGGGTCTTCAGTAGGTAGAACAAGGGAAAATTGGGTTAGGGTATAATGAAAGAAAATGAAGAAGAGGACAAATTAGGGTGATACTGAAGATTTTAGAATTTTAGAGTGTTCTAAATTTGAGAGATTTCAGTTTACACACAGACCCTATGGGTTGTCCCCATAACGCTATGTACCAAAACAAGTATTGGTCTTCCCACTGAACCACTCCTTAATTTCCAGTAAAAGGATTTTAATATTCAGCATAGATTAAGAAGGTGATTTATATGGCACCGAGATTGTAATTTTGGGTGTGGTCATCTTCAACCAGAGACAAACGTTGACATCAGTGAACCAACATAACATTTCAAGGTGTGTCTTATGTCAATATTCTCTGACATGCCACTGTGTGGAGTTAGTTGTTATCAGTCACAACAGATGCACTCATGCAGTCACCGATGCACCCATGCAGTCACTCATTCCTCTCCAAGTGTCTGTTCTCTTGGCAGGTGTCATTGTCAAAAACCACTTAAGATTCCTGGGATTGTTTCAGATTAGGTCTACATCTAATCAATTGGCTTGATCTCTGTAAACATTTTTCCCAAGGATCTTAAAGACTTGAACAAATCTTATCATTATCATATTTTCTAACCACAATTCTAGATTGCTCAAATTCAGTGGTTCAGGTTGACTATTTCTTACCACCATGAGTTGACATTGGATGGATTTTAAGAAGGAAGGGGGGGGGGGGGAAGGTTGGGGATTAAGAGGGAGGGGAATAGTGCCATTGAAAGTAAAAATTTCAATTTCTTTTGGGGAAATGAGCTACCTTTAGTCATTCCACTGTATTTGTTTTTTTCCTAACACAATGCTACAATTTGACAGGCCAGCTGTTGGTATCATCAAATAAATGAAATGGTGTTGTAAATCAGTGGCCCCCAGATGAAGGCCCCAGATGAAGCCCCCAGATGGAACAGAATGTAGCCCCCAGACAGTATTTATGGGGCCACTTAGCTTGTTTGTATAATTCAGGGCATACTATGATGTTAGAGCAGCCTTACACCATGACAGTGTTGTAGTTTGCCAGAATGATGGATCTTAGATGTATTAATTCCTTTCACCTCACAAATACTGACATCACACCTCACAAATAATTTCACATGTCACAAATGCTGGACTTTGGTTTATTCTAGAAACTCAAGGTCCCAAGTGTTACCATGGTATTTGTAATTGGCCATTCATGTGTCATTTAGAATGACTTCAAAGAGTTGTTCATTTGTTAGGTAGGTAGTTTGCTCTTCATATCACTCTTGGACTGGAGGACGACTGCATTAATAAGAAGTGCATCACAATTATCAAAGATATCTGATGTATCAGAGACAGGAAAATGTGGACCTCGATTTATAGAAAGACCACTATAATGTTTTTCCTCAGTTTTGACGTATACTGTTGACTTCCGTCTTCAGGAGACACAGCAGAACAAATTGATTAGCATTAATAAGAGACAATGTACACAATCTCCATGTTAGACTGCAGCCAAACCCCAAGGTTTCAAAACCACCTCTCACATGAGCAAGAATACAACTCTCACATGGGTCTGGTGCTCTATGGGTACAAGCTAACCCTAATCTGGACCAGAGTTTACACTTAACAGGCTCTAATTGACCACAGCCTAAAACCCTGATCCACAGCTAGCTGAGCCACTTATATACAACAACAAAGACTGAATTGAGTGTACTCGTGTTGACTCGAATGTAAATGAAGTGCTTCTTTTGAATCTTTCCCATGATGGACCTGGTCGGTCGTGGGTAGGTGAAATCATGGAGAAAGTACCAGTGAATAGTCACAGAGTTCATACCCACCACTAATATCAGCTGGTGTGCGCAGGTTCTTTAGTCTTATCTAATAACCAGCTAATTCCTAACCATCCAGGGGGCTAAGCCTCATAGGTCAAAGGTCACATAGATCAAACCCCCACACACACTATTGGGCATTGAGGGAAATCTAGACAAGTATAATGTAGGGGAATGAATTTGTCCACTGTCAGCATCTTCAAGTGATTGGTACTTGCACACTGCTACCACATGAGGACAATGTGTGGGGTGAGATTCTAGAACACTCAAATCAGCTGATGATGTCAAGATCCAAGCCCCATCGTACAATCTTCAAGTATAATTTATTTTTCTACTGTACGTCTATTCTTATTATTCTTATTGTTTATTCGGCCAATAGAACAAGCAAACAATACATAGTGAACAGTATACCTTTACGGTTAAGACTAAGAGGGAGTGGGATAGAGGATGAAGACAAACAAAACATATAAACCAATCTGTGATGGCCAGGATCAACAAAAGTGTACTCAAACACTGTAATAATGGAGAACATTTCCAATTGGATTTTAAACTCACACGGCACACTCTTTTTGTGTCTTTCAAAATTTCATAATCAAGTTTTTCAAAGCTGAATTTAGGGTGCAATTTGGACGAGGAATTAATTCAGATTTAGGATAAACTTTAAATTTCGGTTTGATAATTTGATAAACTAACTCTTCAGCAATAAGTTATAAACAATGCCTGTACGTGTTGATATTTCTTTTGTTGTGTTACAAACACAAACTTTTTGTTTAGGCCTGCACAAAACTCCTTGCACTTGTTGCAATTTCCATCAAACACAAAACCCAACTACCAGCTGACTCCTGGATGATTGACTGGGAACCCAGCCATACAGTTGCCTCTCCTAGTACAAGCAACAAGAGAGGTGAACATTTCATGAGAAACCATCACTTGGAAGCAACTATACAGTAGCCATGGGCCAAGCACCACACAAGTACAGTGAATGTAGCGCTTGTAGGAAGGCTCTTAGGGAAGTTGTTGATGTTAAAGATTAATATAATAAGATGTGTGCAAGTTGTCAGAGTGAGAAATGCATTTCCTCCAAACATTCTTTGGGGAAAAAACCCACAGTTCCTCCAAAATTGGCCACACAGAGCTGAAATCCAACACCAAGGCTAAAGGTGTTACTCTCTGGAGATTGATTTCAATAAGAAGGTAATGAAAGTGAACCAAACCAAACCAGTTCCTTACTCTGACCATGAATGGGCCTCTTGTCTAATGTGGTTTCTGTTAAGATAATCCCACAAGTCAAGCATGCCTCTATTACATTCTTGTCTGTCGTTACCAAAGTGGGATGATGTGAACTAAGACCACCTCCTTACAAATTAGAAAATAAAACACCACTCTACTGATACCAATTCTAGATTGACAAAAACCAGGCTACTTACTGGAGGATAAAATGTACAAGGTTGTTTTGGACTACAACTCAAAAATACCATGCAATGATTCCTGTAAAGATACTTTTTCAGACACAATTCGGAAGATATGTTCGTTTTTTAATAAGATTTCACTGTCTGTTTCAGTTTTTCATTTATTTTATTTTCAAAAGTTTGTTGGCCATTTCTTCAATCAATCCTAATAAAATAATTCCCAAAGGATTTACTGATTTCTTAAATTTAGAAGGTTGCCCTTGGTTGTGGACTTCAAAACAAGAATAACACAAAATGCCTAGTTTTTAAAGGACGGTTGCGTAGATGTTTATATCCTACTTTTAAATGCTTTTTCCGATGAACATCATTTAGTTCAAGATGTGTTTTGTAGTCCAATAGGGCGATTACAGGACATAGTGCCCCTTTAAGTGCGACTTAAACCTCTAAACGAAAGCTTTGGGTGGTCTAGGTTAAAGAACCCTGCTGATAAAAATAACCAGCTCTGCCCTTTTGAATAGCTGTGAGTACCCTGGTTCTATCATGGTTCTATACAGCCATTGACTGGACTCATTCAACTAGACTCAATTTTCTGCTGTTAAGAAGTTTCTCATGCTGTGTTTTCCCAGTGAAGCCAAATTTAAATATGACCTTCCAAAAACCTTCCTTTTATAGAAGAATATACACTTCCCAACACCAATCTCATCTTTGGAAACCTACCAGCATATTTAATTTTGCCTGGTTTGCCAAAAAACATTATAAGGAAATTCTACATGAAAACAAAATCTCAATTTTGCCTGGTTTGCCAAAAAACATTATAAGGAAATTCTACATGAAAACAAAATCTCAATTTTGCCTGGTTTGCCAAAAAACATTATTAGGAAATTCTACATGAAAACAAAATCTCAATTTTGCCTGGTTTGCCAAAAAACATTATAAGGAAATTCTACATGAAAACAAAATCTCACATTCTTATAAACAGAAAAACAAATTCTGAAAAATGTTTTCCCACACTAGTAAAGCAAGGGACAAACAAGCAGAAATTCAGTAGCAATTCAGGTCATTTTTGGAAGTGACCTGAAAACAAACCACAATGAAATTGTTGTTTGCTCAGCCAAACCATAGAGCAAGGAACTCTATGGGTAAACTCAGGCAGCTCAACACATACAATGGCAATCACTTGTTGAATTGTTATTATTCAACCCTGAAGCACACTCACCAGGAATCTTTGGTAAAAAAAAGCTCGAACAAAGACATAAGGGAAATATAAAGAAGAAAACCAATGCAATAACAGGTGCAGGATGAAAGGAGTTTGGGAATTTGACAAAACAACAAAATCTTATGATACCAAGTACATGTATGGTGTAACTGCCTTATGATGTTTTTATATGCTCACATTTTATATTTCAAATAGAAAGTGATTAGAAAAGGAATGTCTTTCAAATAATGTTTACTTCGAATCTTACCAAATATTGCATGAGAATGCTTTGAAATGCATTGGCATTTAATTTGTACATACCGGTACGCTGCAAAAAAATTCATCATACACAACAAACTCATGTGATGTTTTCATCAAAGGAAGCTTTATCTAACTTTGTCTTGCTTTAACATAATTTTCTAAAAACTGACTTAATTACAAGATGTCAAAAACTTGTAGTTGTAATGACGGATGTGCTGAAAACAACACCAAATAAATGTTGAGGTTTTGATTCAGTTGATTTCAATTTTATGCAGGGCATGTTTCAGAATTAGTCAATTTTGGATTCCAATTTTAGGCTTAAAGGTAGTATACACCATTGGTAATTTGTTGAATTATCAGGAATGGGTGGATTTGGGGGGTTGTATTTTATAGTAAATATCGTTTAACTGACCGGTCCGAATTTTTACATTCATGGATGCCGAGAAAAGCATGAAAAACAGCGTTTGTTTTCCACCGGCGTCGAGCAGTTATTCTTATGTTATCTTTGTTTTTTCGCGCTCGCCGGACGGCGAGAATGAATTTTGGTTTATACAATTCAATTTTTTGGAACAATTACAGGATATCTAGGGGCCCTCATTTTGCTGGATGCCTACAATCGTTATTTACTTTTAAATAAGTAAGATATTTCTTAATAATTCGGTAATAAATTTTTTCGATATCTGCAAATGGTGTATACTACCTTTAAAGGTAGTATACACCATTTGCAGATATCTAAAAAATGTAATACCGAATTATTAAGAAAAATCTTACTTATTTAAAAGTAAATAATGATTGTAGGCATCCAGCAAAATAAGGGCCCTAGATATCCTGTAATTGTTCCAACAAATTGAATTGTATAAACCAAAATTCATTCTCGCCGTCCGGCGAGCGCGAAAAAACAAAGATAACATAAGAATAACTGCTCGACGCCGGTGGAAAACAAACGCTGTTTTTCATGCTTTTCTCGGCATCCATGAATGTAAAAATTCGGACAGGTCAGTTAAACGATATTTACTATAAAATACAACCCCCCAAATCCACCCATTCCTGATAATTCAACAAATTACCAATGGTGTATACTACCTTTAAGAAAAGTGACTGAGAATTATTTAGCAATTGTCAGTCAAAAACAGACATTACAAATATTGTTCAACAAAAAAACAACCCACAGCATTCCATGAAAATAACTTTCATAAATCACTCACATTTACATTCATTTAATCCTTTCCAAAACAATCATATATTGGTGTTGACTGATTCCTAAGTTTATCCCCCAGAAAAAAAAGAAAATAGTTCCGAATTGCATTCAAACATTCCTTCTGGGTTATTCGGGAAAACCAGAGAATAAATTGTGAAATATAAAAAAAAAATCCTTGGGTTTGGTTTTGCATTGTGAGATGATGAATACCTTTGGTATTTATTTGCAGCCAGTTCCCCTACAACAAGTTTATTCAAATGTAAATGAGCTAGGCTCAACAAAAAAGCATTGGCATTTAAAGGATAATGGTTTGAAACTGATGGCTCATGAATAATTCATTACTCTGTCCAACCCCCCCCCCCCCCTCTTTTCACTAGACCTTTGCATATTTAATGAAGTAGGGGAGTTCAGCAACACAATCATGACTGAGCTTAAAGAAGCCTCCTTGCACTGTTTAATGTGTGTACTACAATGTACATACACGTACATGTACAATGTACATAAATTATACAGTGTACAATGTACATTACTTACATGCATTCAGTTGATTTTTGCTCCAAAATATCGTCAAGAAATACAATATTTAAGATGTTGAGATCAAAACCACCTTAGATTAGAATCAGACATCTGATGGGCAAGGCAAAACTCTTGTTGTTTCCAAATTTTGTTCAACCTTTGAAGGTTTTTTCCTCCACAATAACAACAAAAAAGAATCACAAAAAAAGGTAAATTGAACCCAAATATTACAAAAATTGCAACTCTCAGTAGCCCTGACTGTTAGCGCTGACCATATATGTTTGTCTATTCCTGAATATCCCATTCATGAATATCAGTATGAACACACCCATCTGACACTTTAAAATAAACAAATCCCTAACACAAATATCGTTTACAAAGTGAACAAAGAAATCAGAAAGGTGGGCCTTGATTATTAATTCTTGATTATTAATTCTTATTAATTAACTACCTAAGTAACTAGGCCTCCATGAAGCATAAAACAACACATACAAAAAACACATAAAATAAATCATAACAGTTATTCAAAATTTTCCACACCAAATTTATCGCTCCCCAGACAACAAAAAAATACACTGATGCCAACAAATGTTACAAGATAATGCACAAAAATCCACCATAACATACCAGCTGTAAAGTTCCCTCATTAAGTGAGTTCTAATAAGCACCATAGGGAATGAATAGGGTGGATTTTAGGGGACCCCCAAGAACCTGTTTTAACCCTGTAAACCCATATTGTAAGGATCTGTCACCAACCTTAGATATCCCCATAGTAACGCTAGTCTTCAACAATACCCCTACAGGATAATTGTCTGAATCTGATATATCTAGACATGTTACTATTATGCAACCCCTCCCCCTCCCCCCCCCCCCCCCCCCCCCCCCAACCAACTATTTGGTGCTAATTGCCAATTAGGCTGCTTTGTTCTTTTGTAACAGAAGATATCTTGATAGAAAGCACCTGCTGAATGGACATAATCACGAGGTCAAGATGCAGTCTTGTTTTGCATAATTAATCACCAAATCTTCTCACATGGTCATGCAAATGAGCGGATATTCCATAGACTATGATAAACACCACAGCAATCATTACTAAGGATTTCCTCAGTTTTTCAATGTCAAATATCTGGTCTGCATTTGTATAGATTTCTGGGGGCCTGATTTGAGGATTTGAGAGGGTGGTTTCACTCGCTGCCCCTTGGGGTGGGGGGGGGGGGGGGGGGGGGGAGAGAAGGTGGCATGTGGTTTGGGTTAATAATGTCTATACTGGTATGTCCACCCCTCTGACACCCATAACCTAGTTACCCCAATGACCTTCAAAAAGTTCTGACAAGAGGTCTTCCCAACCTATGGCCCAACCTACATGTACATGTATATGGCCCAACCTACATGTATATGGCCCAACATATATATATACAGCCCAACTATCCACCTGAAACTACAAACAGCAACCGCAATGCCAAGGGGAACAAACCAACTGCCTTTTGAGACTTGAAAGTTCACAAAGTCAAGACATTAAAGTAAAAGGGTTGGAGAGAGTTGAGAGTTTATGACTAAACCACTTCAAAAGAGAATGGCCGAGAGTGATTGAGTTATGAGGGTATTATCATGGAGGTACATGTAGGGGAAACCTTCATGGTATGAAGAAAGGGGCGAGTTCCAATGGAGCACTGTGTGAGTTTCCATCAGAGGTATAAGGTTGGAAACCTTTGTTTTATGGGGAAAATGAACATTATTTCAAAGGCTCATTGTATCAAGGAATGTCATTCAAAATAACATCATTAAATAACATCACAAGGGCAACCTGTTTTCTTTTGCAAATTGTTGTGTTAACAATTTTGGAGGTGAGAAATTTCAGGAAAGTTTATGAAATTTACAAAATTAAGTAAATTATGCTCTTGTAAGTGTTGTTTATTATCCATGATAGGAGTAGGTATGATTTAGAAAAAAAATGATTGTTATTTCAATAGAAAGAACACAAATTCATATTTTTTTTTTAATTTTGAAAAGAAATCCAAAATGTCTTGACACCCCCTCTGCTGTATGTAGCAAATCTAGTGCAACAATGAGAAATATAAGTAAATTATTGGAAATATAAGTAAGGGAGATATGTTTTTTTTTACATCATGGTTAAATTGTATTGCTATAGTCATATACATTTTGATTCTTCTTGTAAATTTTCCCAGCTCAACATCCCAACTAATGAAAATATATTTATACATTTATATCCTCTCTCTAAAATAAATGCTAATTTTCCAAACCTTAATAACCCATGATACATGTAATTGCACTATACCCACTCTAAACAGTACAACATTGACTCCTCTGTGTATGACCACCCACAAATATATACTGGCTTCTGACAGTACATGTATTGATTATGCAAATGATGCAACCTGTTCCAGTCAATGACCCTGACCTTCCAGTTGGATTGTTATTCACAATAACACAATCAATGCATAATCCGACTACAAAAAAACACCTGGTCTTGGTTGACCATTAGAGGGCAGCAGACATACTTAATAGAGCAGATCATGGTCCCACCATAAGGTTTTTGTATTAATGAAAACCAGGCACTATATGTGAGGTCTTAAGATGTGAAACCCTTTTGTTGGAAGGAAAACTGTGAAAAGACCCATAGTGATAATGGGGTCTATTGTTTGCTATTGTTGACTAATGTCAACTAGGATGTAACAGAGGACATTGACACACACATGTGGTACTTTGTGAACCACATAACTCCCGAGGATCCCCTTTTGTGTTTTCCTTTATTCCTGTACTATAGCGCTTACCCGAACAATCGAGGATTGAATTCGGACAAGGAAACCGTCATTCGGACAAGGAAACCGTCCTTCGAGGATTCTTTTTTCCCTTTGTTCTCTTTTGTGTTTCGATCCTCGATCGTAATACGATACAAGAACACACACACCTTCCAATTAAGTTGCAACTTCAACTCAACCCATGTCCAAAGGACCACCCACAACAAGTCTGTAAAACTCATTTGCTTTTGTCTAGAGCAACATTAATGTACAAGTCTGTACAACTCATTTGCTTTTGTCTAGAGCAACATTAATGTACAAGTCAGTACAACTCATTTTCTTTTGTCTAGAGCAACATTAATGTTCAAGTCTGTATAACTCATTTTCTTTTGTCTAGAGCAACATTAATGTACAAGTCTGTACAACTCATTTGCTTTTGTCTAGAGCAACATTAATGTACAAGTCTGTATAACTCATTTTCTTTTGTCTAGAGCAACATTAATGTACAAGTCTGTACAACTCATTTGCTTTTGTCTAGAGCAACATTAATGTACAAGTCTGTATAACTCATTTTCTTTTGTCTAGAGCAACATTAATGTTCAAGTCTGTACAACTCATTTCCTTTTGTCTAGACATTAATGTACCCCCCACCCCCCCCCCCCCCCCCCTTACCCTGGAGGCACCCATCAACCAAGAACTGTTGATACATCCAATCACCTTCAGTATGCAACAATCACCCACGCTCCAATCATAAAACTGTCTCTTTAACTCCCAGAGGAAACAGAATGTTGGTGCAGAATGTTTGTTTTGAAGGTAATAAAACATATTTAATGGTCCTCATGGGTCCAACATTAAATGTGACCAAATCTCAAAGAGCTGGTTTTGAACAAACAACCAGCTTCAATGTTTCATGTTTTAAGTTTAAAAAAGCAAGTTTTGCTCTTTTTATGGAAAATTATACATACATGTAGCTATCCTGGGAGTACAGTATTTTTTTTATAGTTTCTGTAAGAATTTTTGGCTGTAAAATTCCTTTTCCCCCTATAATGCCAAGCTTAACCCCTGACCTACACCAGTATTAATTCCTCACTGCACTGGATTATAGGCATGACTGCAGCTGCAATGCACAATGGACCTGATTGTACAGCTGTCACACATGCAGCATTCTATGAAGTAACACAGCTGTCTGCAGCATTCTGGATGGATTAGCAGACTGTAGCCACAGCCGCTATTATTTTACTAACATATTGCGCCTCAAAACCCATATCAAGTATTTACACTTACAGCTAGGATACTAAAATACTACCACACCATAATTGCAGGTGTTAGATTATTTGGGATTTTGATAAATGTTGATGGATTTGGAAGGAATCGGGTTAATTTGATACTAATCCCCTCTCACCTGGATTCAGACGTTTTTGTTACTATGGTAATAAACTTTCTTTTCCCTGCAAAAGTTTTACAAATTTTGCAACCAAAATTGTTGCAATGGTATCACTAGTTCAAGAAGCGGTGACCGGTTCGACCAACAAATGTTGAACTACAACTAGCTCAGTGCTTCAGTATATTTAACTGGTTTTGTGTCATTTAATAATTAAAAAAGTTCCTAAATGTTACTCAACAATGTGGTTACTGACCTTTGACCTTGAGTATGATGATATTGACGTGTCTGTCAATGATGACGTTTGTTGTTCGTCTTTCTCAGACACCACATCAGCATCGATACCAACACTACGTGTGTCAGGGTCCATTCCTTGTAGAGTGAACAGCATGTTCTTTAAGGCTTCTACTGGGCCAGGTTGGGAACCACCAGTCAACTTTTGATTCTGAGGGCAAGGAATTGGTTACAATGACAGATACTGTCATCACAATTAGGCAATCAATCTACCCCTTAATACATTCAATATGTGAATGCTCCAATGAAACATTGTATTTCATTGTAATGAACTACAGATGTCAACTGTTTAGTAGTAAAACATTCACTGACTTCACGATGCGATCTATTTGGCATTCCACATTATTTATGTGAAATTTATGTCACAAAACTGTTGGACTTGGATAGAACAATCTGGTCAGGTGTTTTGTAACCTTTGCTTCGTCTTCAGGGGTGCCTCCGACATTTAAATCACCAAGAAACAGGAGGAAATGAAAGCAAATAGAAATATTTCAACTGTTGAGACTTTCATATCAATCAATTGAATGTTTCTGAAGCACAACAGGCACCAGAATGTGGCCGGGGTTCTCGCGGTTTTATACCCAGCACCATATGTGGCAGAGGGGTACCCCCCTCTTATCCCTATACTTTATACGCACTCAACAATATTGTAACCTAACCCATCCCCCCCTTGAAACCTAAAAGGAATTCCTGAGATTCCGGGAACACAATGGTCAACACAAAGGAGGGGGGTTTTTCTCTGCCACATATCGTGCTTCATATGCGCGGTTTATAGGAGCTTAAAATTGCCTTAAGCCCATGATGAAGACAATTCAAAATTCAAAACCTAAGAATGTCAATAATTTCAATACTTTTTGCCAATACTAACTTCTTACCAAAGTTAGAATCCTACACAACTCATCCTTAATAACTCACCTCGCTTGCCGATCGCAGACAATCTTCAAGAAACTGAGCTACGATGTCATGATGGTGGGGCTTGTCTTGGCTGGAGTCAGGGGCTGAACTCACTAGATTGCTGGAGTGACAAAGAGAAAACAAGATATCACAGATGTACGACAATAACAGTTGGACATTTGTGAAATAAGCCTAAGTCTTAATGACACCACGCTTTGTTTTCATGTGTGCTTTCCTATGAGCGAGTCTGGCTAGAGCTACATCGTCTGGAGTCTTGACTCCCATAGGAAAGCCCATACATGTATGTAAACAAAGCCATGACACATATGTATGTAAACAAATTAAGCCATGACACATATGTAAACAAATTAAGCCACAACACATATGTATGTAAACAAAGCCACGACAAACAAAGCCATGACTTCGTTAGGTCTTAGGTCTATTGAATTATTATGAGCTCATGCACAACTACCTCAGCGAAAAGGTGATTTGGGGCCTTTTTGGGGGGCATCAATGATCAATATCGACGCCATCACTAATCTTACCTGACTATAGACATTTGTGACCCAGCACGAGTAAATGAGACACTTTGAGGCAAAAATGAAAATTGAGATTTTGATTTCATCATTTAAAACTTGTTTAGCTTTAAATGATGAAATCAAAATCTCAATTTTTATTTTTGCCTCAAAGTGTCTCATTTACTCGTGCTGGGTAACATTTGTTATAATGCAGCATTGCTAGTAATGTTTTCCACAAAATACATTAATTCTTGCATGTTTTGCTAAAATGCAACTTGGAATGAACCCCAAACCACACACGTACACGTACAGTCGTAAATTGTTCAACCAGATAATGCAACATGTACATGTAGTTTAGAAGTCAGGCAGTTCAATACACTCTATGACAAGGGCAATAGTCTCGATTTAAGGTGCATCCTGAAAGGTTTACTCTCTCCAAAACTAAAACTGACAAATTCCTTCCACTGGGACCGACACACTTCTCTGAAATATTGCTTCTTGAAATGATCTGGAAGAGACTTGAAGATCCTGTTTGACAATCTCTAGTCTGGACCCTTAGGGAGCCTATGAGTATTGTGTAAACAGGTCACTGTACTGATAGGTAAATAGCCTTAGGACAGGTTTTGTTTTCATAGAAATGTGGCAGGTTTAACTCAGATATGTACATGTATCGATGACAAATTGTTTACGTCACGCATCTGTTATTCCCTGAAATCCGGGAAAATAAGATATGTTGTTATCAGAATCTGTCAATAACAACTTGGAAGTTAATTTGCTTTTAAATTAGATTTTTAAATTAGATGATTGGCCTTTGAAACTTAGAAGTTTCACATGAATGTGCTTGACAATATTCCAAATCTGACTCTTTTGTAAGAATTTTATCCGATCGACTTCAAGTCAACTTTAAATCACGTTCGAGGTTTCTTGCGGTGTTTTTTTGCTGCAAAGTGGCCGTCATTAATGAATCCAAACCACGACTACCTATAATGGTTATCATGGTAACACCATAAATTATTTTTAAGCTGTTTAGTAAATTGAGTGGGGACAACGCAGAACCACGCCTAGGATCAGTATTTGACCGTTGTGCCACGGGGCACAGTAACGGTAGGGTGTCAGGGTGTGTGACGTCATGTGCCCCGCATCGTGCCATAACAAACCCACAGGGGTACCAGCAGGGAACCGGACTAAGCATCATTGTATTACACCTGTTTGGCCCAGGCTTATAAAATATGTATTTCACATTTTTATCGCAAACAAACAGGGATGGTCTCAAGTCTCAACATTCAAGTTTTTATTTGTTGTTACAAATACAAAAGTGGGAATTACGGTATTTCCATTGACGAAAACTCTTCGTTTTTTTCCTTGTAAATATCAAGAAAGTGAATTTGCCTCTTCCAATAAATCTTACATGTACACTATCGTATGATCATATATAAAACAAAATTGCCTTGACTGCAACAAAAACACAGAAGGCATAGACCCTATTAGCACAGTATGCCATTCACTCAACCCCCCGCCCCCCCCCATCCCCCACAACAACAAATAGAATAAAAATAAATCAAAATGAATCCTAAAACAAAAGCCAGATCTGCCCTGTTCAGCCAGTATGTATTTTGCTGTATAGCTTTTCTTGGTATTCTAGATTTCCCACGAAGCAGGTTATTTTCACGCAAGTACAATGTATGTATATTTTACTTTTTGCTTGTACTTCATAGCATTTTCTAGTTTTTATTCAAATGACCCTTTATCTTTATTTTCCCTCATTGGTTGCTTAAGCTTTTTGTCCAACAACTGAGGGCAGTATTCAACTTCATTGCTAAAAAACAATGTTGACATCTGAGGGCGGTATACAACATTAGCAGTGGTTATGGAAAGTTACCAAAGAACAAGAAACCAACGAATGTAAAAAAAAAATTGTAGGTTCCTACTAACAGAAAACAATTCAGACAAGGGTGCTCCCCAACAAAAATATAAAAAAAAAAAAAAAAAAATTAAAAAAAAAAAAAAAAATAAATAAATACAAAAAACCTAAGCAAACATTTCTACGAGCATGTTGAGCCCGTTTACTTTGATTAACCCTAACCCTCCCAAATCCTCCAAATTCCTCATTGCAAAATGCAGGATTTTGCAGGATTGAGGTCACTTGGAGTTTGATGCATTGCAGGATTTTGCAGGATTGAGGTTACTTGGGGTTTTACCCCTGCAGGAATATGGAGGATTCAGGTTATCAGGCTGAATGTGACACACAAGGATTTTGCAGGATTGAGGTCACTTGGAGTTTGATGCATCGCAGGATTTTGCAGGATTGAGGTTACTTGGGTTTTTACTGACTGCAGCCAGGGCAAGACTGCAGGATTTTGCAGGATACAGGCTGTATGGCCACCAGTGACCAATATTGGAGGATTTTGCAGGATTCAGGTTACTTGGAGTTTTAACAATTTAGGAATTGGAGGATTTTGCAGGATTCAGGTTATGTGTAAGTAAAAATGGGTAGGGAGTTAGGGTTAAAGAACACAATACCTATTGTTTCATTTTTTGCCGCACAAATAATACACCAGTAGTTCACTGCACAAAGAGATAATTGTTTTTTAAAGGTCCAGGTCGTTATAGCTTTAAAACCAAATTTTGAGATTTTACAGATGAAATTATTTTCAACTTACTTTGATGGTAACTTCCTCTCCCACGGACGATCCCCATCTAAGATCTCCTCGGTGAGTAAGCTGTTGTCATGGCGATCTGCATCCTCCTGACGATCAGCTTCCTCAAGATGATGATGATGGTGAGAAGAAGGCAAGAAGTGGCTGGGTTTGCTTCGAGATGCTCTGGCTGCATTCAAGACTTTCTGAGCTCTCTCTAGCAAGGCTTCTTCTCTCTTTCTGTCATCTGAAAAATCAACACAAACAATCTTAAAAATCTGAAAGCACTTGTCAAAACCACGTCACATTCCAAGGACCCAGAGTTCAAGTCCATCAAGGTCTAATAATTTTTAAATGACAGATTAGGCTCTACATAAAATTAGGGCCCTGTCACATGGTTTTGATTTTGTATGAACTATTGACAAGAAATAATAGTTTAAAGAGAAATCGTACCTTCGTCAAATGTTCTTCTCATCTTTCTGGTTTCTGACTCCACACTATAACTACCTCTGCTTTGGGATGACAATCCCTCATTACTATACCCATTCATTGGGTCAAAGCCAACACTGTGTTTCGGTGTGCTTGCCGACAAATTCATCGCATCTCCTTGAGCAGAAGTTGCTTCCTGATGGAAAAGTTCTCGCGTTGCACCAAAACTTCTCTTAGATGCTCCAAAGTTGTTACTTTCAGTTCTGTAATGTCCAGAGTTCGAGTGGGAATACTTGTTGGAGAATGTGTTTGGTGAATACCGCCCTCTGACGTTGTGATTTGATATGTCAAATCTTTTACCAGTAGGGGATGCTAAAATTAGATCGTCGGTAGTGAAGCTGTACGTCTTCTTTGGTTTCGCATTCTCTGAGAATTTAACAGTTCTTGTGGTTAGAACTTGCTTTGAATCCTCCGGAAGCCTTTTTTTTCCAAGACTTCCTGAAATTTGTTCCGAGTATTCAAAATCTCCGACTGTCAGCCCAGGTGGTCGGCTTGTTGTTGTAACATCATGAAAGACATCACTTGTTATGAGATCACTTGCAGAGTTGGACCTTATGAGAGGATCTCTCTTCTGAGTTGACATCCTTTCATGGCCAAATTTGTGAGTTGCAAGATATTCAGGATGTCTTGAGGTAGAATTGGAGCCGTGGATCACACTTGGGAGGGTTGAGTTGAGGTCTTGAATCCAGCTGGATGGTGGTCTGCCACCGTTTCTTTGCTCCTGTGTCTTAGACTTGACGTGGCTGCTGATCCCAGATGCTTCCAGGTCTTGGATCCAGCTTGGAGGAGCCCTGCCACCAGGACCAGGAAGACTGGTCAACCGAGATGCTTCAAGCTCTTGGATCCAACTAGGAGGAGCCCTGCCCCCAGGGTGGGGTCCGGAGATCAGTCCACTTATGCCTGATCCCTCCAATTCCTGAATCCAACTTGGCGGAGGTCTATTACCTTCTGTCAAGAGTTTCTGCCTTGGACGCAACTTGCTTCCATCTCTAGGACTGGTCCCATACAAATTCTGATCTTTCCAGCCTTGAACCGCTTTATCTTTGATATGACTCCTTTTTGTCTGCAAATCTTTCGAATGATTGCGCCTTTCTCCAGAACTCGTAACTAGTTCCTTGACAGGGGATATATCTGATGGAAACTGAGGAACAAGACCCGGTTTAAACCTGGTGCTGGATTCACTTTGTGATCTCCTGGGGCTGGCTTGACTTTGTGATGACCTCCTGGGGCTGGCTTCACTTTGTGACCTCCTCGCTGCCAAATCTTGTCGTCTGTCACTCTGTATTCTACTTTCCTCAAGTTTATGATGTGCATTACTTCTCAAAGTTTCAGTTTCGAGTATGTGACTTCCTTTAGGGATGAACTCCTTGTGTCTTGGAGGGTAAGGAGGGGCTAAGAGGAGAGCATCAGTTGAGACGCTTACTTCGCTCTCCATCTCGTTGATAACTGAGCTGCCAGGGAGAGGTGACAGGTCAGAGGTCAGATGGCGGGTGGACTCAATCAGACTTTGGGCTGAGAAAAGAAAAATATATTACGAAATTAATTGCATAACACTAATGGCAGGTAAAGATTTTGCTTTTTGTTTCCCCTAGATAAGAACTTTTACCCTTTTCTCTTTCCATATCATCTTGTACCATCTCACTGTACGATTCATCTAATAGCTTCTTGGAGACATATCGTCGCCACTCTGCCCTGGTATCCCGCACACCGGTGTCCAAGCTGCGATCAACTGTCCGTAGCAAAACTGACCTATTGCATAATGATGAACGTAGTTATAGAGTACAACTTCTAGTTTACAGAAATGTTTTATTTATTTATTAACAAAAAATAATTTTCAAAGGGGAAATCAAAAACAAATTTGTAATTATACCTACCAGTATAAATAATCAGGCATTCTCTAAACTAATTTGCCTTTCTCTAAAACAGCCACAAAATGTTTTCAGATGTCAATATCAGAAGAAGATTAAACATAACTTATTAGTAGGATTATAAATGTATATATTCAAAAGGAAACAAAGAAACAAGTTAAAGAAAGTTAAAATATTTATATTTTTTGCTTAAACTTTGATAATTTATAAGAACTTTAAGAAGAGTTAAAATATTTATTTTATAAAATAAACAGGGACAGATTTAATTTCTTGATATAACTCTATTTTACCTTGGAGTCAAGAGATCCTCTACTGTTCGATGGTACGTCTTGCTAAGTGGATGGTACGTCTTGCCGAGTGAATGGTCCGTCTTGCCGAGTGAATGGTCTTCATTGCTTAACGGAGGTGCTCCCTCAAAGTCACTGATGTATGCAGTGAGTGCGGCAGACGCTGAGGGATACTGCTTGTTCTTGTACGTCATGATCGAGGATCGACCACTTAGACTCTGAGTACTATGTAAGGTGTCATTGAGACCAGACTGCGACATAAACGTCGAGTTGTAACATGGAGCTATGTAAAGAGAATGACTATGGGGGGATTTCCTTGGCGTGATGGGTGATGGCTGATAGCTGGCCATTTTGGTCAAGTTTCTCTGTAGGTTGGTGTGTGGATTCGGTGCTGCATCTTGTGAAGTTAAAGTCATAGACCCTACTTTCTTGTCTTTCTTGAAGACATGGTTTGCGCATGCTGGGATTCATCAACTCCTCATTTTCTGTCTGAAAAAAATAGAAAAGAAACATCAGTGATGGTGTACTTGCAATTCAGACAAATATTAGCTCAAATATTCATATTAAAGAGAACATGATTCCTACTGTGCCTGGGAGGAGTCTTGCTGTTTGCTATCCAGAAAATTACAATTATGGAATAAATTGGCATGAATTTCCTTCATGACAAAATTGTCAAAACTAATATTTCGTCTCTCAAATTTTGTCTGCAACTTTGCGAAGTGAAAGAATGAATATAAAAGGGAAATTAGAATCTTCGTCTGACGTGCACTCAGAAATCCCACATACAAACAATATATACAAACTAGATGTTGCTAGGTTACAAACAACATGTACATTCCAAATACAATGCGATGTTAGTGTTAGAGGTCAACCTATGGTTAATTTGATATCAAAGTGCAAATAAACAATAATCTCCACTTTCCACGAGTCTTCAATACTAGTTTAGTCGGCCCAACAATTACTTTGTTTCGAGACTGTGTACTACATGTATAAGGGGCGGACCAGTAGTCATTTCTATTTGCCAGTTATACTCTCAGTCTCAGTCAACCATTTTTTAAAGATAAACAACCATGTCAGCCCGATAGCAATATATTATACCGCATTCTTAGCAAGAATTTCTTCACATTTGATGCTACTCATTTGTTTTTATACGACAGAAATTGATTTAATGTACGTTTACAAATTACATACTGCCACTGGTTATCTAGTCTGCATTATTTATAATTTATAGGTACATATTTTAGTGCCACAAAATGTGAAGAAATCCCTGATAAGAATGCATTGCCAACATATATTATAGGGCCGACATCACTGTTTAGGCCTATCTCAAATTAATTTTTAAAAGAGGTGGAAAGAATGTTTCAAACTGACGCTGTTTTTTTCTTAATAATAATTAATATTCAACATCATCTCTCAAATTCCTTCTTATTCCTCCATGCTCAAATGAACTGAACTTCTGAAGTGAATTAGGTGCCGCTGAAGACAAGTATATAGCCTATAATACTAGCGTCACCTGACTCGTCAGGGTCCTCCATTCTTTTCTAAAAACCTCCTGATAAAGTTTTTAAAGCTATATGAAATGCTCGATTATTGCTTTTACTTAACACTAACACTAACAGCCAACACTTTAGTTTACTAATAAAGACATATTTTAGGCGTCGCGAAGGGTTTTATATTTTTAGACTAAACTAGCTACATATTGCCAGTATTGCCAATAAATAGCGTCCTCTATTGAGAATATAAACAGCGCCCTCTATTGATTCACGAGTTACCAGGCGATTAGATCGTAGAGCGCGCGCAAGGCGATATTTATTTATTTATTTATTTATTCCATTTCTTTACCCAGGATATGCCCAAACAGTTTAAAACTGGTTTTTATTGGGGCCCTGCATACATCGTTAAATAAAATCAAAGTACATATAAATACAACATTTACAGAAAGTTACAAACATAATATTTTTTACAGACGTACAAGGATATTTACTGGAATCCAAAACATTGATAGGCCTATCAGTTCTGATTTACGAGATAGGCAAAAACCCGCCAAAAACCCCTTTTGGGGGGAAAAAGAGAAGAGGAAATTCCCATCTGGCTTCACATTATAGTGGCAACCAAGTTAGCGCAATTGGCATAATTTCTAACGAGTGACGTGTCGGAGCTCCGATTTAAATGTGCTTAATGAGTCCAATGTTCGCAATTGTTCGGGCAGATTATTCCAAATATTTGCACCACTCACAGCGAAACTTGTGGCGTAGCATTATTTTTTTGGCGAAAGGAACTTTCAGTGCCGTGTGGTTTGATTGCCTTGTTTCGCGAATAACGGTGAGTGGTGTGAAAATATTTGTCATGTACAAAGGAACTTGTGACGTGACACGAGGAACATTAACATGACGTGATTAGAACGCGGAAGACTATAAACTATCTAGTGCAGCGGTTTTAGTATTTTTGTTGCAGCCGTTTCTTATAATTCTTTATAGTTCTTAAATGTAGCTGAATTGTCATTGTTTTTTCTTATGATTATACAATTCACGCACAACCCAGCTGCTGGAAAATAATCGCGAACTGAGTTAGTATCGAATGTCTTCATTGGAACGCAGCAATAAGAACCATTGAAAAACAAGAGCCGTAGACAGAGAACCATCTTAAGTTAAGTTATAGTGCCATTTGTTAATATATTACCAGATTTGGCGCCCTCTATAGCTCAATAAATTTATAATCTTTTTGAGTTAGCGCCCTCTATGCTTTTTTTGGTTGACAGTTTCAATTCATCGGTACTTTTTATCCCTATTTTTCTTCCAAGTTAATGGCGGATGCAGGATTTTCAAGGAGATTGCTCATGGCTGATGAGGTCATGAAGTGGCAGACGCAAAGAGCAAAGACGTCACGGTGAAGCAGTGGACTGCAGTTGTATTACACGATGATATGAGGCCGATTTGTGCTTGTTACTTGAATTGGTTTAACCACCATGGTTTCATTGTTTTTTAAATAAAATACAAACAGGTGACATTGCCTGGATGATTGTGGTGGTTAGCAGCCTCAACCGAGGCACACCTATCTGAGAAAGCATTTACTTATGAAACGAGACGTTTTTAGTTTTGTTGACGTTTCTCCGATTTGCGCAGCCAAAGCACGCACAACTATTATAGGCATCTCACCAGTAAGCATCTCTGCCGCGCGCCGGCTATCCTCTATGGAGAATGCTTTTATTATTCCACGGTATGTACATTTCACAATGATAATTTGTGCTCACTTTTTATTTGCGTTCCACTCGTGCAAACAATGCAAACGTTCCTGATTTGTTTTGGCACGTACACCCAAGGAAAATTGTTCGCTTTTAGTTTTAGTTGGTAAACGTTGGTAACGTGGAACGCACCAATAATTTCAAGCCTGATGTGGAACAAAAAACCGCGTGGAATTCTGAGGCCGATATTTTTGTTTTAGTGAGGCAAAACAATGTGGCACATAAAACAAACAAAAATACAAATTATTCAAACATGGTTACTATGGTGACGATAACAGGTTATACAATGTTTTATTTTCATTTCCATGTTGATTTACCTATGGCTACCTTGGGTGTTACATTATTACACAAGCATTACATATAACATTAACAGTTATGTAAGGTACAGCTATAATGCTTGAAAGCGACTGGCGCAGAGACTACTCGAAACGTTTTGAGTCGCCCCTGATCGATGACAGACCTGAAATATCTGAATTATGTGCCCATAGTGTCACTACGTTGCTACCTAAGTTTACAATAACTGTGTTTGTATTATAACATGCATATGCGCAAGTACGAGTACACACTAAATATCTATCGTTTCTGTGGACTAAACATTTAAGTTCTCCTTTCTGATTGGCTTGATTGGCAATGTACATATATATCCACCCAGTAAACTGTTGGACAAATCAGAGTTTCAGTATTGTCTCAAAATCACTTCAATAACATTTAACAACCCTTCCCGATCACAATTTATGTCATTTATGTCAACTACAGTGTATGTACATCTATAATTTTTGCATCCTTAATGACAGTTATTTGTAATATTCTACAGCGACGGACAAGTACAAGCACACATCATATCATTGCATTAATTTGGGGAATCTACACACATTGTCATCTAATGTCAAAATTCCATGGAGCAAACGTCGAGTAAAACTACACAAAATACGAACACAATTTCAACAGCAGGCATTTTACAGGTTAATTCTAAACTAACACTCCGTGGAATTGTGATAATGGCACACACTACAGCATTATATTATACATTGTATTTACAATAGCTGCAAGGAACAAGCGTCAACTACACGTTGGATTTTGAAATGGAAGATCAGCGGTTCTTTCTACGTCAGTCAAGGGAGAGATAAGCGTTCATCAAACGTTCGTTCGTCTTTTTGGCGATACAA
Source organism: Crossaster papposus (assembly GCA_037893245.1). Classification (NCBI taxonomy): domain Eukaryota; kingdom Metazoa; phylum Echinodermata; class Asteroidea; order Velatida; family Solasteridae; genus Crossaster; species Crossaster papposus. Next base: position 299,727 of record JBAIAA010000789.1, on the reverse strand, counting down.
AAATAAACCTTTGGTTAATTTTTATACAGAGCATTCAAATATATTTTCATTTCACTCAAATCCAATGGTACGCGTTTCTATAACATTTCGTCTGCGATGTCATTTATTAACTGTAAACATTATTGTTGGCCTTTTTATAATAAGTTCGGTAGAATGTACTTTAAAATGCACCTGCATTAAATAACTATGACACGGATTTACAATAATATTACTTTGCTTAAATTGGACGTAGTGGTTATTAATGATAACTTTTTGTCAAATTTTTACTTAACATTGTACATGCATTTATCAACACAAAAATATACATAAATTATTTCCTGGTAGTGTGATTATTTTAAGAAATGACGTCATCTACGACTTTTGACCTCGGGACGCCATTTTAGTCTGTCAGTTTGTGCCATTCCGCCATTTGTTTCCTCGGGTTGCGCATGATGTCTGCCCAGTGTTGAGCCTCGTTTTCGCCCGCTTCTTTGCCGATAACGAGGCGACCAATAATCTCGTTCTTCATGACCCGGTCGTGATCCAAAACCTGATGAGGGGAATAAAACCAGAGATTAAAGTCTTAAAATATCTTGATGTCTAGACGTTGACATGTTGTCGCTATGGTTGCGATGTAGCGTTTGGTCGTGGTTTTTATGACGTTGTTATTACAGTAATCTTGTCTTCGTCAAGGTTGATCTAAAACATTTCCAATGGGCATATATTTACGTTATAGATTGTTGTAACAATCGTTTTAATTGTTGTTTTTGGTAAATTAAATTCACAAATAATTTATTCGACGCTTGCTATATATTTTCATCATAATAACTTTTGATTAACAAGATTTGGATTACGTAGGCTTGAGCTTCGTTCAAGTTGTAATAATTCGATTCTGTTGCTTTTGTATGGGTGTTGCTAAAGTGAAAATGCAGCGAGAACATTTTGGCCGAAACAATCACTGTTCATTGGTCCTGTGTCCTTATCTCAAAAATGAAGAAATCTCTAACAGCATTTCAGTGCATTTCTCTACAATTATAAATTATAAATAACAAATCCCACTGCTGCATTAAAGCACAAAATATTCTTTAAGGAGAATTTTGTTCCGATGATGCCGTCTTTGCGGACATTATAATCCCATTTGACAGACCCATACAATTTCTGCCTCTGTCTTTCATGATCAGAAAGCTAAGACTTGACAACAATCATGAATTCATCCACGCTGCATGCACTTGGCTATTCAATTCATCTCCCAGCTAACTAACGCAGACGGCTTTTTTTCCGTGACTGAATCTAATTTAAGACTGCGGGCAACGTTAGGCACTTTCAGGTTTAAAAACCTCATTAGGTTTCGTTAGACATGTGACGAGATTCAGTCTCGAATCTCCCAAGCTATTTGTCGTCTGCGAATCCTTATATTTTGTTTACCTGGAATTCGAGGCTGACATTTTCTAAGCCCTCTAGAGGTACATCGAAGAGGAAAGACTCGTTGAAGACCGGATTGAGGGTGCGTTTCTTCAAGCGGGTCTTCTTTTTAGCCAAGCGGCCGTTATTGTACATCAGATAGATCTTGACATAAGGATCTGGGTGCACAAGGTCAAAGGTCGGGTGGGTTTGAATTAAAGGCAAGGTCTCTATAACGGGTAAGATGAAATTGATTATTATAGCGTTTGGCTGACAAAATGGCAGAAATGTCTCAGTTTTAGGTTTGGCCTTTTGATGTGAAAGGCCAATTAATGGACACAGTGCAAATTTAGATGGTTTAGCTGAGCCATGAGCCTGAGAACGATGTGGCCGGTAAATGTGACGGTTCGTTGGGGGGAAAAAAACCGGTTTCAGTTTAACCAATAAGTTACCGGTATGACCAGGTTAATATTTACCGGGACTGTTCAGTCTAGGGCCGTTTTCCAAACCCCAGCTTCGTCTTCGTCTCGGCATTCCTGCAGTTTAGCAATGTGCTGGAGCCGAAGACGGAGGGTGGAGCCAGGGGTTTGGACGTACCTATACCCGTACAATGCAAACTTGGCAGATACAAATACGTGCGGTTACCAGAGAGTCCCGTAACGTCCATTTTAGGCAGGTTCTTTGCCTTCAGGACGACCACAGTCAGCTTGTTAGCCGCAGGCTGGTAGCAGAGAGACGTCAGGAGTTCCCCTCTACCCTGGGACTTGGAGATCTGCTGACAAAAATCCAGGGCGGGGCAAGAGAAGACAAAAGGGGGTGGGGCGAGGATAGGTAAATAAGGGAAGGGAAGTATGAAAGAGAAATAAAGACTGATTAATATAACTCATTAGTCAAAGATTAATGAACAGTTAAGATAACAGTTCTGCTTAAAGGTAGTATACACCATTTGCAGATATCGAAAATATTTACTTCCGAATTATTAAGAAATATCTTACTTATTTGAAAGTAAATAATGATTGTAGACATCCAGCAAAATGAGGGCCCTAGATATCCTGTAATTGTTCCAAAAAATTGAGTTGTATAAACCAAAATTCATTCTCGCCGGACGGCGATCGCGAAAAAACAAAGATAACATAAGAATAACTGCTCGACGCCGGTTAAAAACAAACGCCGTTTTCGTGTTTTTCTCGGCATCCATGATTGTAAAACTTCGGACAGCTTAGTTAAACGATATTTACTATAAAATACAACCCCCCAAATCTACTTATTCATAATAATTCAAGCAATTACCAATGGTGTATACTACCTTTAAAATAGCATGCTCATTAAATTTATAACAAATGATAAATCGGGAACAAACATTTCACAACGTTCTATCTAAAAAAAATATGAATCAATCCAGACATCAAATTTGCAGACCACGTCTCTGAAACTGTCCCCGAAGTTCTCAGGAACAGTTCCACATAAGGTTCGTTTCCTTTCAACAGACTAAAAACACTAAAAAAACATAAAAATGTGCTATTTCAGGACGGCCTGTTCCTTTAATATTCTAGCTTTCACATTTTCAGACATTCTTCGTCAGTGAAACTGCCTCACAATATTTGCCAAAGAACAGCTGAAATACAACTTGGTATGTACGCTTCCATCTAGGGACAAACACTTTAAGGACCAAAATGGGGACTTGGGCGGTATATTTGGATGTTTCATTGGCCCATGCGAAGGGGCAAGTCATTAGTGACTCGCAGCGCTAGACGTGCGCTTTATAAATACACCGAGTAACCATTATTTAAAGGTTTCTGAAACTATGTGCTCTAAGAATATCCGTCACCAAGCCATAACTATACAATCACTAACTCCCAATGTCATATCGCGCCATCGTGCGTGACATAATAAAATCACCCTTCCGCAATATATATATTTTATCTATACAAACAAAATCACCCTTCCGCAATAAAAATACATGTAGGCCCTATATCTATTTGGTGTAATAAAATAAACTTGGCCTCGAAGACATCAGCCACAATTGCAAAGAAGGTCCTTTAGCAACGCGTGGCATGTCTTAAAGGTTGAATGCAAGATCGTCGTCCTTCGGAATAGATCGAAGTCTAATTACCACTAGGCCTTATTATATGAGGATGGTGCTCTATTTATGACCTGCCAGTACATCGATATGTTCTTTTGAAGAAACGATGGTCATAAATAGAGGTCAACTCGCCAGTATAGGAACCAACAAAATGAACGAACATTTGGACACAACTTAACCCGTACCACAGAGCGAAGAAAATATGCATGGGGTATGTGCAGGTAATAACGCAGGTATTATTAAACGCATAAATTAATTCAATTCCAGAGGTGAAATGGCAATTTTACATAAATTCCACTTGTAAAATATTTTAATATCACAACAATGTCTTGGAAACACTTTCCCATATTACATGCACATACAGGTATTCTGTGGAAATGACGTCATGTTTTGCATGTATAACTGTCATAATAGTTGTGATCCTATCATTAAAATAAAGGTTACTGGAAGTTGTTACTGATTTCAATAACAACTGTTGTTTTGTGTGGCATTATCTGTCTTTATGTAAATTATGCAAATGAGCTTAATATTATCATATTACCTGCACCTACTTTACGCCGTTTCTTTGTGATTTCGAGTCTACAGAATTGGAAATTTAAAATACCATGCTTGTTTTTCTAAGTTTATGTCCAAGAAAGGCAATTAAACAAACAAAGAAGACTTTAAATGCAGGCTAAGCTTGTTGATTACGGGTTTGGTGTAAGTTGTTGGTATAAATACGTCATGACACGAACACACCCCCCCCCCCCCCCCCCCCCCCCCCCCCCCCCCCCCACACCTCCCAACCCTGCATGTCCAGAGACGAAGTCTTTATGGTCGAGGGTGACCACTTTAATGACAATTATAATCCCGTGCCTCTGGAAGATTTAGAACCCCGACCCCCCCCCCCCCCCCCCCCCCCCCCCCTGGTACCACACCATCGCCAGCGAACGGAGGTAAAATCGTCAATACGGAAACAAGCCGTGCGAGCACCGTGGATTTGCAATCGCAGCGGCGGTATTCCACGCACGCGCCCCCGGGCTATAAACGGCGCAAGCTTTTTATAGTTATACAGAAACTTCTGAGGTTTTTCTCTCTGTATATTTGCTCTGATGACGTCTTACCTAGGCCTACATTTTCTCTATATAATCACCACTGGCACCGTCTCATACGACTATCCTAATTTTGTATTGCTCCTAGCTGGGACGCTGTTGACAAATGCTTAATTCGTTGTCTCTTCCACATAACATCTATCTCAATTAGGAATGTCTTGACAGATGCGCCGGTAAACTTTCTTAGAATTGTTATGCAGGCTGTTTGTTCTAATGTCGAATGCATTTGAATGTACGTTATTATGAGGTACGAATTGTAAAGTGGTCATTGTTTTAATGACAGGAATGTAGGGGAGATAATTATATCTGCAACTTTAGAGATTGAGAGGTTTAGAGATTGAGAGGTTTAGAGATTGAGTGAATATTGGCAGGCAGCGTAGATGTGTTTATAATGGTAACAAAAGAAGGCTTATTTCCACTTACCTATCCCGAGCAGTTCATCGTATAGATTTAATGTCAGATTCGTAAATTGAAGTTGAATTGTAGTCACCGTTTAAACAATAAACCCAACTTATTCAGTACTTTTGAAGGCCTTCTCAAATATCAATATTTGTCTACAATAGAATTCTGAATTAAAATGCCCCCCCCCCCCACACACACACACACAAAAAAGATGAAAAACGGCAATTTGTAGTATGGGGTTTGTGTTACCATAGACATGGAGAAAAAAAAAAAAAAAAAATCTCCATGTCTATGGTGTTACATTGTTACCTTATTAAAGCCGTGTTCGTCTTGTTTACATAGCTCGATCTCGACATAAAGCAATGTGTCACAGCAATAACCAAAAAATGCGCGAAACACGATTGGCGGGAAGCAGTAAATGCGACAACAACAACAACGGCGTGGGGATTGCTTGTTGTCCCAGCAGTCCTATAATCCCGCGGGGGACGGCAATCGGCGGCCAATGAAAACAACAGCCGGCAACGCTCGGCAGGAAAACTGGCAAGTCGCGCGCCATTAACAATTCCGAACCCCAAGTTGATCTTTTACGGACCGACGCCTCTATCGTCATGGTAACCATGGATTGCATCTAATTACGCGCTATGGTCAGCTACGTGCGTACAAATAAAACAAAATCCTGGATGCGACGAAACGCTTTTAAGGCAGCTTTTGAAATGAGGAGAATAATCGGGCGAACAAATAAGTGCTCTGTATCTCCTCAATAGGGTGGTTACGTGGATTAAAGGGCACACCTCATCAACTTAAATCGTCACGTTTGGTGTGGTGACCAATTTGTGGTCATGTATACGGTTGTATCGAAGGTCGCCGGTTCATATCCCACTCGGATCAATTTCTTTGTAAAACGGAATTGACAGTAAACCTTGTCCATATTAAGACAGGTCACAAGTGACAAATGACAATAATAAAAGGCGCTATTGGAAACCATCCCCGTGACAACGACGACCATAACAAGATACAAATCCAAAATACAATTCAAAATCCAAGAGCTAAAATATCCAACCTTTTCGTTTTGGTTGTTCAATGTGACTTATTTTACTTTCATCCGAAAACTATTACAAACAATCTTCCTGTGGGATAGCAAAGACAAATATCCGCAAGACATCAAAAACAAGCGGGCCAACACTGTGGGCTCGTGCGGGGCGAATTAGCCCCGATGCCGGCCAAGTAAACCGTCTAGTCACGCTGCAATACCAGTCCCCTTGGTGAAATGATACCCCTCGATATTCCTACAAACCATATTTGCCAAGTCTCTCCAAACCCCAAGTTAATTTGTCAAATTTGCACTTCCTGAAATCCCATCCAATGTATACTTAATCTAAAACCGTTGTCGGGTTGGATTCAGGTTTATTTTAAAGCCAATGTTTTCAAAAGTGAGGTTTGCTAGGTAACAAACAGGCCATAATAATTGTGCTCGAATATGCAGTCTAGCATTAACAATGTGCTATGAAATGTCATGACGTAATTTGATGGCAAGTGCGCATAGGTCACTTGTTGTACTATAGTATACGGCTCGGGTCTAGTCGGCCGCACTCAAGACGGGGCCCGGTGAATTAAATATCATGCCTTAATCTTTCAAGACGATGTTCAGGTTTCTTGCTCGACTGCGCTAAGCCTTGTTTCTCTCGTCACCCCGTGTTGCATCCGTTCTAGCTCGACGCTGTAAGGAACAGACAGTCTGGTACCGGACAGAAGTCGTAATCTTCTAGGACCTCGGGCTGCAAATGTCAGTAACTGTCACTCAATATTTTTTCTTCTGATGTAACATCTAGGTAAGAGTGGGCTACGGTCGGTCTTTAAGACGATTACGTGCAAAACAATCACCACGCGCATCTCAGAAATAAACAAATAAGAATCCTAAATAAACAGCAGTAGCGTAGGGTTTATAACACTGACCTCAACACCTGGACGGATCATTGTCCATATGCTGCTGTGCTAACACTTGAAGTCGGCGCGAACTGGAAGTGCAACATGGCGTCACTGCTGTGAGCCAATGAAATGTCCAGTTGTAGAGGTCAGTGGATTTACCAACCAACTGAACTCTACACCTGGACATTTCATTGGCTCACAGCAGTGACGCCATGTTGCACTTCTCTGCATGCCGACTTCAAAATGAAACAATGGATGATCTGTCCATGTATAGAGGTCAGTGGTTTATAAGAAGACTTGATTTGGTAGAAAAAATACGCCCAAATAGACTTTTACAAGACTGATTGTGTGACGTCATACGTTTACTTTTAGGCATGTTTGCAGTGGGGTCATGTGTTCCATATTGATTCGTCGTATGTGGTTAAAAAATTAATCGTCACAATGACGTCACTGTAATGTGCATATTTATGAATTTAGCATATGATAGCTTTTCTTCCGTTTGCTAACAATAGTTATTTTAAAAACCTTTCACAAATCATAGGACCCCTTAATCCTTTAATAGCCCGTCCATTCTTAATCTATATCGCGAATGAGAGAGAACAAAATGTCGACTGATTCGAAATCGACTCTAACCTCGACTTCCCATTAACGTATCGAATTTCCTCGGCATATGGAGCCGCTTGGTAGAAACCCTTCACTAAGCAAAAACCTAAAATGTTCTCAAGATGACGAGTTGGGAGGCAGCAACAGAGTTGTCCAGCCCTCCCCCTTCGACCCTAAGTTTTCATCTGAAACCGAATCTGTGAGACTATGAACCCAATCGATCCTGAGTTTAATTCTTATGGACTCGCCGAGCACAGACATTTACGAAGCAGGAAAATACCTGCTTAGCAGAAATAAATTACCAGCTAAGATATCATGCGATGTACACTGATCGTAACTGGTTCCCAGCGGATTTCTGCTTAGCTCAGGAAATGGCTAAGCAGCGTTTTCTTTGCTGCTTGAACACCAAACAACCAACACGCAAATATTATCTTTCTTCGGTGATTCTGGAGTCCAAAGCTAGAATCCACTAAAGTTGATGAGAAATCGGAGAAACTCCTCAACCCACCCGAGTTGCTTTCAAGACTGATTTATCTGCCCTAAATGTCAGGGCGCGGGCGGGGTTAAGCCGCCAAATCCTTGCACGAGTCCGACTCCAGTCAGTGTCAGTCAGTATCGACTTGAAGTTTCTTTCCGTTCTATCAAATCTCTCTTCGAAACACAGATGGAGACCATCCGAAGGAACATAATTTATTTTAAGACTAAGATTCTTGAGACACGGTGAGAGCATTTCCTTGTAAATAAGCTCGGCGAGGATCAGACACGACTATAACTAAGGGATATATATAGTGGGTTTAATCTTACCCCAAGATAGGATTGTATTTCCCTCGACAATTTAAATAACTCAAACAAACACGGCAATCTTTTTAATAAATTAAATTTAAAGCGAAATAAAGATTTGAGTGCACCAGTTTATGAAGTGATGCTTACGTTCAAGTCTAAGGTCCGTTATTTTTTTAAAGGTTTTTTTAAATTATTATTTGGCATGAATTACGGCAAATAGCAAAAGGTTACGGGAGTACTTGTTGAAAGAGGGCAGGCTCGTATAAATGCAGTGCAATGGGACTTTTGAGACGATTGGTGAAATCAAACAAACGAACCAACATTTTAATGGTCGCTAATAAATGTTTCTTATCCTTATCCTTAACACACCGGTCCTTTTTAATGGTTTACGTCATGAATGCTCAAAATAAAACAAACAATTTCACCAAGCTAGTGCCTCAAATGTCAAGTCACGTCTGCGATACTTGAAACTAGACCAATTATCGACTCACCTTTGGGTGTCTGGGTTTGACCTCCCGGGTCAAGGTCACGGCTTTCTCACTCAGGTCAATATTAGCCAATGGGACGACGACTTCCCCGATAACGTCATCCCTGGAGAAGCGATCGAAGCTCATAACGACAAAGTGCAGCGTGACGCCTTGCAGTTGGTTGTAGGCAAGGCCGTAGAAGGTGAAGGTCTCCTCGTAGACTGGCTCCAAGGTCTTCCTCATCACCCTCGTCTTGACTTTGTGTTTCTTCTCCGGGAGAAGGCAAAGCTTGATGTAGGGGTCTGAGGTACCGCCCTGAGGGTCTTTGACGGGCAGACCCTTGGCCTGATGGATGGTGACCGTGAACACTCCTTTGTCAGTGCGATACTCCACCGTGAAGCTGATCTGTCCAAGATCAGCCAGGTCCTCCGTGGACGATCCCTGCAGCTTGTTGTCCCCTTGCCACCCAGATTCGTTCTTCAGCTCCCCTCCCTCCGAGTAGCAATCCTTGTTGAAGGTCCCCGGGTCCATCCCACCGCTGACACCACCAGTGCTCGCGCTGTATGTCTTCATCATGGTCTTCTTCTCGTGTGACAGCGGGGAGACAGGGCTCAGGGTACCCGGAGGGAAGGTCTTGGAAGGACCTAAGGTAGGCACTCCCTTCCCGTGGAGGGAATCTGGAGAAGATAACTCAGGACTGCTAATGGGCTTACTGGTGGGTCTTGCGTACAAGGTACGGGTACCCTTCTCTACCGAGCCACCATGAAAGAAGGATGCCTTGTACCTCCGTCGATAGCAGTGGTAGACACTCAGGACTAGGAGAAGGACTGAGGTAATGACGGCCAAACAGACTCCCACCAATGCTGCCGTGGATACTACAAAAAATAGCAAAAGGGAGATTTGTTTTAACACTGGTCATAGTTATATGAATCCAAAGTTACATCTACCGAGAGCCGATGCGAGAGTCTAACCTTAGGGTTGGAAAACCAGTGGTAAATTCTCATTTTGGGTGAAAAAAACTCAGTACAATACGGAAAGAGAAGCCCATAGGAAAAGCCAAATTAGGCGCAAAATGAGATAATTGTACGTGTCAATATTCTATGCTGAAAATTAATAATGTTAGTGAAAATTGATTCTTACTATAATTGTTAAGTTATACTTGGTTCTTTGCTTCATTTTCTTAACTAATCTACTGAGCATCTTTCCTGTTGAGGTACTCGAAGCAGGGAAAAGCAGGGAAATGTTTTGGATAATTATAATGTTTACTTTCATTCTCTAGTTTATTTTTTTCAGAAATATGAATTGATAACACGTGAGCAATACAGAGTCAAAACAAACGTGGCCTTCTCTCAAGACGCTCATCACAGCTTTAATGATCGCCGCATGCACATCATGTATTATTAACCAGACTAGGGATTTTCATTTAACAGTTCACTGGGCATTCATCCGACCAAGCGATATAAATAGCGCCTTCTAAGCGACGCCAATTCTAAAACATTTAGTACCGTTACGTCCGTTGTTTTGTTTCAAATATTTCCCAAAATAGCTTACTTTTAATAATTGGTTTGTGTTATAAAAGCACAAATTGATTTCGACATAATTATGTTAATGTGTGAAAATTGCACGATGAAAAGATAATATATTTAACCTTTACATTACGCCTAAGATTTATTCCTTTTTATCTTGAAAGCAATGAGTAGAAACCAAAATTAACGACCAAAATATATTGCCGTGCGAGGGGACAAACCTTTAAAACAATTGAAGGTTTCGGCAGTACTATATACTGCCACCAAACCAAATATCACATCTATACCAACGCTGTAATTCTAGAAGCTACTAAAAATGTTGGTAGTATTTCTTTTAATTCTGCACACGGCGTCATGATTTGGGTGATAAATTATGGCAGAGAGCACTTGGATCTTTGAGTGTCTTTAACGTGGCGTCAGTCGGTCCATGCGTTGGTACAACCAGACACACAGCCTTCATTCACAGCGGTGCTATCGGGGGTAGATACTAGACAGCTAACGAGGATACGTGCTGGCAATCGGAACACGCGGTAGCTCGGTTCTGTATTCTTAGGGTGAATCCGCCATGTTTGTACAAAATACAAAGGGCTGATGGTTCTACTTAAAATACATTTTTTAGTCGACACACATGAACGAATTAACTTCAACACCTAAAATGTCTTTAAAAAAATACAATTTCACAAACAACGGAAAACAGTTTTCCTCGAACCAAGTTCCACTTGAATTGCACGTGCACAATCAGTTTGAAATTGGTTCTTAATCTCGGTGGAGATATAGCATCACTTTAATTCTAAATGAAAGCGGCTTTCAGGGCACACATCACGCCTGCTTTGTTTTCGGTTTTCCCTGGCGAATAAAATCGGCTTCAAGCTTTGGAACCTATTAGCGTCTTCGGTTATGATTTGGCATAATTTCTCTCATGAGCATGACTGTCATCCTTAGATTCTTTTCGTATTCATTGCCTCCGTCGCTTCTCCCCTCCGCTCATTATTTCTAAATTTTCGGGCATGAGTGGTGTTCTGTGCAGCTGCACACACAGGCGCTGCGCATTTTTGTTCTTCTAAAGGGAGACGGTGCCGTTGCCGCCGGCATTATGGCGGTAAAAAAAAATACCTGGGTGCTTTGACGCAGCTCCAATAATCGCGTTTGTCAGACTGGGCCATTTAGCTGGAGGCTAGGAATTATTGTCCAGTTCCTTGCAGCGAGTTAGTGTTCATCCCGTTCTTTACTTAAAATAACTATTCTAGACCACGATGAACATACTTTCTCATTTCCTAAAATACCTTTTGAAAAAGACCTGCAAATCTTTCTGTCGACAAAACTGCCTCAACTTTAACCAGTCTCTCGTTTGCCGTCTAAATCATGACACGGTTTTCCGCTGACCCTTATTTTGTAATAATCGGAAGAAAACATGTCTTGAAATAGACTTCGCTCGTTGTTATCGCAAGATAATTGACAATGGAAACAATCTCGAGGATATAAATCTACGGCGGACGTCGATGTTTTCCTTGCAGGCTTGCATTTAAGGCAACTATAACTCGTTTAGACTTACGTTGAAACTGCAAACTGATACACACAAAGGAAAACCTATTACGAACAAACAAAATTACTTCTGTATTTCCTATTGTATTTCCTTCTAATACTAGGAGAAACACGATGACGAAAAGAATTGGCAAAATAACCGCAGGGGAAATGTGGGGGCGCAGTTTTCCATTCCGCGCTCATTGTTATTGTAACATTTGCAGATCAATACACATAATGCTTTGAGTTATTCCTCTATCGACAAAGTCCGTCAGTCTATCGCCGTAAAATAACACCACCTAGACATCAAACTTCGAAAGTAAACCCCGAGAGTAATAGGAAATGTCTTAACATTGTCTCCGATCTACGTCAAACTCGGGGCTAGTTCTACAATGAGAACACGAAACTCAGGTATACAAATAACTTGAGGCTATTTTATATTATATATGCAGATTTCAATATTTCATTTTTAATTTAACAGCCACTTAATCGTCCATTTCTTTTTTATTTGTGTGTTTTAGGTGAACAAAGTTTAGTGGTAAACACGAGTAATAATAAAGTGAAAACTAAATGGGTTTTGCACACAGGCCTATATATTTTGTTCCGAACCCACAACGTTTTGGTCATTCATCGAAATCTGTTTCACTATATGCAGGGGAAAATATGCTATTGCAGATTAATTTATTTTGTGCAAGCCCAAGCCGGCCATAACCAATGCGATGAACCAATGCGACTTGTTTTATTAATAATCGCGGGTCAGTATAATTGTACAGCCGTTGAACTGAACACACACGACGGATGCGAGACTAGAAGTGCCGCGCCATGTCGCGAACCCGTTCGCCTGGCAACCGTTGCTAAGACGTATGTATGACGCCAATGTGACGTCATTCACAGTGCTAAAGCGCGGAAAAAATTGGTTGACTTTTACCAAGGATTCGTTTTACCGCATACACCGATGATTAGACGTTGTGGAGCGATGGCTTCAAGTATTTGGGACCAGGATATAAAACATGATTTGTCTCGATAATTTGAGATCTTCAAGGTGCGGTGAAAGGAAGACAAATATGTAAATATATTTCGCCATAAAATAAGTTATGTAAGCAATGATATTTATTCTAGTGTACCTCAGAGGTACCCATTTAAAGAAAAAACGATCCGGTCCCCTCCCCCAATTGTATCATTCACTTCATTCAAATGCAGCATTCCATCCGTGTCGGTCCTCAAACACCCAGCTTTTGATGTTTATTCAACGCACGATCTTACCGACACTCGTCAACCTGCTCATTCGAACAATGGCCCCAAGAAGATTCCTTGATGAGCCAGGGGCGCAAAGTTTTACCAAAAAGTCTTGTTTCTATAACCCTCTTAAATGCCACATCAGACCAACCACATAAGACTAACCCCCTAAGCATTTAGGACAGATGTTAATAAATGTGGGTTTTCTTAAGTTTGTTTTACTTCGTCGTAACTAATGAAGCGAATTGCGTTTTTAAACCACGCGGCACGAGGTGTTGACGAGGGTAGTTCATCAGCTATCTACTGTAGATAGCGCGCGCACATGCCTCTAGAAATCGATGGCTTGACATCACAGGATCGCGGCTGTATAACCTCGATACGCGTCGCAAACAACTCCGTCAATGTATAGCCATAAATTGATCACCTAATTGTTTTTGTGGCAACGAAAATATGCAAATACGAGTTATTAAACCAAATGACGACAAAGCAAGGATTTTATAATAGAGCATATTGAAAGGTTTATGTATACACGTGCATACAGTTAGAAAATCTATATTTTTTTTTATTTTAATTTTATTTATACGTGATATGTAACATATATCCGCAACAATATTTGTCAAGTAGACAAACAGTTATTTAGTTCTTGTGATTTTATTAAAATATATTATTCAGCACGACTTTTCCCGTTGGATTGAAGATATTGTCGATCGAAAATATTGATGGTAAAAAAAACATTCAATAAAACAAGTCGCAGTTTTAACTTTAGTTTAGACTTGTTGGTTTGAAGTGTAGGCCCAATGCCTTAAAGTCGTTTCGACAATAAAAGCAAGAGCCCATTACACGACCTATTACCAGGAAAGGAAATATCTAGACAGGATAGGCCTATGCCGACGGCTAAAACCTAAACGAAAATAGCTGCACTTATTGCTAGCAACGAGAGACGATCGATCTCATTAATTCCAGCTTCTAGCCGTCTTCGCATCATGTTGTCCTGACATTAATATATTCAGGTCAAAACATCACATCAAATGCCACCGATACCCGAGTAAACATATTCGAACCTCTTAGTCTCGTGAACAGAAAACGTCTGAATTAAGACTAAACGCGGCTTTACTACACTAAAAACTGTGTTTATAGCGATTACATACTTTTCTAAATATGCATTGCTATAGACAATGTACCCACTGTTTACATTTATATTAAAATGTCCCATCAATATGCGCACGCATTGTGTTTTACATAAATTTGATTATGAGGCGACATCAAAGGTCACATAATTCAAAGGTGGTCTGACCTGTGGCGTCACTTCTCAACCAAATTTTATGCAACACACGATGTGTGCGCATATTGCCGGGCACATTTGAATACAGATGTAAACATGTGACGTCAGAGGGCACATCGTCTATGTCGGTTTGTATTACATTTCCTTACACAGCGTTTCAACTTGTTTTTCAACTTGTCATTATTGAGGGCCTTAATCTCGGACAGTAGATCTTTGATGACAAGGTACCAGACGAAACCCACTACTATTATGTGGATTAAAAAGGTGTCTTGGCAGTCTGGTAACGTAAAGCTTACAATAAAATAACATGCGCTATGTGGTGGATTTGAGGCCTTGCATGAAAGGATTTTTGTGGCTACGGATTTGGCTCACTGCCATAGGCGCGTTACTGTGGTAATACATAAACAAATGCTTATTTCAGTCTTAGCTGAAACTGTCGAGACGTTTCCAACATGCCAAATTGCTTAGGTTTATTCGTTTAATATGCAATCCAACAGATTCGCCTCTCCCGAGGGACCCGACCAAAAGCGTTATAGAGCAGTTAGAAAGAGCGCGCCAGGAGTCAAGTACCAAGACATGATCTGAGATGGAATTATTGTTAAAGAGCGGACACGCGCGCAATAACCTCCCGAGAATAAGATAGGTTCGACTTGCACAGGGAGAGCGAGAGAATTATGTGCATAAATTAAACGGGCCTTACACTATGCAAGGCCCATCCAAACAAAATTGAATTCATTAGAACGGAAAAATACGAGAAAACAATTACAGATGAAGAAGTGTGCCAACTACTCCTCCCCCTAGGTGCCAGCTACTCCCCCCCCCCCCCCCCCCCCCCTGGGTGCCAACCACTCTCCCTGGGTGCCAACCACTCCCCCTGGGTGCCAACTACTCCCCCCCCCCTGGGTGCCAACTACTCCCCCCCCCCCCCCCCCTGGGTGCCAACTACTCCCCCCCCCCCCTGGGTGCCAACTACTCCACCCCCCTGGGTGCCAACTACTCCCCTTGGGTGCCAACTACTCGGCATAATGCCAAGATAAACAAAGCAAACGACACCCTATTCGCCTTAGTGCCGGTGTAATATGAAATTCAGACTCGTGTACAAATCCGACTCATTTTCCCTATTATTATTGGTTAAACACTCTCACGTGACCAGTCACTCTCCTAATTATCATTATCGTCACTTAGTTAAGCATGCGCAGTACTACCAATTAATCCGTATTTCAGTCTAAAACTCATACTACACCGGCTTCATTTTGGTTGTTAGGATTTTGTTATACCGACCAGTAGCGCCTACGACTTACGAACCCGTATACGACGCGGTAATTTAGCACGTATATGCACCCACCGTGTCAGGCTTCAATCACGCGCGTGGAGCTAAAGGTACGTGTTACTAATCATCGAGGCAGCGGTGTCTGAGAGCGCAGAGCATATTAATCATAAATTGAGCTAGCTAGACTACGAAGCCATGGAACAAAGATAAACACGAATAATACTAAATGTTACGGTACAGAAATTTAATTGTTGGACCGGATTTGCTTATTTTGTTTGGGAATTTTGTGCAACACATCAACTACCGGCATATACCGGCACTTTAAAATAAGTTGAAAAAGAAAGGTCCAAATATTAGTGGGCGTTTGCCAAACATACCGCCAAAACAAATTCTCAAATCCGATCTAGACTCTCTCCCTAAGGTTGGTTAGTGGGACCGAGGCCTCAGGTGCACTCCAACGAACCGCCTGCAAAATTCATGCGTCAAGACAACGTACGGTGCTAGCAAACATTTTGGAAGGTCAAACGACATTTCGCCCTCAAGTCACGTGTGTAGTTTATCACTACAAGTTACTTAATGTCAAAAACGAACTTTCAACAATGTGATATTTGTGGATCAAGACGCTGCCACGACGCCATTTATTTTTAGAACAACCGACGTGAATCGACGTGTTGCTGTAATTATGAAACACAATCGTTAATTTATGAACTGCGTCGACAAACGAGAAACAACTATACCAAGACAATGGCGTCGTTAGAACGCCACGTTTGCTGAAAGATAATGGCTAATGTTTGGAAAGTCACTAAAAACTAACCAATGTAGCGGTGTTTGTTGTACTTTTCAAGGCACTTATTAAGCCCTAACCCGGTTTTTCCGTCATCCTCGTTCTGGGTAAAATAACCCATCATAAGAAAATTTGTTGAAGGGAGACAAACATTAACGATGGTCGGATTCGAAGCACAAACCTTTCGATCCACAACTCTCCTCTCTACAAACTATGCTATTGGCAAGTTTGTCGAAGAAGCCGTTCTTTTATAATTCTTTATAATTCTTTTAATGTAAACGAGTTGCCATTGCTCTTTCTCATGAATATACATCCACGCACCACCCAGCTCCTGAACAAAAATATCCCGAAAAGCTACACCGGTTAGTATTATCGCGTGTATTTCTTAATGTTTGCGTCATGCGCACGTTAGTATATAAAACATGACGTAAACCTGTATTTGCTGCCACCAATCACCGAAACAGTGTCCAACTGTCTTAAGCAAGATGTGAATATGAAATGTCACGAACCGATAAGTCGTTGGAGGGAATGTAGCGCACGTTATTGCCTCGCGCCTATGGCTTCTATTTTCGTGTCAAGTGGAAACGTAAGACGTTCTGCCCTTCTTGAATAATGAACGTCACGATGTGAAGACTTCTCAGCGAATCTAGGTCTTGTAATCCGATATAGGCCTAGGTTAAGTAACAGTTTGTAGTTTACATGTGTGGGCCTGAGAGAATATTGTATGTCTATAGTCAATCATCATAACAGTCCTACAAGCTTCTCGTAAATGAAGCTAAATCGTGATCAAAAAAGTAACGAAAATATAGAACGATCGTTTTCATATCAACGTGACAAAGGTAAACGACTCATTTCGTTTTCATAATGTAATTTTATTTATTACATTATGATTAATAATCCAATAATTATTAGCGTTTTGCGGGTTTTCAGTAATCTTTCTTAAGAAGCGAAATAAAATGATAAATAAAAGTAAATAAATATATACGCCGTGAAAAAAATGTAGACGAACATTAAAAAATAGGGCCTAGCCATAACGAAATATGAATGTTGTTGTTATGTCCTCTTCGATAATCTGTTGATTTCCTTTAGCAATTTAACAAACACGAAATAAATGTCATACTTTGTTTATATATATTGGTCCAAGACCTACATGATGTTTTCTGTTCATGCATCCATGACAAACTCAAACCACTGGTATATCTCTTATTCTGAGAGAAAAAGAAGAGGCTGCTGACTCTAAACAACTTTTTTAAGATGCCGAGTCGGCAAATTTGAAGTGAACGATGAAAGTGTTTTTCCTGTGCGAATCAGGATGTCAAATTAAACCCATCAAAACCCGAGGGTAACTGGGCTAAAAGCACGCATGGAGCCGGCTAACCTCGCTTCATCATTCCACTGGCTCTGTTTCTATCAAATTACTCCTCGTATGTACACAGTAACGGGTTTCAATGATCAGGAGACATCTGCGAGGATTAGACTTGAATTGGTAAATTGGATGCAGGGTTTGAGGCTTTATGTTACTTAATGTCGCCACAGGTTTGAACAATAATAGCCGCTGCGCTCTGTCGTCAAAATGGTGCCTTGAACAATTGTGTTTGTATAATTCGTCTGAAAACAAATTAAGGTTTTGGGTGACATTTGGATTGTGATTACGTAAAATTTAGTTACGCTTAAATCACACTTAAATTTATTATTTTATCTTTTTCTTTCAATATACCGAAATTCTTTATTTAATTCAATATAAAATTATCGAATTACAAAAAAAATCCGGTTTAAAATATTGTAACTGTGACTTGTGTTTCATTACTCAATGAGCAAAATGTATAGGCCTAAACAAAATAATCATCTCATACACTAGAAAACAGATTTAATCATCAATTAATAATCAAAATGCTTATCACTTAATAATCGGCAAAGTCCCACGGGTCACAAAAGTAATTTCCTTTCTTGCAAGCTAAATTAAACACCCTAATATAATATTATAATAGTTTATATATGTATGCTTAGAACTCATCGATTAGCAGGAGGTCTGTAAATTTGAGGAACGTAACTATTTTTTTATTTGGGCGCCCATGTGATGAAATGTGGACGGAGAAGTATAGAGGAAATAAACGGACTGGGAGAAATGGAGATAAATTTAGTTATATGTGGGGTTAGAGAAGGGGTGAGAAATAATGGGGAGATGGCTGTGTGTGGCAAAGCAGTGAACGGTTGTTACAATTATTGTTTTAATTTTAATTTTGGGAAAATAAGTTAAAAGGCGTTGATCCATTAAACTATGCCGGTCAACTCAAAATGTTATTAGATATCAGTTATTCTGTTTACAATTGAGATGTTTTAGACATTTGGGTTGCGCACGATAGTATTTATAATACTTAGAAAATCGTACTTTGACTCAGTGTTCCGAATATAGATCCCATCATTTTTGTTTGGAAAATGTTTGTTCGCCAATTACAATACAAAGTTGGGTAAATACATGGCTATACACATACACACAGACAGAAAGACGAAGTGACAGATACAACGGTGCTTACAAGCGCAGCTCATTCAAGGCCATATGGCGCCTCTGCTGATTATATATTTTTTGCTTGTTAAATTCAAGGGATGCCATATCGGTTTTTTAGTTTTTCGATAGAATATTAAGGAAGGGCAGAAAACATGACGATAATTCAGTAAATAATTATAGCGAGCGCGTCATGCATTCCGTGAAACCTGATCCGGCCTCGGAAATTAGACAAAATATCAACTCCCAGATTGAAAATGGTTTCAGATATCGATGCTCTGATATTGCAGAGCTTTTCTAAAGTGCTCGTGTGGGCGGATCAAGGCAGCTTGTCGACTACCAAAAAAAAAAAAAAAAAAGAAGTGTATTTTGTGTATCAAACGGCGTTTTCTTGCGATAAACGGATGTACCAATTCAACGGCTAAGTTATAGGTTCAATCTGATGACAAAATGACAAATTTGAACAGTGTGAAATTTGATACAAAGTCAATATATGTAAAATCCATAAACGAACAAGATATGTTTTGACATTATGGGGAAACAGAAATGATTGCATTGATTCTCTTTTAATGGCCACATTGCCACCTGATGTCTGTTTGTAACAATGTAGGGCTAGCCTTTAGGGTAAGACGACTCCAGGAAAACCTAGACGGATGACCTTTTTAGAGTAAGGACGTGCTGACATTTTGAAGAAGAAGGTTATTGAAAGGTTGTGTTAACGCGCCATGTACTCAATTTTAATTTTAAATGTGGCTCGAATTTTATGGTAAATTCACAACAATGTAGAAACATTTAAATAAACATTTCATTTAATCAACATAATAATAAAACGGTATTCATAAAAAAATAACAGATAAAACGAAATCACTATAGATGAGTGATATTTTGCACGGTAATATTTCTAAAATTGTTTTGATTGACCGACGGGAAAATATATACTTTTACTGAAAACGCTAACTTGATTTTAACGAAAAGGTCGGTTGTTAAACTCCAAGATTGTCCATGATAATCGAGCGATTCCTGCCGTGGCTGTGAGCCATTCTACGGCATGGGAAATTCGCGTCCTTCGCCTCGAGTTCCTGCGACTACCTTTAATTTGATCAAACCAGTTTCCGTTCAATCGATCCATCTATAGCCAGAAATCCACCTGCCCCAACGCGTCGCCAGTCCCGTTTAGTTCTGTTTAGCTGAGCGAGCAGCAAATATTCAAGCACTTTCCGTTAGTTTTCTTCTCCCATTTACTTCCGGTCAAACAAAAAAGACTGTTCTTTCACTGTCATAGAATATTTGACTTAGGCCTAATATCACACAAGTTAACCAATATTCACCTCAAAATCCAGCTTCTTTTAAAAAGAAGTTAAAATACATTACGCACAGAAACAGAGGCACGGGTTAACATCACGTGAAATCTATGTTTGGTTAATTGTAGCTATAGTATTTATACACCATACGGTAAATAACAGCTGTTTGTTTTTGTAAAGTCATATGAATAAAACAAGACGGCGTTTATGTTATGAAACAATGGGCATGATCCAACCATGCATATTACTCGGTGATTTAACATGCCAGCTACGATTCTTCTGTAACATGCACATTTTAATTTCGCTGTTTCAAACTTTTTATATAAATCAAATAATGGTTCTATACCAAGTCTTATTTTTATTCCCATGAGCTTTTTTGCTTGTGCGATGCCTCAAACAAAATAATAAATTGTGCAAATTCTATGAGATGCGCCGGACACACACTGACAATCTCCGAAATAAATGGAATTAAAGAATTAAGAATCTTCCTCAAGAGACGGACACACGTCACTCAGCGTCATAGAAGATAAAAGCACTCGAGAGCCTTGAAATTAATTCATTCTTTTCAGCGATGAATAGGACTTTGTTTGGTAAAACATTGTAAGGAAGACTGCGTGTTTGTTAATTGAAGGGAAAACATCGCAAAACTCTTAAGATATTTGAAACAAAGCCAACGATGTTTGTCACTGAAATGAAAAAAAATACTGCAATGTATTCAAGAAATGTCACAACTGAATGTTAATACAATTTCATACAGAGAATTATAATTGACTGCACATCGTATGCCGCCATTTTTATTTCGGAATCGGCCCAGCGTGCACCAGTCTCATTGCGTGTAGTACTACATGTATATGATGGCCCCGAGTGTACAGATGTCGACTTAAGACGAACTCTTAATAATGATTCTATATTATTACTATGTAGGCTCCATCGATTCGTTTCCTGAAGAGTTTCAAGAGAAACCTTCAATATTCATTTCTGGCTCACAGGTCCAATGTTAACTTTAAAATGAAAGGCCTTAGGCTAAAAGAAACCGACAGGGGGCGCTCACATTGGTATGGAATCAAGAAAACAATTCGATCGGTTTCATTTACAAGTTTAAATTGCCCCCGCTGCGATACCATTAGTGTGATGTAAGGCCATAGCACCCAAACCAACCTACAGTTTGAGAGACAATCAATTAAGACCATTCTGAGGAACCTTTGACGATAACAAGTTGCCAAACATTCGTCTCATGTAGGCCCTAATGTCTACCCGAGGGACTGATGTGGGTTATATCTAACGTAGATATCCATTATTAACGCTCTCTGTGTACATGTACATGTATACCTTCTTCATGTTTAACAAACTCCTTGGCATTTTACTCTGTAGTCCCCAAGCACATTGCTCTGCCTCTTCTCTCCGAGAGCAGCTCATGTTTCTTATCTTCCCCTGACCCTTCAACCGTCTCATCCCTACACCGACCGACCGCTAATGGATTGGTCATGGAAATATGTAGACTCGTTAGACGGGAAAGAGGGGAGTTATGGGAGGCGTGGCTTGCTGTACAATTTCAGAGGGTGGGTCGTTTTTGGTTGTATTAGTGATAGGTTAGTAGACAGCCTGACTGGTCACATGCGCATGAGCTTGCTGCTGAAATCGACCAAACGGCTTGAGATAGTCTAATATACCGACTGACCAACTTCAAACTACATGTACAATGTATATCTGAACAAAAACCAACCGGATAACTAACATCAACGGGAAGGTTCACTTCACAATAACCGAATGGATACCGTGATCGACAAGAGGCCAACTGAATCGACTAATAACCGACTGGTAAATAGGTCAATAACCGACGTCGACTGACTAGTAATAATATCAAACTGACAACGGATACATAACCAAAACACCGACAAACCAAACTGTTGTCAAACTCCACCGACCAACTGTCGAACCGACTGACATACAGACAGATAGACTGACAATCGACAGACAAACTCCCCCAAATCGTTCACAGTTCACAGAACCAGCAACGCTGAACTGAAATTACAGCTTGACTTCACTGGAAGTTAACACCTTGGCAAACATACCCCAAATATTAATCTAATGAAGGGCACCCGTTAAACCTACAGGTGTTAATATAGGGTCCAGTACAAAATTGCAAATACCATCTCAGCCGACGTGAGCAATTTATATAACAATACGTCAAATTATCCATGAAAAGTGACAGCTTTTTATTGGAAACTCAATAGTAGCTGATGGCGGAAATTAGAAATACAATATTGATGGACAACTCTTTAATCTGGATACTTTTTTTAGCGGTTTTGCACGACAAGCGCAGACTTACGTCAAACATTAACCGAGACATTTTGCATCTCACTCAAGCGCTGTAATAATAATAATAGATATTTAACGTTTTCAACGTTTGTCACCAGTGTGACCACTCGTTATTTTCATTTCTTTTAAGATCAGCATTCAAAATCTGTTAAGATCTTTCAAGCCTATGTAAATTTGTACACAACTTAATAAAATACATGTACATTCACATGTAAATTCACATGCACTTTCACAGATTTTCACATATAATCT
The DNA here is from genome assembly GCA_037893245.1 of Crossaster papposus. NCBI lineage: Eukaryota > Metazoa > Echinodermata > Asteroidea > Velatida > Solasteridae > Crossaster > Crossaster papposus. Next base: position 276,998 of record JBAIAA010000789.1, on the reverse strand, counting down.
TTCAAGATCTTTCAAGCAGTGGCAACACTGTTTATCACTACCGTTTCTCATAGCTAACCCTCTGATATGAAGTGCCGTTTTATCAGAGGCTTAGAAAAAAATGTTAATAAATGTGGCTCATTTCATTTTGATACAATCTCCCTACCATAGAACTGAAGTATGGCACGCCTCACAATCTCAATTTTAATATCCGGCTCCAATGCAACTGGGATTTGCCGGCAGCGGAATGTTTTGACGGCTTTTTTTATATCTTTCAAACTGATCACATAGTTTAGTTTACTTCGGCAAGCTATATATTGTTAGTAACGCAGAACTTCGTAACATTTTTTAAAGGATTCTTCTCTTGACAACAACGAACCTCCCTCTGAAATAAACCGAGCAAAACATGAATATTGTGTTCTCGTAAACAAACAGCTTGCAAATACTAAAATTGGTCCTATCTTTAACCCCCCCCCCCCCCCCTCCCCCTCCCCTCGCGATTAAATTTCAAAACCCTCCATCTCCTGACATTAATATTGTCGTGTACAATATGAACCAGGATTGGTAAACCTATTTAACTGTCCTTGCAATTTGTCACATTTTATGTCCAAGACGACAGAATTGCCCCGAGGCGCCGCATCCTGAATCTAAGACGCTAGTTGGAACTTATCGTCTTCGGATGCATTCTGTAACTATATGTAGACCGAGGCAGAACGCGGCCCTCTTTTTATGCACGCATGGTTTAAAGAGACATAAATATGAAGCAAGATATGAGATATTGTGTATTTACTAAAATCATGTCTTTAGGAGTATATTCTATTTCTCACATGTGCCACACTTAAAAAAATTACCAAGTATCAACAATGATGGTTTATTGTGTAGACCACATGCGTGAAAAGACTTTCACTATAGACATTATCTCTCTAAATTCCAAAGAGTGAAAGTAGAAACTAGATGATTTAGAGTGAAAACCTCTGATTTTAGATTGAAATACACTGAAAATAGCATCATTTCAGTGGAATTCGATTGGATTTAGATCTTTTTTGAGAGAATTAATTTCACTCTAAAACGTCTGCTCCCTAGTTTTAGACTGTGGGCGTGAATTTTCACTGGAATGGAGTGAATTTGTACTTTTTGGCAATAAGAGAGTACTCTGCGATCAGCTCCACTAAGCTATTCAATCTTGCTTGTTTTTATCTGTCTACTAGTAATAGATCACATTGGGTGAAATCCTCCATCCAGCGTCTTGTACTTGTTTTCAGTCGCTATTGCTATCGCCTCGGCTGCAGATTGAAAATGCCAAATAAATTTACGGGCGAGATAAAAGTGCCGGGCGAGATAAAAGTGCCGGGTGAGATGAAAGTGCCGTGCGCGCCGTTGCCCTTGTCGATCTTTAATGATCAACTCTCTTGTTTCAATGGATGTGTTGAAATCAACACGCAACGAGAATACACGAAGGGAATAGGCAAGGTGTTAAATTTGAAATGAGTTTCATTTCGTAGTTACGACTTGACATTTCTGCTTAGGGCCCACGGGCGTGTAGTTATATTAGGAATATCTTTCTGGTCCTAACTATACACATAATTTGAATGGTTTCCGTTTGGAGGGTATCATGTTAGCTCCTAAAAACAAAATCGATCTTACATAATTTCAATTTCCCCGCACACAAATTAAAAACAAAATATTTTCAAAGTTGGGACCAAAAAATAAACGAATTAACAGACAAAATCAGAGCAACTTATGTAAACAAAACACACACTCTGTTCGATTATTAAGGCACGAATATTTGCCTTGGTTTCATAATAGAAGAAAATAATAGCAAGCATCCAAGTTTGACCCAAAAGTAATAATCATATCTTGCATTATTATTACAATTCCTTATTATTGTTCAAATACATGAATTGTGTACCACGTATATCATGAAGTCGAGTTCCTCGCACGGAGGCCGTCATTGATTTATTTTTCAATTAATTTCTTCATCCCAAGCTCCACGAAATCGAAATTAAATGGCAATAATTTGTCTCGCTTCGTCAGGTTTGTTCTCCGATTAGTTCACGGTTTGAGTAGCGAGTTATCATCCTCCCGTGCGAAGATTCCAAGGTCGGCTGGGACCGTCAACGAACCCCGTGCGTCATTCGAGACACATTCACCCCAAAATCAATCCCTATAATCCATATAAAATATCACAAAATTACAACTAAAGAAACAAATATATATTTCTGAATTGAAACCGTGCCCACAAGTGAGCTTCAGTTGCAAACCGAGAGTGATTTAATAGGCAAAATTAAAATTGACCGGAAAATGTCCGAGCTTTTCGCGCCGGGTGACACCTGTCGTCGGCGCGATCGACCGGGAAGAATCAATTGCTGGCCCGGCGAGCAGGGCCCGGTGTTTGCATGGTGCTGGGTTAGAGGGCTCGATATGTATGCAGCAAGAGAAACTGGTAAACACAACCGAAACCTCAGCTAGTAAGGGAAGTCACCAGTGGAGCTGTTTGAACAATAATTTATAAAATCTATAAATTGGTCAAAAAGTACTCGTGGAAAAACGACTTGTTGCCCTATCGATTGTTGGATACTTAATTGACTCAAGTTGAAATATTCGTCATTGCACTTGCTCAATCCACAGTGCCACAGTTAAAATAGCGTACAAGGTCAATACATGTTATCGATTGATTTCTGTTAAGTTCATAAACCACTGCGAAAAACAAACTAAAACCAATATCTTACAGTCACATGCACTTGTGAAAGTAAAAGTACGCTTGTAAAATCAAGTCTACCACGAGCCAATGTGGCCTACCAAGCCGCCTTTTTTCTCTCTAGATTTCTTGGCATGAGACGACTGCAAATAATATTCTATTCCCGTTTTTAGATGAGATGTCAGTCCATCGCAGGTACTCCCCAGTTAATGCCGGTACCCAGTTAATGCCGGTACCCAGTTAATTTATACTTCTGGGTGGAGCTGAGCAAAAAGAAGATCAAGAACACATCATCAATGGCAAGTAGCTGGTTCGAACCTGACCTGATAACAAGTCGCGAATTCCCCCCATAAACCCAAAAGCTAATAATGGATTACAAAATATCATCTATTAAAAAAAACTACGAATTTTGTCTACGTGCAACTGAATAAGCCGGCCTTCTGAAAGCTACGCGATTTGTGAGACCTCATTTCGTATGTGCGTTCCAGGACGCACACGTGAACACGCATAGTAATGAACACCGTTTGAATGCGAAGCATATTAATGAACACGAATAAATTATACAGCAATTTCTTTTGTCAAAATGGTTCGCATCGAACGAGAAACTCGATTGAAATCGTCGTCCAAAATGTTAAATGTGGACGTCGGGTATTAATACGGCTCCGTTTCATGCCTTTAAGCAAGTAAATTAATTTAGTTTTTTTGTTTCTTCAATTTGAGCGGGAGAATATTATGAAAAGGTTATAAACTATTATCCTTGTCAAGTTAAAAATATGTTCTCTATATTTCTATAGTTTCCATAGACGTGTTTTATTTGTTTATTACAATTATAATGCAATTATTATTTTCTTCTGATTAGACTAAAGTCTTTCGTTACCATGTATCCCATAGCAACGGTCACTGACACGCGCCCTTTACTGCGCAAACTCGATGACATTTGCCCTCCTTCCCCGGAATACCGAAAACTATAAAAGACAATGAACTCGCTCCCACGAAATCAATGATTGAATTTTCTTGCACATCCGCGTTGCAATTTCGCACGTAAACGTCGGCCAAAAGGTTTTAATTTCCAACCCGCACCGAGCAAAGGTATTCAAAAATCTGAAAGACACACACCAACTTAATCAAATCAAATATCGTCGCTTTATTTTAAGCTTCAAATGTTGGTGGTGTTGTACTTTCAAATTTAATTTTCGTCCGGGGACTGTTGGCATAGCCGACACGCAGTGATTTAGCTGTGATTTTAATATCGGAGCCGTTGACTCATCGCAATAAATTTACTGTCCGGGTGGTTGAGAGGTTTCGAACGGCGAGCGGCGAGCGGCGAGCGGCGAGCGGCGAGCGAACACCGCGAATACAGCTCGACTTGTAGTGTGACGTAATTTTGATCTATGTCAAAATTCATAATCATACTCCGCCGCGTAGTAGATAATGACCACAAACCATGCGAACCCTTGACATAAAATAAAGGTCTACAGGTAAACATTAATACAAAATATTACAAAGCTGACAAATTAAGCCCGGTTCATATTCCTGCGAATGTGAACCGAATTTCACGACGTCAACAATAAATTCGCGAAAAATCGCGATCGTGATAGGAACCACATTAATACCGAACGAAGCTATGTGTACTATTTCCAGGAATCGGTTTCTTTCTAATTATTGAAGAGATCGCTGAACAGTAGTCTGTTGTGGCCAACGTGGGGAAACATTTTAGACAAAACAGACAGGACAAATAAACTGTGAAGGACAAAGAAAGATTTGAAAATGAAAATGTATGTGATTTGCGCACGGTGCGTGTGAAAACCAAAATTAGCTTGAGATTGCGCGCGCAGCTCTAGTTTTCAATGATATACGTCAGTGACGTCAGATTCTACAGATTCGCCATTGACGTCAAGAAATCTCGTCAAAACCTAATTAGAATTGTAGATTGGTTTGGCATCTAACCAGAAAATAATGAAAGCGAGAATTTCGTGTTTTATTTTCAAGTTATAAAAAAAAATAGTTTCGGGGAAATTATACGTGTAAAGAGCTTTTATAATCTTGAATTTTTACACAATGGTTCACATTGAAGAGCAATATTCAAAACGCCATGACAATAGCACGTCACGAGCTATTACATTCGGAAAAGTAAACACATATCTCTCCCCCCCCCCCCCCCCCTCAAATCTCCGTCAGTACTAATTAGACATTGTGGGACTTGCTTTTTTGCAACTGTATTTTGAAGAGAACAAATGATGCAGCGCCCACTGCTTCGATTATAGCTGCCCCGCCCCGTTTAGATTTGTGAATGCTGAGAACCAGGTTTGGTTTTATATTCTTCAAAAACGGACAGGATATTTTTTTTAAGTGCTTCTATTTTGGAACCACAATCTATAAATACCGTTTTTGTCTTGTTTTAAAGTAATTGTTGGGGTAGCGGTTAATGTGCCCCTAAATATCTGTGTTTTGTTATTATATTCTGCCACAATGATTGCTCATTTTCCTTCATCTTTGCAATTGGCAACATGGCCATTTTTACATCCATACACCAACAAACCAATGTCCCCAAACCCAAACAATACGAGATAATTCTACTCACGTTGGTATTTGTATCCAGGATCATCCGTTCTTAATCCTTTGTCGCCCATGCCCATGCTTCTAGACACGCGGTGGCCTTTACCCACAACACCCGCGACCTGTGATATTCAACTAAACATAAACCAATCCTCTTTCCGCTGTACAACAGCTGTCAGTTCATTACAAACATCTCCCAGTTCCTTCGTCGTCTGATGATTTCTCGATCTTTTCTTTCACGCCGAACACTCCTTTTCACTTCAGCATAACGCAAATCTCACATTATTTCCGTCCACAATCCGTTTTTGGTGTGGATTGTTATGCACCGTCTAATGTAGAATTTCTTGCAGTGGGATGTTTTGCGTCAATGATGCAGCGTTCATGGAGCATACATCTCGCAACGCGTTTCCTGCCTCCCTACGCATCAACCAGTGGATGGCTGTCATAATGCAATTTCTTGTAAGAACACGCACTGCAGCGGTCTACAGGGAATCGACGCTGCTCAGGTTCCATCAGTCTAATTAAACGTGACGAGTCGCTTGGGGGCGCTCAACTTCTGCAACAACTTAACACTGGGGTGCGTTCCGCTCAAGCGAACGTTGCCAACGTTGGCCAACGTTAGCGTTGTTCGCTTGAGTGGAACGCAATGTGCGCCAATTATGTTGGCAAACGTTAGCGAAAACGGCGAACGACATTTCGAGCTGTTTGCTGTTGGCCAGTGACGTATTTTAAAGATGGCGGAGAAGTTAGCAGCCGACAGTTTTCTTTTTACAGTTTTGATTTACATTTCATACTTTTCGTTATAAACGGTGGATCGTTTTGAGCAGTTACAGGGGTCTTCTTAATTTAAAAAATGAGTTGGACAAAAAACAGCCAACCAAACGATGTCACTGTCACTGGGCACCGCCATTTTGAAAACGTATTTTTTTAAATATCGTTCCACTTCAACTAACGCAAACTCAAAACGTAGGCGAACGTTCGCGCAAACAGTTCGCGTAAGTGGAACGCACCCCCGGTTTGTATTGCTCTTTATATGGTGCACTAGCCTAATTCAAGTCCCATTGAAAACTGTGTAAAATCAACAATGTTCAGGACCAAGTTTCATGCAAACCGACATCATTGGGGTTTCTCAAACAACAATCGGATTATTTTCATGGTCTTTATATTTCCATTTCTTTTCGATTTTTAGTGGGTTAGCCAATAATACTTTTAATATTCACACCAAAAGAAACTCGCCTCACATAAGGGATACTTCCCGAGCCTGCAAGCAGCCATTTTACAAATGGCATTCCTCCACGTTCTAGGGCAATTAGGACAAATTTTTCAACCGTAATTTTATCAATTCTGCCCTCAGATTGAAGCTCAAAAACCAGGGAGTTGATCCTAGGCTATATTTACACAATCCCACCATTTTGTTTACCAAACGGCCTCCTTTTTCGTAGAAATTCTCCCTTCGATCAGGGTAGTGCACCCTAAAACGGGTACGAGTTTGCTTTTGCCCGTGTGGGGCGGTGCAGGGAGGGGCTACGCGATGTACATGCACGGTAGGCACACGACCCGCAAACATGGCGTTACTAAATACACGATCAAAACTGGCGAAATTTTCTATTTTGCATCCGCTACGTTTTATGAGCTGAAATTGCACCAGATAAGTTTATCACGCACCCCCCCCCCCCCCCCCCCCCCCCCCCCAAAAATTGCCGAAAGGTCCACATTTTCCGGGGTAAATCATGGTATTTTGATGTAGAAATACTGTACTGGCGCACGAAAAAATTTGGTCCCATTTTTGTCCCCATCAGCACAAATTCGCCCCCCAAATTACCAAAAGGTCCACATTTTTCGGAGTAAATAATGGTATTTTGATGTAGAAATAACGGTACTGGCACACGGACAATTTTGGTTCCATCTTTGGTCCCATCAGTACAAATTCGCACCACCCCCCCCCCCCCCCCCCCCCCCCTCATACAATATCCTGCGTACGGGCCTGCAATTGCCCGGTATCTGTAATGTGCGCTGGGATTTTTTGCACTGTTTCCCCGACTCCTACACTGTGAAATATCAGCAACCGTGTGTATGCCGCTTCAATGTTCAGGAGTATGGGAACAGTGAACAAATGCACCAGCGCACAACGGGCATTTTTTTTCCACTTTGTTTTGGATTTTGCATTTCACATCCCATCCCCCCTTTCCATCGGGGTTATCGCAGATACCGGGCAATTGACGGTTAACTGATAGACTTATATAATGTAATGCTTAATATTCTGGTGCAATTTCAGCTCATAAAACGTAGCGGATGCAAAAATGTTTATCCAGAAAGGAGGCCCAGGAACACATCAGGGCTGCGTTCCACTTACGCGAACTGTTTGCGCGAACGTTCGCCTACGTTTTGAGTTTGCGTTAGTTGAAGTGGAACGATATTTTAAAAACTATGTTTTCAAAATGGCGGCGCCCAGTGAAAGTGACATCGTTTGGTTGGCTGCTTTTTGTCCAACTCATTATTTTTCTTTAAAAGATCCCTGTTACTGCTCAAAACAACCCACCGTTTATAACGAAAAGTATGAAACGTAAATCAAAACCGTGAAAAGAAAACCGTCCGCTGCTAACTTCTCCGCCATCTTTAAAATACGTCACTGGCCAACAGCGAACAGCTCGAAATGTCGTTCGCCGTTTTCGCTAACGTTCGCTAACATAATTGACGCACATTGCGTTCCACTTACGCGAACAACGCTAACGTTGGCCAACGTTGGCAACGTTCGCTGGAGTGGAACGCACCCCAGATCTGTGAAGTTTTAAATCACACCGCAAACAAGAAAGAGCGCCCCCAATAGCCTTTACCCGTAAAATAAACCTCCGTCATTCCAGATTCCGGACGTTTTTTTTGTCTGTGGCCGCGCGCGCCGGATAGAACAAAAACAGTGCAGCAGCCAATTTCACGAAACTTTATTACATGTACATGTTTGGAAGTTGCAAATAGAAATGAAACAAAGTTAAATAAAGTGAATTACAAATTAATACCAGTCTGCTTTGATGAACTATTTGCGCTTAATGATGCGCCAATGTTTTAAGCTATATTAAACATTAAAGCGAGGCTTGAAACGCATAAATAGTCTGGCACCATCCAATTCAACGGTTTGTGGTTTACATAAACGGGATTTTGTCGCAACGACTATGTCGCGGACGGCAATTGTCGCACACGTGCGCGCGTGTAAAATAACAAACAAAATACATGTAGTACGGTTGCGCAAAGAGGTGCACGACTTTGTCGCGTGATTAAACGCGTTCATTAATTTATGCGTGTAAATAAAAACGCGTCTATAATGAATACGCGGACATTATCGCTCGATAAAATCGCTTCACTGTGATTCAGGGAGCACCATCGATAAGATGTCTAGGCCCCTAGTGCTACCCCAGCGCTATAGCGACAGCCGGCATTGACTCATTATAGGTTTGTTCAGTCAATATCGCCCATTTGAAGGAGATTTTAATGCTCCAGACATAAATATCACCCCTCCCCGATCCCTGAGTCAGATTACCCCTCTCCCCTCGCCCCTTCGGTCTCATGAACTCCTACCCCTATTATGGATTGTAGATCAAATCGCCCCCTGGCCAACTCGCCTCTTACCAAGCTAAGTCCACCCTGAACGCAGATTGTAGTCACAATTAAAATTGTGACTCGGAAAATGTTGAATTGAAATCGAAGTTTTAGAATATTGTTTTCTAGGAATTTGCATCACCAAGTCACTGAGCTAAATCTTTACAAGGTTAGTTGTCAACCTTCCTTTACTTTGAGCACATTTTCTGCTTCAAACGATACAAAATAATGACAACTGACAACTGTCCTTTCAGGGTGCGTGGGGTAGTATACAAATACAGCATGGTTAAATAACAGTAATCTTTATTTCACCAAAATCTGATCATCCATTCAAGAATTTCACAGAATCTCGTAGTTGGTTTAATATTAATACGAGTCGAGGGGGTGAGTTAGTCAGGAGGCGAGTTGGCCAGGAGGGGAGTTGGCTTTGGGGCCAGACGGCCAAGGGGAGTCAGCCGGGGGGAGGGAGGGAGTCAGCAAAGGGGCGATTTGGTAAGAGGCGACTTGACCCGACACTCTTTATGTACCCCTTCCTCAGTAGACGATGGGTGATGGTTATGATGGAGTGAGTCATTGATCGGACCTGGCTTCTGTTCATCCCCCCCCCCCCTACCCCCTACAATCATTGACTGGGTCTGGGGACTGGCGCAGTATATAGAAACTGTTGAAAACTGTTGTACTTGTTTAGATCGTACATGTACGTACAAGCACAATTTCAGTTGCAAAATTCATAGTCATACTGTTCTTTAGGTAAACAAACTGCACGCTTTGTAACTTATCCATGTAGCTAGCCTACCGATTCGGTATTTTGTCGATTTAAAATGAATTCATAAAATTGCCTTTAGCCATCTACACATACTTTGCAACCTCGGGCCTTTTTAATGATGTAAATAATAACTGGATGCCACTTCATGCCATTTGCTTTACATAAATAATGTGATTTGAATGTACATCTACATGGGAGGTAGGCCTATAAGTTTACGAAGCAATTAAAAGTGAGTGTTGGCATTTATTATGTTTTTGTCAACTGAAAACGCACCAAGTTTGCACAGCTGACATAAAGACACTTAATCTAATCTATACACCGCTGTTTATGTTTTCAAAAAAACCCACAAACAAACAAACAAACAAACAAACAAACTAGCTGTGAAAATGACAAGACGCGTACTGATTCTATATTTAGGGTTATACCCGTCGTCCGACTTGAACTTGATTTGGCTGAGTTAAAAATTCGATGTTCTGAAGGAAGTTAAGCGATTTCCCATTCTGTCTCGTTCAGCGGGGTGACTTGTCAGGAATTTCCGACATTCGTTGGAAATCATGACGGACAAATTATTATCCCAATGGGAAAACAAAACCTAACTTGTTCGAAAATAGCTCACGTGACCCACAGGGTTGTGAAAGGGGGGGGGGCTTAAGTAGCGCCGACGGCTGTTTTGTAACCATGTCTTAATTCATTTATGACGAGTCAAAACAAGTCATTCAGCTATAACTATTTTCACATTAAGAATACGAAGATTTTCCAAATTGAACGTGGAAACGGTTTAGATCTTGAATTACAACTTGAAAATGTTTCTTCAATTATCTTTAACCCTGCCCCACTATTACTGCAAACAATAAACAAATAAGGCCCCAAAATAAAGAAGCAAAACAAAAATAGATTTTTTTTCCACCGACTTGGATATCAAAATCCATACAAACAATAATTATGGCTATGTTCTATGTATTGAAACGTTGACCTATATTGTGCGCGATGTGCAATGTGCAATATTTTTTGTTAGCACAATAATTGCTGTAAATAGTACTGTTACTCTTGTTTTATAACCGCCCTTTCCGCCCATATTGTCATCATTCTTGTGTAATCATTGACACTAATCTGTAATCGCTCAATAATTCGCGATTAACTCACTTTATCCATTAAAACAATTACGACAATGGGCGTTACCGTTTTCTGGCCAAACTTTTGGGTGTGGTGTTTTTTAGCCTTAGTAGCTTTACGCGTGCGGTTAGTAGGACTAGTCACGTACGCGCGCCCCCATGATCGATCGCGCATGCGCAATAGGGCCCCCTCGCTCCAATGCATGGTGTTGTTACTGCGTACGATGGATAGGTAGGTTAAAAAGACGGGTAAAATGAGTGATTCTCCAGCCAAATCGAAAAGCGTTTTGTCTTCGGATCGAAACTCCAGAGAGCTAGACAGGGATTCCAAGACGTCTATGGAGGGTGCAGTTATGACGAGATCCGGAATGAGGGTTTATAAGATTGTTTTGTTGGGCCAGGGCGGTGTCGGCAAGAGTGGTAAGTTAAGTTCTGCTGTTCATCGACGCGACGTTGATAACATTTCTGCGCTAGTATCACTATATACGCGTTGTGCTCGTACGTGTGCAAGCTAGTTCACTAGTTGTAGCTATTTTTCGTCTGCTTTATTCTTCGTTTTCTGGCGTTGAATTAGGCCTACCAAAACTGCTTGAGATTGTGTTTTTATGGTATTCCCTTATTGATATACACAAACTGAAACAAATTATTATTTTTATTAAATATGGTCTAATAATAGACTAATGCGAGTAGAACGAAGTTTAATTTATTTTCAGGCCAGAAAAATTGTAATATTTCATATGTTTACACATAGAGACTTTAGAGATTGACAGATAGATTGTTTGCTTTCAGCAGACATGTTGGAGGTCTGACAAGAGGCAATTTATAACATCTAGCGTTGGAACAAAAGCACACACCAGAAAACAATGTCGAGGCTCTAGCCTCGTTTGAATTCATTTTGCAGGCGTTGAATTGGCGTTGACCTAGTAGTAGCGTGACACAAGTTATCATGAAGGGTCCAGCCCTGTTTTGCTTGATTTTTTACAGATAACATAACACATTTTTCCAAACACAGTCGCATGCAAATGAAATGCCATGGTTGTATTCTGAGTAAATGACGCAAATACGTGGACATAGTGCACGCTGTTTGTATTGAGGTATATCGGAATAGGCTGTTGATTTTTGGACCGTTTAGCATGCCTGGAATTTCAATCGCCAAATATGGCTGTTAAACTGATAAGTTTTGTTTACCAAATTCTTTAGAACTTGACAGCCCCGGATTTGTGTGTTATTCTGCCAGATCTACAAACTCTAAGTTTATGTTTTTGCAATTTCTGTTCTTGCAAAGATTAAAATGTTTTATAAATGTTTGCAATTTCCATGTACAGTTTGAATGTGATGTTATTGGAAAAAAAAAACACCATTTACTTGTTCAATTAAACAATTTTTTAGAAAGGTACATGTAGTTTCACTGGAAATTGTTGAAAAGACCAGTTAATAAGAAAATAATTATTTGTTTGTGAGACACGCAGTTCGTGATAACGCCTCTGCTGGAGAAATGCATCCAGTTTCCAAAACATGAACTGCATGGTGAAGTCAAATCCCAGGCCAAGCAAGTGTTGTGCAAAACAATTTGAGGAACAAAAAAGAGAAACAGTTTGGTTGTATAAACAATGTCTGGCCAGCCTTCCTACTGTGTTAGTGTTAGTACACAGACGTCGTACAGGCCAAGGTTAGGAAGGAACAGCCAAGTTTATGTGGAAAAATGCAAGCTGCACATCATGATAGATATTGTATGCAAATATGGACAATTGTTGACAACAGTGGCTAGAGCTGCAACAGGATCTTGGAATACAGGATATACTTGCGTTGAATTACCCTTTTTGTGAACATCGAAAAGTTATGACCCTTTATGATGTATCCAACAGTATACATGTACCGGTACATGTAGTGTAAACAACTTTGTTAAATGTTACCTTTGTCCAATGAACTTAATCTTCTTAGCAAACAAATGTAGTGAAATATAACAACTAAAAGAATTTGATTAAGTTGATGTTAACAATGTACAAATACATCCCTGTACAAGATCACATAATAACCTTTCGGGATTAAATTGATCCCCTATTCATTCAATCACCTTTAAACTGATAGCAAGAATCCAGTTTCTCTGTAAACTCTGAAAGCAGCTACTCTAGTTCTGCTTTTATTTTACCCATTGTACTTTAACATTGTACAAATCACAACTTTTTAGCCATCAATGCGTAACACATCCTCTGTCTAATTTGCCAACTTCCTCAATGCTGTATGTCAACGGATCTGGCACTGTTGACATTATTCTGTACTTCCACCATTCAGTCTAGTGGTTTGTATGAGCAGGTAAATTAGCAATCCTGAGACCAATGACCGGGCAAACTCTAGTGACTGATATAAATACCAAAACTACCCACACGCTACCAAGTTTAATCCGAATGCCTAGGTACAATACACACACAAGCATTCTGTTGTACTGCAGATGACACACATTTACTTTGCATCAAATTTCCAACAAACCTCAGAACTCTGTCACACTCTACAAACAGAAAACCCACGCAAACAGATGATAACGTTGATGTGTGACTGTATAAAAGCAGTTTCTATTACATATTTGGACTGGTGGTGTAAAATGACGAACAATCGTTCATATAATCTGTCTTTTGAAATGCACAGGGTGGAGCTGGTATACATGTAGTGGTCATTGTCCCAGGATTGTATAGTATCAATTGAGGATTGTGTGTTGTACATGTACTGGTATCGGTTCGTGGTTTTTACCTGGCCAACAAATTCTGTGTGGGCATGACACTTTTTGCTAGTCGTTAAACTCGTCACCTCGTGAAATGCAGTTTAATCTAAAAAATGCCAAGAAATAAAGTTGTCACCGAAGTTGTGGGGAACTGTTCTTTTATGGCGTTCACACGTGGCATTTGGCAGTACACATGAAAAAATAATTACAATGTACGTACGATATGTGTCTTGTAATTATTGATTTTTTTCAAATTGTTCTCAAGAGTACTTTTTGCACTTTAAGTCATTATGTATACATGTGAAGATACATTTTATATATTTTTCTTTGAACAACGTTTCTGTGCCTGAAAAAGAAAAGATGTACTTGTAGCATAAGAAATTATGAGAAAAGCTAAACATATGATACATGTACAATGTACCGTACATGCTAGAATGTCTGTGGGCGTTTCCAGGCACCTTACTAAAAATAAGAGAAAAAGAAGTAAACAATTTTACAAATGGAAAAAAGCCTGATGAATAGAATAGTGAGTATTTGCAGAGGGAGTTGAGCTGCTAACTGGAATGTAACTCTTTGTCCCTGTATCGCCAAATACAGGCCCTCCCTTAATTTCAATACCAAATCTGGAACAGGAATTTACGTGACAGAAAACCAAACTTATGACTGTATTGTTGTTGATCAGTCACCGTGTAGTGCGAGCTATAGGGACAATTGTTCCGAGTACCTTATCTTTGTTTGTATTTGGAACTCCACCCATGTGTTGATGTTTACATGTTAACAGCTACAGTAGTAACGCATTGGTTGAGCTGACAGGCATTTTGTTGGATAGATAGACGATTTGCAAAATACAATGAGCCTTTGTTACTGTATTTATACTATGAGCTAGATTGACATGTATGTTACAGTTTGCGCACAGTTTGTGTTCTCTTCAACTTTCTATAAGAAATGTTCCTCTTTTTTCAGTTTAATTATGGATAACATCAGATTGTAAATTTGTAAGCATGCAATGTTCACCAGCATTCTGTTGTATTACAAATATTCCTTCAAAAAAGAATAAAGGATTTAATACAAAAATTTAAAAAATATGTTTACACAGGAAGAGCATTATCATAATTGACGTGTATGATCTGAGTGACTATTTATTGCCAATTTTTGTTTATCCCATAAAAATTACTTCATACATTAGAAGCTGTGTGTCATCATTCATTGCGTCATAACCTAAACCTGGCCAGTTTTTTGGCATGCATACACAAAACATGTGCTCAAGTATTTGTTACTTATTTTGCTCATTTTATTGTCAAGATGTTTTTCCCTCTCCTTGGCGAGTACCCAACACATGAGACTTGTTTATGTTGTTTTTCTACGATGTTGACGTTGCGTTTCTCACCTGTGAGAATTTGTCTTCTCCTTGCCGGAGGTGTGCGTCCTCTGACAAATTGGATTTACATGCACGCGCTCTGTGGTAACCATGGCAACCTGAAGTGGCTGTGCGTCATTGCTGATCATGAATTATTGTGTATTTGGTTTGCGTCCAGGGTTCTGTTTTCTGTTCTCTAAGCATGTACAGTATGTAAGCGTATAGCATGAGCATACATGTATTTGCCAGTCTTGTGTACCCAGTATATTTGGTTTACATGTTGTACAATTTACGCGTTTACAGATTATTTTGCTTAAATCTTATTCGTCAGCAAACAATTTGTTCTTGCCTGAATGCTGGGAATTTATACCAATTTAGGAATTGAAACCCAAGTTTCATCTTCGTCTTGGGCTTCATTCATGCAGTTTAGCAATGCACTAAGGCTGGAGTCGAAGTCAGGGTTTTGGAAATGGCCTTATATTTAGAGGAAATTTAGCATGTGGCCATACAAAGACTTGACATGTATCATTTGTGCTGTACAGGGATTATACCGACGTACATGTAACAAAATATTCAAAATGCTTGAAACATGTACCGGTACATGTTATGCATAAGAAATACTTAAAATAAAATGCATGTACATACAAACAAACACGTTTGTTTATGGTGTAAATCGAGAAGTTTCTTTTGTTTCTCTCGATAATTTCCTTCGTTTGTAATCCGGTTTTTTTCCGACGGCTCTCATTGGTTTTGTACTCTAATCTCAATCGAGGACGTCCTGGATTCTAACCCTAACCCCAATTCACCTTCGTGTGCCAGGCATGTGTCCTCCATTTCCACCATAAACAAACCACAATATACACTATGTACATGTATACGTGTGCATAGTGTGCAGAGCTCTATTCAAACCCTGTGGCGTACACATGCACTGTACATGGATAGAGTTGCCATTTCTGGAGACCTGGGAAGAGGTCAGATGATCAATGCTATCAATAAAACACAATAAGTAGACAGTCAGGCTGCACAAGTTTAGCTCATCTCAACAATAGTGCTTTGTTTCAGTAATGAACGTACATGTAAGTAAGCAAATATGTACGAGGACCTACAGTTAAAAATAAATAGATGTTGACATCTACAGACCATTGATCTTGTTGTTTTCCCATCTTGTTTATTTGTTCCTTTCCTTTTTTTCCTCACACAGCTTTGACGCTACAGTTTGTGACGCACAGTTTTCTTGAGTATCACGATCCAACGATAGGTAAGCAGTCCAAACTAACCCACGTCATATCAAACGCCCAGGCATGAAAAAAACCAAGCTCCCTACACCCGCAAGCTGCGATTAATAGTCAAGTGCCTGACGTCATTTATTTGTTGGAAAACAAAAATGGGGGGTGTGATTGGAAATTAAGCATGGGGTAATAAGGGGCGGGTAAAACAGTGTAGTTACTAAGATCATGGAGGTCCTACCTCCATGCTTAGATGTGCAATTATAATGCACGTAGTTCGTGGCTGAGCCACAAAAGTGGAATTAATTGAAGGTGGTTGTTAATCATTGACGTCATCTACTTGTTGAAACAAAAATAAAGAGTATTGTGCTTGAAAGCACCGATTGTTTATCATTGACATCATCCACTTGTCCAAAAATTGATACTTGATTCAAATAAATAGAATGATTCTAATCAATCAAATCAGCATATTTATGAATTTGTTTTTATATTTAAAAAAACTTAACTTTTGTGAATGGAATAAAATTCAAAGATTTGCAAGAAAATTAAAATAAAATAACTTTAGACTCATTCTGTGCAAATGTTAGGATGGTTGAGTAATTAAAAGAGGGAAGCCCACACATTTGAAAAAATCTGAGTCAACACATCCATAAGAACCCTTTGTATAAAACTGACAAATCCACACTAAAACCGCAAAGACAGAAACTATTGTCCCTTCCAACCTTGCCTTGAATATGGTCCAATGTGCCTATTGAGTGCAGTTGTACCTGTACGTACCTGTACCCCTACATTACAACTAGGTATTGTAGGATTCCTTTGTCCAATGGCAGATAACTGTTCTATATTGCGCGTGTATGTTTCGTTTGTTTTCTCGTCGAGGCATTTCATTGATAGCCACAGTGTCACTATCGGCAGAGGAATTTAAGAAAATCTACAAACACAAACAGTGCTGCTGCAATTGCATTTTAATTAGAGATGTATTGTATAATTGATGTATAGTCATAAGTCCTACCCCCCCCCCCCCCCCCCCCCCCCCCAGTATATTTTAATGTTGCTTGACTTGTTTTAATCATCTGTGATGATTATACAATATCCATAGGAATTTATTTAAGATTATCCGATAAACTTACAGGGCAAAAAGCCTATACTGAATTTGCATTCGTACACGTAATAAAAGAGAATTGATTTGAAAATCTTGAGGTTTGGGAATTGTATATTAGTAATACTTTTTTAATAGGACCACTTTCATGTATTTTTGTAGAGGGGAAGAGGGGGGGGGGGGGGGGGGGGGGGGGGGGGGGGGGGGGGGGGGGGGGGGGGGGGGGGGGGGGGGGGGGGGGGGGGGGGGGGGAAGTGGGAAGTAGGGGATATTCTGTATTCTATTTTAACCCAGAGGAACTGAAGGGGAAAATGAACCACTGAATGAATCACGGAGACGGTTCCTACACGGAGGAATATCCTGTGTCACCCCTTGATGACACCCTCCCCCCCTTCTCTCCTTACCATAGCGAGTTAATGGCTGCTTATTCTGTCTGGGCTGTTGGCTTAAAACAAATATCTCTTTTCTTGTCCAGGGTAACTCTATAGTTTGCTGGTTCTCAAGTAAACTCAAGTCAACTTTTTGCTGGAAATTGTATAGATTGACTATTAATATAATGTGTCAATTTTCTATGGTACAAGTGATACATTAAATAGCAGTAGTGTCCCTCTGGCATATGCTAGAATTTGACACCCTAGTAAAAATAGCGTTTTTAATTTGTGTTTATGATTTCTTGTTCACCTTGCAAAGTATGAGTGCTGGGGGGGGGGGGGGGGGGGGGGGGTTAGGGTAAGGGTAAGGGTTCCTGACTAACTACCCCCCATTGAGTCAGGATATGTATCAGAGAAGAGTGATAGGCTGTCTTTGGTGCCCCCGAGTCGCGGATATCCGCCCCAAGTTGATGCGAAAATGCGCTAAAACGGCGCGCCCTTCCGTTGACGCATGTGGCACAGTTTGTCTGGCAAAGGGAAAGCCGCAAGCGTCGGCAATACAAAGAAGAAGGAAACAGACGTGGTTCGTCTGAAAGAAAAGTCAAATCCTGGAGGAGGGAGGGAGGGGGGGGGGGATTGCGATTACAGTAACAGGAACTTTAAAGAATAACAGGGAGACTGATGTTGAAAGAGAAAGGAAAGGTTGCGAGGCCGGTTGATGACAGACTTCATCTTGGAGATTGTAAAACTTTAATCGATAAGTAAACTGGAGTTAAATGTATTTTTGCCCGTTTAGTCATTAACATACCCTCCCTCAATTTCTTTGCTAATTAATGAATCCAAAAGCAAGGAAATAATTCAGTGGGGGAAAACATCTTAAAATCCTCAACGGAAAATTCAGCTAAGAACCTGTTTAGAAGGTGTTTTTCTTTCGTTCTTCTTCACATGCTCTAGTTGGCTAGTAGCCAGTATTCTCCGAAGTTCAAGATGTTCTCAGAATGCTTCAAGTGGATTGGGAATAAGGGTATCCACATAAGCACTCCAAAATAAGGAACACATTTCAAAGCAGAGGAGACGGGCAACACTGTGTGTAATTTAAGATTGATCATGTTTTGAAGCATGCCAGCAGAACATGTCAAACTCCAAGTATCCTACTCGGTTATAGACGTCCCACATCTCTGTCCCCACAGGGGTTGGGGGGGGGGGGGGGGGGGGGGGGGGGGGGGAATGGGGGGTCTCCTAAAATGACCACCTTATTTTCTGATTGCGACAACAAACAAGAATTCGTTAGTGCCTCATCGTCTCTCACGTTAAATCAACCTAGTGAATTTAAATGCATGGTGATGTCAGTCATTTTTAACGGACGTCATCATTTCTCCTTGTTTCCCACTCATGACAAGATGATCGTTGCTTGTGCCCCCTCTTAGGGCCTTGTCATTGTTCCTCATCTTTAATCAGGGGCCTTGATGTTAGTCTCGATTATAATCGTTTTGGATCCATACATGTGTATTAATTCCCCATTAAGGTCTTCCGCCTTCCACATAGCGACGTGATAACAACAATACCCCTCGCTCCACACGCATCGCACGTCAAGTGTTTTGTAAGATCTTGCAGATGTTTTGATGAGAACCCTTCAGGATGTTGCTTCCATCTTTGTTATCACTATCCTGCAGCAATCTGTCTAATAAAAAAATGTAAAAGAGGAAAAAACAAACACCACTGACATTTTGGGATGTTTTCTCGGCTATAAATAGTCCCCTTTAAATGTCACCCGCCCTCCTTGTATCTCAGGAGGGCCTAGAAGGGAAAACAAACAAGTTGCACTTCAAACAATTTGAAGCATTTTATTGGAAACTTGGCAAAATATTTGTCTCCAATTAATAATAATTTTGTTTAAAGAAAACTGATCTGAAGACACATATTGCTACAAATTGCATATTTTACACAACATCCCCCAAAGTACCGTAGATAAGCTTTTGGGGTACACTTCAAAAGCTTGTAGCGGTAGCTCCTGGGTCAGTTGGTAGAAATGCCGTCACTAAAGTGAAAGAAAAATTGAATTGAAATCTAAAAGCCAAAAAGCTTTTGGAGTTTCGATAAATTAGTATTTATTTATTTCTTTTTTCCCTGTGTTTAGAGGATGCCTATCAGCAACAAGCTGTGATTGATGGAGAGGTTGGATTGTTAGACATACTGGACACAGCTGGACAGGTCAGTAAGCACTTATTATGCCACTCCTCCATCGCTAAACCCCGCCTTCCCTCTTCTCTAAGCCCCTCCCCCTTCTCTAAGCCCCTTCCAGCAGAGCCATAGACAGGGCAATTGTGATGTACCTCAAGTCACTGCACAAGTTAGTGATAGTAGTTTTTTGCTATGTACACAATATATCTTGGAGTTCATGAGTGGGGAAGGTGGGGTTACAGTAATGCAAATGTGAGAATCTATTACAGTCAAGTCAAATTTCCAAAATCTACTCCAGTTTCCATCAATTCCGTAAATTATCCTCCTGCTAAATAATGGTAGTGTCCCACTGTGTTGGCTTGGAGCCCCGCCTCAAAAAGTGTTTTGCCTTATTGTAAAATAATTATTACTGTGAGAATACAAAATAGTCTGGCTCCACTTGTTTGATATTGTATTATAGCATCGGCAATAAGTCAGGTCTCAAAGCAATAGCAAAAACACCTTTTCTATGCACGCTCACAATATGGGTGTAGCTACGATAGGTATCGACGAACAATCGTTTTATTTTAATACAATAACAACTGGTGCACAAATGATGAACTCTGAAAAACAGGAATACGTGAGAACAATGATGTGCAGTTTATCAATGCCGTCACAACGCGGCCAAAGGGAATCGTTGTAAGGCTACGCCCTTGTGAATCTGAGCAAACTACAATAACAAAGTTGTTATTTCACAGGGAATGATTGTACAGTTGTAGATTTGAGGGGTGATATATGGGTCAGTGTTTGGGGGTGGGGGAAATATGTAGGGATGTGGTTAGATTCCCCTGGGGTAGTGGAAGGTGTTATTGGGAAGATTCTAGAAAATCATAGAATTATAAACAAATTAGCAGCAGTTACATGTACCTGTATATTGCATGTGTTGAATAAACTGAGCAAAAGGCAAAGTTCTACAAATGTTACTTTAGTTTCCATACTTTGAGGTCACATTTACAAAAGTACTACCTAATGATTGAACAGTCCAGTCATTGTTTGTTTAGATTTGTTTTGATATTCAAATTTTGAGTAAAAAGGTAATTTTTAAGTTGAACAAAGACATTCCCATGATTGGTATAGAGTAACATATGTACATGCACACATTCGGTATGTGACATTCAGTTTAGGAGGCAGCCTTATTGCCTTGTTTACAAAACTCTCAGAAACAGAAAAAGGGTGTTTGTTTGTACCCAGCTAGAAGACTCAACAGATGTGTAAGAGGGAGGGAGAAGGATATGAAAGTGATTCCTTAACAAGCTTTTGATTTAATTCACCAATTGTCATAATGCCGGATGTATTTTGTCTGGTCTTACGTTGGGTAAGCCACATTGTCAGTCTCAATTAAAGACAGAGATATAATAGATGGCATGAAACAGCTGACAGGAATGATCCGATTATAGAGAGGGGAGAGACGCGAAGAGGATTTAACGCCCTGAAAAATAAAACATGGAGAAACCTGGGGGAAAAAGAGGGTGGCAGGAAATGATGTAATTATTTAATCGACGATTATGACAATTGTGATTTCAAATACTCTAAAAAGAAACTACTTGTACCAATGTTTTTTTTTAAATAGCCCACTTTAGTATCCTTCTAAATCTGTTGTATGCTGTCATTCTCAAGAAAGGATGCATTTTGTTTCTGTAATGGTTAGGAATAAACTAAAGCTAAAAACTAGCAGGTTTCTCCAACTCTACATTCAATAATAGACCACAAGCTACCGTAGCTGTTCGTGTGTATTCTAGCCTTCTAGGGTATACTAGGAATATCACTTTCAAATGACAGAGCCAACACTTGGGAATTTCCTGTGACCTATGGGTTCTATTCACGTCATTGCACGATAGATTCTGCGAACTGCTCTTCTTTGATGGTTGTTTTTCTATCACGTTCTCCCCCTCATGTTTTCCTTGCACCAAAAAACACAAAACATTCGACAGCTCAGTGGAACGATGTTTGCGACACACGGATATATATTAATCCATTACATACAAAATGAAAATCCTGTTTTAGTGTAATATTTGGTCGGGATCTCACTAGTGTTTGCTAGTCATAACAAGAAAACAGGGAATTGGTTTATTCATGGGTCTCTGCATGTTCACGATCAAACATGCGTGTTACAAATTACCCCCTCTCCTGCTGAGCCCCGCCCTTCCTAAATAGACACAAGTGTAGGCCTTCCTAATTCTGAAAGCAATCATTCCATTTCCACGGCTGATTTCACATCCTATCATCAGCTACTAAAACTCCACCCAAACTTGGCACGCTTGTCATGCTTTACGTGTTTATACCTGGATATACGCGACGCTTGAATACTGCACGCAGGTGATTCAATGCTTTAATTGGTTAATGAGTTATAAGTACACTTGTACGGGTTACACCTGTGGAAGTAATTAGTGATTCATGGGACTTTGTAAGTCTGTAAAAACAATACAATAAACATAACATGCAGTGTTTATGACAAGAACTTGGAAACCTGAAGTACACAAAAAAGTTTCCAGAAAAATACAGTTTAAGATCGGCTACACTACTGTACAGAGAAAACAAGAAAGAATTCACCTCGGCAAATAAAATCATTCTGATAACTATTTCGCATACATTCTGGTTTCAACCTAAGATGACATCACTATTAGGCTCATGAATATGGAGATTTGTATGATCTTAAACCAATCAGAAAGCTTGCAATAGTAATACAAATATTGAAAGTGTTAAATTGTGAATCCGACAGGTTAATTTGAATATGGGTGTACACTGTAGCTACCTGTACAAAAGTGTTAAATTGTGAATCAAGATGCCACATAACTCCCGTTGAAAAAATGCCGCAATTGAGATGTCAATCATTCCCCTTTCAAAGGGTCAATTTAATTGATGAGTCTTTTGTGGTTTGGCACGCATGGATATATACCAAGTTAAAGATGGGATTAGGTACTCGGGAGTGCTTGTCATGTAATAGGTGCGTCATGATTACAATGTCTGATTCATTATTGAAATCAGGGAGTCAGGTTGGTTTGGCAAGGGATGGATATATACCAAGTTAAAGATGGGATTAGGTACTCGGTAGTCCTTGTCATGTGATAGGTGTGTCATGATTACAATGTCTGATTCATTATTTATATCAGGGAATCAGGTTGGCACAGCGGTTCTTTCCTCACCTTTCACCGCAATGACCCGGGTTTGAATCCCGCCTGGGCCAATATATGACAGAGGAACATGTTGAAAAGCTTTAAATGAGAAATTCCAAGTCATTCTAATTAAACCCATGGATTTACCAATTAATTGATTAGTTTTGTTTGTGGCGATAGAGGGTGTGGGGACACAAACACCTACCCTGTGGTGGGGTTGTTCCCCAGGGTGGTGAGTGACTCACATGAAGTAACTAGCAGAGAGGGGATGTTTGGTGATTCCCTTCCACCCCTTGGGAAGGAGTTCTTAACTTAGCAGTCGCATGACCTCGTTCAAGCATGGCAAACTGGTCTAAGGTTGAATGCAACTTTAGGAGATAGAAGCATGAGTTCATGATTTGGTGTAACCTTTAACTGTATCCCTCGTTTCCCTAAGTTTGATCTGAGTAGCCCCTAACACAAGAACAGAAGCCCTTCCCAACCCCTACAGTACTGGTAGCAATCTTCACTTTGAACTAAACATTTTCTTGTATATAATCTCAAGATCGTTGCTTATGCTCCACATTGTTCTATGGACAGAACAATTATTTGATAGATTGCCGTTAAATGTGAACATGACACCTCTACCCTGCTTGGAATGAAAGCACAAATGTCCAATTTGTTTTTGTCAAAGTTTAGCCAATTCCATCCCTTCCCCGTTTCCTGGGCCCGCCTTCTGATCAATCACACAGTCGGAAGGGGAAGGGGGGGGGGGGGGGGGTGATTAAAACCATTCTTTTCTCATTCCAGTCACGCCTCACTCACCCATTAACCACCTGTCACATTCTTTCTCTCTTGTTTCATTTCATAGGCTGAGTTTACAGCCATGCGGGATCAGTACATGAGAGGTGGCGAGGGTTTCATCATCTGCTACTCCATCACCGACCGTCGCAGTTTCCTGGAAGCCTCAGAGTTCAAGAAGGTCATTGAGCGCGTGCGGAACACTGATGAGGTGCCCGTTGTTCTGGTGGGCAACAAGTACGATCTGGAGCACAAACGCGCGGTGAGTCAGGGGGCGTCCTATTGGATCTAGGTCGCGCATTCATGCAGGAGACCTGTGATGCATAACGCACAAATCGGCCCCAACATGTACTTGATAGATGTCACCTTTCATTCAAGCCAAATGCATCAGTTTTATTTGCAGAGACCATGTACTAGCACGGTTGGGTACAATTCAAGTCACGTACATTGTACATGTACATACCCTCAATCAATATAACAAAAAGCGACCTTTCAAAGACTAAAAAAAAAAATTGTGTCGATTTCGGACATTTATATAATTGTTCATAATAGCATACTCCCTTAAAATCAGAATACCACAACTTGGTTCCTATTTGCAGAGAACAAATTTTAGCTTTGCTTTTCGTGTGTCTGGTGTATAAAGATCTGCAGACAGTCACTATTGATATATTCAAATTTACCCTAATTTGCATATCTGAATATTCAATGAACCTTCCTTGTTATCTTTGTTCTAGGTTACGACAGAAGAAGGTCAGGCATTAGCTCGGGAGTTCAACTGTCCTTTCTTTGAAACCTCGGCAGCCTTGCGGCATTTTGTTGACGATGTCTTCTACACATTGGTCCGAGAGATTAGAATGAAGGAGAAGAATGACATTCTGGCCCTGGAGAAGAGATTTAAGAAGAAGGACAAGTCGATCAAGCTGCAGAATCTCGTCAGAAAGGTCTTCAGGAAAAAGAGCAACACAACATTATGAGTCCATCGTCACTGAACACTGAACACGGATAGTCAGTGAAATTTGCCCAGAAACCTGTACATGATGCAAGGTTTCTTGAACAACGAGATCACAGGGCCAACAATTTGCCGAGTCTTGGGATTCGCTTAAAGTGTCTCAATCTTCCGTCATCAGCTCCAAGCTATTGCACTCGACCTGTCAATCTGCAGTTTCTTTATGTAACTTGTACTTGGAGGCAGTTCTTAAACAAACAGAGACATGATGTGGAGATCCTGTGTCCTATTGAGTTGGGAAAGCACGAGATACAAGCTCCAAATCAACTCGGTGAACCTGCCGGCTTGGACAAATGTAGTTCTTGCACCATGCAAGTATCTGAATGGCATAAACTAATGTAGCATCTCAGCTAAACCTCCACACCAAACACTGGCCATTATTGAGTGGCCTAATGATCTGATAATCACAATTTGTTTTGTTTGTTAGCCATGATCAGTAATGGAAACACCAGTGGAACTTTGTGTGCAGATTTGTTTTTGTTTGCGTATTTTGACGACTAGATGTGCATGTACATACCGTAGATATGTATTTGATTTGCTAATCTGTTACACTTTGTTTTACAAAAACCAGACGAAATGCTAACAAATAAGTAGCATTTGTTTATCAGATATTTATCTTTGCACAGTGAGTAGAGTTTTTCAAAAGATCAGAGTCACTTGCAGGAACATTAAGGCTGGGTTCGGGCAGTCTGTTCTTGACATGCAAAACTCGTTCGTGCAAAACATTGATGGATAGCTGATGCGTGATCCTGTTCCACGAGTGCAATGTTCTTGGGTCGCGTTCCCACCATTCGAGAACGAGTTCGTGTGTCAAAAAAACACCGCCTGTACCCAGGCAAAATGTGCGGTCATCGTAACATTTAGGTTAACAGAAACTATAGTATGCTGCTGCCGTCTTGTTCCCTGATGCACATAAAGCACATCACCTTGTCAGTCACCAGACTATTTTTCAATAGTCCCAATATACCTCACAGTTTCAAAAAAAGGTTAAGGAACAAACATCTTGTTTACAATTTCTGATTTGAAATTGTCACAGAGCACACACTGGGAATTCATGCTGTATATTAACATTTCATACGCACTGTGGACCTGCAAACAATTGACGTCCACAGAATGCGAGGTTACGGATTGTGGACTTGCACTTGGACGTCCACACTCCATTTCACCATTTCTGAAAAAGAGCTTTAGAGGAATCACAGTTTGGGGCTGAATACATTTTCTGGAAGTGAGAAAAATGATGATTTTTTTTGCCAATGTTTTCTTAACTACATAAATACAGAGAAATGATCTGAAATTCGGTACCCTCTGGAGACCTGAACACAATGTGTATAATGGATTAGGGTTAGTGTTTGGGTTAGGGTATGATATAGGGTATATTGGGTCGAAATTTCAACCCAGGAAATTAATTGTGGTTGAAATAGGAGCATTTTGAAAAAGGTGCCGACTTTTTAAGCAGTTTGTACACGAGAACAAAGAGATGTCTCCACTAGGATACAAATTTGAGAGTAAGTGTCCACATTACATTATATACAAGGTACGACTGGGTGTGTGTGTGTGTGAACAAGTCTGCATTTAATTTGTTTAATGCTGCAGTAAAAATTTTATATTTCAATTTACAATGCATAAATTATCTTTCAGCATCTTTGCGAGTGCCAAAATAAATTGTATTGGATCGACCATTTCACTAGTGATTTCATAAGATGTCTGGGGTGACTGTTTAACAAAAACGGTGCAAACAATCTTTGAACTGTACCAACATTTTGAAAAAGATGTTAGGACATATGAATAAAAAAAGCTGCCAATGCCTCCCGGGCCACTTTAATTATAGGCCCCTAAACTATCTATTTAGAAGAACTTTCGTCAATCTTGATAAACATTTATTATGGCACCAATTCACTTTAAATCAATTGTAAGAAAGAGTTTGTTTTTGCTTAAAAAATAAATTAGGGGGGAAATAGCTATTTAATTTTGTACTGGGGATTTACCGTTTTTACACAAATCAATTTTCCTCTTGTTTTTATTAAATCAACTTTATAATAATAAAATACCTATTTTAATAAATGCAAGCATTTCTTACAAATGTATATGTAACTGATACTTTGTCTGCCATTTCTTTGCATAATAAGAGGCCAAAATAGAAGATTGTGTTTAAATTGCAGCCACCACGTTTTTTCAATTGAGAAAATTGTACAGTGAACATTATTTAATTATACAAAGTGTGTGAACCTTTGTCATTTTGGGTTTTGTATTTTGTATAGAACAAAAATTGTACATTAAAATATTTTCTGTCCAATAATGTGTTATATGTGTATAAATGAGAATGTACATAATGTGAATAATACCAAACAGTTAGAACTGTTAAATATAATTGCTGTTTACATTTTTCTGTTTATTATCTTACAATTTGGAAATTACCATGATTCTTGTTGGATGCAGTTCGTGTTAATTTAGTTACTCTTCACTTAGGAATTTTTATTAGGAATACAAGACTTAGTTGGACAAGATATTGAACTTCAAAATGAGTATTTATTTATCATTTCAGTGGACACTTGACACTTTCCTTAATCGGAAAACGAAATTAATTACATCTACAGCTGCATGTACATGGTATACATGTATGTAAGCATTGTGTGTGTTGCAACATGAATTTAAAGATGAACCGTTTCATACCCTGAAATTCCCCTTTATTGAATTTGGTGTACTGTTATTACTTTGAATGGGATCAGAATATTAAAGTCAGATTTTGAAGATAACAATATGATCATGTTTGAACATTTGGTTTTTTTTGTTTGGTAAAATTTCAGTTCTGTTTTTGCTTTTTGTATAAATAAAATTGACATAAAAATAAGAATTGACAGAATTGTTTTTGATTTAAGAATACACTTTAACAGGCAAACATTATACCTTGATTCTACAGTTCTCTATAAAAACGCTACACGGAAAGTTTACTTGATGTAAAGATATTAATGACTCGAAACTTCCTGTGAAAATATTCCTTCTGGCAATTAGTGGCATGCTGTCATTTTTAAGAAAATAGAAGAAGTCAACAAATGCCTCTCAGAGACACATTTTTTTTTTCATTCACTTCACTTTATTTTCCACATAAACAATTGAGACAACCAACAAAGGGTTTGTATACATAATATGTGGATGGGGATCCCTAAAAAGCAAAGCTTGTCGAGTAGAGATCCCCATTTACAATTATACAAGAAAGACAGACACACGAAACGACAAATACATGTAACACTAGACATAAATATGGGAATGACATAATTAAGAAAACAGTAGCCTATCCTGTAGCTGTAACCCCGTGAAATAAGAAACATTGTTTAAATCATAGAATATTATTTTGAGCTAAAACTTCGATTGTCAGATTGGTTGTCAAGCACTATTTTTATGTTTGGATTCAAGAACTTTTGCTGCTTCAATCGATAGAATGCACAACTTACTGACAAATAATATAACTTTAACCCTAACTCCCTCACCATTAAACAATACAATTCCTTCAAAATCCTCCAACTTCCTTTGTTGTGTAGGGAGTTAGGGTTAATTTGCAAATAACGCGTTATAAATACAATTGTAGGTTTTGGACCAACTTCGGGATCAAAATTCGTGATTAGGCTCAGTCCTTGACGCACGATAGCGGATCAGACGCACGATAGCGGATCAGACGCACGATAGCGGATCAGACGCACGACGCACGATAGCGGATCAGACGCACGATAGCGGATCAGACGCACGATAGCGGATCAGACGCACGATAGCGGATCAGACGCACGATAGCGGATCAGACGCACGATAGCGGATCAGACGCACGATAGCGGATCAGACGCACGATAGCGGATCAGACGCACGATAGCGGATCAGACGCACGATAGCGGATCAGACGCACGATAGCGGATCAGACGCACGATAGCGGATCAGACGCACGATAGCGGATCAGACGCACGATAGCGGATCAGACGCACGATAGCGGATCAGACGCACGATAGCGGATCAGACGCACGATAGCGGATCAGACGCACGATAGCGGATCAGACGCACGATAGCGGATCAGACGCACGATAGCGGATCAGACGCACGATAGCGGATCAGACGCACGATAGCGGATCAGACGCCCTCAGCTCCCCGCGATATCTTGTGCCAATTTTTGTCCTAACCAGTTTTCGATGAAAACTTCACACACGAAATAAGACGCATTATACACACACGTACGTACGTATTCTTTAGGTTTATAAATTCAGACACCGGTGGGGCGACATGCCCAACTTATTATACCCAGTATTGCAGTAAGAACGTTAAAGAAGGCGGTCGACTACCAGCCTCATATAGGAATTATAGGTTTGTATGCTCATGGAGGAATGGTATGCTGTAACGTATATTTAAATTAATCAATGCAAGTTGTAACGAATACTTATCTGACACTTGTTGGTTAAACTGCAACCGTCTCGGATGTCCTTCCTTCCGCCATTTTGTTCGTTAATGTGTATCAATCATTCTCAACCATGGAATGAGATGTCTTTGTATATAGCTTCACAAACTCTAATTATATTGTGTTTTCCATTAAAACACGATGTAAACAAGTGTAAGCATTTGCAGAATAGCTGCAGAAGCAGATAACGATAGATCTTGAGGTATATCAGGAAGGCGGGGCTAAAGACGATTTTCAATGTAACTGACGTGAAATCTAACCACGCCACTTCCTTCTTGTTGCGTAAACACATGACGTAACAATGGCCATAGAAAACCATGCACCGTGAAGAATGCACACCTGGTCGTTCAAGCAAACATTATTTGAATTTCTAGGCAACTTTTCTTCCCTCCTATAGATTAAAGGTTTCTTGAGGTGGATGTTTCTTAGGAATACATTTTATGCAATTTTCTACTCCTTTTGGGGTAATTGGTTTTTCTAATCGAAAAGTGCATTAAACGTTAAAAATGTTCAATTTCCCCCGGAAAACTGTCAGGGTGCTCTTGCTGTGGTGTCGTATTCGGGCAGCCGCTGCTAGTTTGGGTTTTCTGTTCAATTTGTGAACCCAAAATCCTAGCTTATTGGCGTAATGCCAGTATGACACAACAACGAATCGTCTAAAAAAACTCTGGCAACTTCTTGTGCTGAAATAGCTGTGTAACTTCGAGCTTTATGCGTGAAATGACATCACACATATCCTCATTAATATGAAAACATTAGCATACAAACCAAAAAGGCATCAAAATACCCTGGAAAACTAGAAACACACAAATTGAAAACAAGGTTAAATGGGACACAAAGTGCATTATCAAGGACTGCATTAAAATTACAGTTTATCAAGCAATGATTTCCAAACTCCTCAACTTACAGACAATTGAAAATTCCTGGTTGTGAAAAAAATCGATGTTTGTCACGTCGTCGTGGGTCCAGAAGAAAGGGAAGACCTAACGATGACCTACATGGCGGCACGGCAAGTTTAAGACATGCCAACGAAATTGTTCATCAACTTACCAAAGACTCATAAATAATGCCACCAACTCAAGACTCCCAGCGCCACCAAACCCTACTCAAATTAGCCACTACAGGTGTATCTACAAACTATCACAGCAACAGCAACTACGAGGTCTCGCCATCGCATGCACTGCCGTTTAACAATATCACGTCTGTTCCCCTATACGCGCGCGTTGCGCGTTTGCAAATACCTTGCGCGCGCGACGTACTACGGCGCTCACAGCTAGGTGCGTTCAGGTGAAACCATAGAGCTATATTAAATTGAACATAGCTCTATGGGTGATACTTAAATTTGTAACGGGGCGGTCTCATTCTTATAAGACGTTCCCTATTATAATGATACATACGCTCTTCTGGTGCGTGATTAAACCTGCAATACTGACCAAGCAGATTAGTAGACAAGAGCTAAGTCTTCAAACTTGACACACCCTTCTATTTTCAAGGTCTTCCGAAGATGAACCCCGCAGAAAACAAATCTCAGTCACCCGTGACATATGTCTTGCCGTACCAAGCTACGCCCTATAGCCCGCAGCGCCAATACGGCTCATCACCATTCCAGTCACAAGGATCCATCTTGAAAACAATAAGAGATACAGACACTTTCCGGTGTGTCATCAATATACCCCTGGATTCAGATTACCCCGAGGGTCGCGGGCTTAAAACAAAAGCAATCAGTGTTATCTCGATGACAAATCAGACAAAAGTTGACCGTCAGGCTCGATTTTTAGACGAAGGGTTTGGGAGTATCGGGAACGCAAAATCCCCCCGTTTTCCGGTCCGTTACTTTGTCGAGCGGGGGGTGACGTTTGCACAATGCCGCGTTGAGCGTTTTGGGGTTGGGACGGTATACAGAGCTATTATGGTGGGTTGCTGGATGGTCGAGTCATCGGAGTGACTTGGGAGGGAAACGCCCTGATATGGCATCAACGGATAAGCTGTATGGCTTTGTATTAATATTGACTGAGAAGAAAACCACATGAACACATATGCCATGCTTATGCCTTTCTTTTTCACGGAAAACGTTTTTAAAAAATGAGTCTGCACGGACGGTTTAATAAACCCTTCCATTCGCCCCCTTCCTACAAACTGTTTCCCAGTTAGCCATGTTTATAGTATAGTGATTTTATTACATGCATGAAATGCGGATATGCCTGTTATATTGCGATCTTGTTCAGAGTTCTTGTTATGATTCCTAACAATTTCACACTGATAAAAATGTCCAAGAGTTCATTAGGAAAGGATGTGAACGGGGCGGTCGCGGCCAAACACGGCAGGGTGAGGCACCGCCACGCGCCGCTCCCTCGTGGCACACAAATCTACCCCAGGTCATTCAAGCTAGTCTTAATCTGGGGATTAATTCATCAGTTAGCGACATCCGATTATTGAATGGCGAGGCAATTGGGGGAAGTCGTCGGGAGCACAGACTACACAGCGACTGATAGGCAGGGTAAAAAGTTAGGGTGGGGTTAGGGAAGTTATTAAATACAGGCAGAGTGGGGATGGGAATGGGAATGGAAATGGAGGTGTGGTAGGCCACCGAACGGATAGGCAAGCAAAACATTGACAAAGGAAAAACTAAAGAGTAGGCGAAAGCGATGTAAGATTTGGAGGAATTTGAATAGAACTAAAGCGTTTAGAATAGAACACGACAGTTTGTAGAGAGAAATAAACCATATTTATACACGGGCCTACAGCTACATAAACCCATTTTCCTCAATATTATTGAGGAAAATGGGTTTATTAGGACTTTGGGGATTATCGATGAAGGAAGATAAATGACAAAATTAACGCACAGCCGCCGACTTGATTTTGCAGTCGCATGTTACACAGACGGCTGATCAATGTTGTTATTATTGCAAAGCAACTGCATCGTCTCACTTAAAAAAAAAATAATCCTAAAAACTGTGTTCAGAATTTACGCTCAACCACACAGAGAAAGGCGTGGGTTTGTTGACTCAGAATTTGCTCCACAGTAGTAGATGACAGAACACGATTTAAGCACAGACGGCCGTCTTCAAGACGATAGATTATAAGAGGGATGTTACCGTCCCGCCCACTAAAGACCCTATTGCTGAGTGAAGTCTGGTGTACCCCTGCCATAATCAGCACCAATTACTTAACCAAACTTGCACCCACCAACATGCTACAGGAGCACGGAACGGGCGTGGTGTAGTCGACGACCATTTACGGGGATTTAATGGGCAACAGGTGTTGGGATCTAGTGATTGAAATCGCGAACAGCCGATGTCTGGGTTCGAACATGATGAGGCGGAAAAAAGAGAGAAAAAAGGAAAAAAAGTATGAATTAAACAGAAGCGTGTAAATAACGTTGACATTTTGGGGGAACTAAAAAATGAACGATATGCGAGAAAATATTCAGACCATAATATACAAAATAGAGTAACAATTACAATAGGCGACACCACTGTAAGTTGTTTTGTCCTTTGTTTGTAAATTGTTTATAAAAAAAACACTTCCTTTTTAACAATTAAAGTTGGTGTGTCCGTGCTTTTTGGGTGTGGCACCCTGAACAATTTTAAAACTAAATTTGATAATTTTCTAGCATTGTATTTGTTATGAGCCGTCATATTGAGACATCCCACGAAAAGAAATCGGCCCACCTCGAGTAATTTATAAATTAATTTCAAATGTTGAAGTCGATCCTAATTCGTGGGTGTAGGTGTGGTGGTGGGGGGGGGGGGGGGGGGGGGGGCTAGTATGCGCATGCGCTTTCAAGGACAAACTTCATAGACTGAGATAAAATATTTAATCTTGCAGAAGTTGAGCGAGGTTTAGCCTTGATTGTGTTTCACAAAATGTGTCAGTGTAGATCACTCTTCGATACCACACGTAAACGAGAAGGGCGTATTCACCTCTTCACGTCCCTGGGTTTCAGGGAGTGGTCGTCTTGCCGGTGGCGCTATCAGTGCCCTTGTATGAGACTAGTCGTCAACGCCCAGCGTCACTTGCCCTGCTGGTCGAGATAATGGCCAGACAGTCATGTAGCCTCGTCTCAAGGAAATTCAGTTAAACTGGTTTGTTAGGTGGAGTGGAGGTGCTGATGTGGGCTGCTAGTGACCCGCGATTCAATTCGTATTCTGACCCTAGTCCCTTCTGATAGATACGACTCTAAAAGATGGCCTTTCCATTACAAACTGTCAATTTACATCGAAACTTTAACCTAAAGCTGAAACAGAACCACAAAAACACCCAAGAAATCACATATCACTTGACACGTGGGGGAAAACCGACAAGGTCAAATATTCAACTCACCAAAACAATTGTAACAAAACAATACAAAAAGTCACGGCAATATTTCTTGTCTACCACGGTTGGCCACTAACAAGACTTGTTGCATAGCCCGTAGCTGTTGAAGTATTAGACAAGCTTTTTGATTGGTCACAAGTTATCCGTCCTAAGTCACGCGTTGACTAGTGAATTCTGACGCCGTGATTGGTCAATGCTCTCATTTTCTGAATGCACATGCGCATAACCGGCGTAAGATTAACATGCAAGTAATATCCCTGTCTCAAGCCACATCCAATAAATGGTTAGGCAAAACTAAATCATACATCCTGTCATATGAATGTGGTTAAGGCCACATTGAAAGACACATTCTTATGGGAACGGCAACAAATTGTGAACACTAAAGAAAAGGTACTTCATCATTCTCTTTCAAGTGACAAGATGCTAGCACAGGCCTTTGTCATGTTAGGATAACGTGACCCAGGGAAGCTGAAAGTTATGAATATTCAAATTTCACTGAGGAGAAGTTATAACTAAAGAAATTTGAAGATCAAGTTTTCTATATGAAACAAATTCTCAAAAAAAAGTTAATAAGAAATTGAAATCTCACAAATTCGAAGAATATGTTCTGGGTTAAGAAGAAAAGCTTTCTTTCCATTTTCATTAAAAAAATAGTTCATGATTATTATTTTTTTAAGTCCTTAAACCCGAACCCCAATTTGGTTTCTGTGCACAAAATAGGCCACTTTTTACTACATGTTGATGATTTTATTTTTAAAAAAAATAAGCAAAATGATGCTGGGTTTGGGGTTTAAGAATATTCATTTGTTTATCAAAGTACAAGTTTTCAACAGCTTGTTCATGTCAACACCAACAGTGACGAAAGATGTACACTATACATAGGAGTATGTCCCTTTGCATGAAACACACAACGTTTCTTCTGTTTAACTAACATATTTACATTTTTACATAATATACATATTTCATTTTATTCATGTGTACAAAATGACTGTAAATTCCACCCCCACTGTTACAGGGAAAAACAAGGCTATATTTTAGTCCTCTGAAAAATGCTGCCTAAATGGCACCTTCCAAATTTGACGATAAAATCTTCTCTTTTTTTTAGTATAAAACTGTCCTTCCTTTCTGTAAGACGAGGAAAATTTATTTTGAAAGTCTGGAAGAAAGTGTAACAGTCACGCTACATTTCAAAGATGAATAGTCACACCGATATAAAAAACAAATGACCAAAGAAATGTTTGTTCTGCCAATGTGATCTTTAGAAAATCCTAACATTTCTGAAATGAATTTAAATTCATTTGATGTATTTTGATTGTTCTGAAAGGTTGGAAACAATCACACATGGTCAATGTCCAAACAGCAACGAAGCAGGAAATTAAGTTACAAGGAATTCACCAAGGATTACAACCTGGGAAACGAAGAGAGACGTTCTAAACTTCTGACAAAAGATTTATTGACAGTTGTCAGAAAATGTCAGAAAGGATTGTCGTACACCTCTCTGTCTTCATTCAGTCTGACAGATCAGAAAATCTGTGAATGGTTGTCTTTCCTTCTAGGGAGGTTTTCCCGGAGTATGTCTCGGTGACATTTATCATCTGTTGCCTATAAACCCAATTTGAAAAACAAAAAGAAATCGCTGGCGATGACGTCGGACTTGTTGTCTCTCAGTCACTGTCAGATCCCCCCAGGGCGTTACACTTCTTCCTCTTCTTTGCTGGTTTAGGTTTGCTACATGAAATATCGTCGTCCTGGGAACAAAACCACAAGAGAAGAAAAAAGGATAACAAGAATAGTAGAAATCCAGTGGATCAGAGCTGACATCTTTAATTTCCTTCAGTGATTTCCTCTGGGTTCTCCTAAGGGACGACACACCGATGTATATTGTCTAATGTCTCGTCAAGTCATGCCACCTGGTATTTATTTAACCTGTTAGTCTGTGGCCTAGTGGTTAAGGTTCATAACTCGTGATTAGAGGGGTCAGGGGTTCCAATCCAGCCACTGGCCATATGTTGTGTCCTTGGGCAAGCCACTTCACCCCACTTCCCTCTTTCTACCCAGGAGTATAGATGGGTACCAGCCTTAGCTGGGGAATAACTAGTCTTGTTTGCAAGACAACCTAATTGCGGTATGCAGCGCGCGTAGGCCGCTGATGCAGGTGCCCTATAACGTACGCCGTAGACATGCCATGACTTCCAATTGATCGTTTTGTATATCTCTTATAAAATTCTGAGTAGAATTGTGTCACATTTGCATGCGCGTGTGACGTTGCGTAAATAATTGCATGACGTAACATGCATAATCACCGACTCATTGGTCAAGTTTCTGTTACGTCACGTAATTATGCACACGTGCGCGACACAGCTCTGCTCAGAATTTTTCGAGCGACCATATGAGATATACAAGACGATCTATTAGACCAATAACTCTTTTTGGCAATGTGCGACTTTCCACTCATTTCGTGGTGCCATATCACATATGTGGGAATAACTACACCAAACCGCAAGCGCATCTGCTGAATGTCACCAGATTAATGGAGATCCTAATGAATCTGTTCCTATAGAACAAAATCCACTGAGCAAAATGGAAACATTCCTGACCTGTTCAGACTCTGATGAAGATTCCACGTCATTCTGTGGTGCTTTCCGGTTCTTGGGACTGGATGACCCCGGTGACCTCCGCGTGACCCTGCTCCTTGTCGTCCGCGAGGTCATATCTTCTAGATCTTCTATCAGCCCAAACAGATCGCTGTATCTGAAAAAGGAAGGATGTAAGTGTTTGCCAACCCAGCATTAATGCCAAACAAACACTCGTCTAGTTTTCTCTTCGTAGTGGAGCGTTGGCGCAAAATGAGACACGTACTCTATCAATTTATCTTCCAACGACGGACCAGCAGTCAGTGATTGATTGCCGCCCAATGTTCGTAGACGCCGGTCTAGAACCAGATTTTTTAAATATTTACAACACGGAGTGATGCTCTAAGATTAGCAAGTGAAATCTTGGCAGCGTTGCTAGTGCCTGATGTCAGATTGTGTTGAGTTGAAATTGTTGAGCTGCTTCAACCAAAAAAGGGAATAATAACTACCTTTTGTGAGTGAATCTTTTTTTTAAATTGTTGACTAAACGCAAGAGTTTGGACTAAGAAGTAAGATGACAAATTATGAATGCTCTTTATCTATTACTCAGGCTGTTTTCATTGTATACTGTTGGTACTAGTAAACATTTGGTCAAAAATACTATTTCCCTGGTTCCCTGAATTAAAAACCCAGACAGGTGCTTGTCTGCAATCTGCACATTAATGGATAGCAGTACAGGAAACTAGACCATGATGGATATCGACATTTTCCCTGGTATCCTGATTGACTTACTTCATTTTCTGTGCATCAGTGCATGCACTCTGCACTGTCTGTAGTCCAAGCAACACAGCCTCCTGACCAAAAACTGATCAAAGTTGGAAGAGAAAGTAAATCATTATTCTTTATGAAACATAAAATGGCAGTAAAACCAACGTGTGTACAAGAAATCCAACCATGGTTTCAAGCAGATTATTTATCCAGTTCATACTTAGTGCGAAAGCAAACGCAAACGTGAATTTGTAACGTCGTGGTAATTTTTTGCACTGCGAATTCGCAAACGTTAAACACATTTCACCTTTGGCAAATGTTCGCAGCGAATGCTTTGTTATGTCAAATTCGCTTCTTCATATTCGCATGAACCAGTTTTCAAAAATCAGGACAACAGTAGGACTTTGGAAGGATTTCAGGAGTAGTTTTCCTTGATACTCACCAATGTTCACAGCATCTTAAGCTTCATTTGGCTCATTGGTTCTGTAACTCACAACACTTCTGTCTGTATTATTAAACAATAATGACTTACACATCGATTGTTTGAGGGCTGACGTTTGACGCAGCGATTCTAGGTGTCCAAGAATCTGGTCGGGTGAAGGGATATTTGAGGGCTTGCTCGTTTGTCTAAAATCAAACAGATAGCGTGAATTAGATAAATATGCCCCCAAAACAAACAACAAAATTTTGTTAAGAACATTTTTACCCATTAAAAGAAACCTTTAAGCGAAAGAGCAACTCCACAAATACGCGGCCATTTTGTAAAGATGTAACAGACCTCATTATTATTTATACATTATAAATGAAAGGAAGTTTGGTTTTCTTTCAAAAAGAGCGTGAAAATCCATGTAAAAGGAAGTATTGATTATAACCTTTGTCTTAATCTTTTGGCGGTGGTGGTAGCTCGGACTAGTAACGTTTTGACAAGGTCGGCTAGATGATGCTCTTCCTGAATGGCCCAGTAGCTCAAGATAGACGACACGAACCTATCGCCGTCTTTGCACGGCCTTGACATCAACGGTTTCAACAGATCAAGTGTTATTCTGAAGAGAAACAAACCCAGAACTCTGAAACCCTTGCAACATAACTACAAATCCATCTGGTTAGTCTTTAGATTAAGAGCACTTTAGCCGCTTCAAATGAAAACAAAAATGCACAAAGACGAAAGGTCTACTTTATCTTTAACATTCATAGAGGCACACATATACAGGTGTAGGGGGGGGGGGGGGGGGGTGTGTACATTAAAATCCTTAACAGCTGCAATATACCTACATAATTAACTGAGCTGACAAATGCAAGACGCTAGGTTAAAAAACAAGTCAGTTGTCACAAGTTCACTCTTCTCATTAATTAAATTATTATCCACTTCCTCCATTTTATGGCA
Source organism: Crossaster papposus (assembly GCA_037893245.1). NCBI lineage: Eukaryota > Metazoa > Echinodermata > Asteroidea > Velatida > Solasteridae > Crossaster > Crossaster papposus. Next base: position 238,934 of record JBAIAA010000789.1, on the reverse strand, counting down.
AAAGGAGGAAGAGTGACGAGGTAGAGTTAGTTCAGGAGGAAGTAAAACGGGGGAAACTAGCAGAACAAGTGCAACCCTGGACACAAAATGAGTAGAAAACGGGTCATTCTCAGGTGCAATCTGTGACCTAATTGTGTCTGTCCTTGTAAGCCACTGTATGTACATTGTAAAAAGTCAAGCAAATTAGGAGGAAATAATTCTCATCCGATTGGCCAAACCACAAATGATAATGTCAAATATTTGTTGAGAAAATAGATGTCATCTTTGACGAAAAACAGGGAGGAAATGATTGACCCAATTAGTGATTGAGGCATATCTCAGATGTGGGTGTTTTATATTTGTGTGTGTTAGCAGAAGCACAACGCTAGGTCAATGTTTATGTCTTGTGATTTTAGTTTGTTGTTGGGGGGGGGGGGAATTTTCTAACACAAACACATAAATATAAAGATTTTCGAAAATTTCAGAAAAAGTTAAAAACAAATTTCAAACTTTGAATAGTTTGACTACAGAATGTTAATGTCTGAAGTTTAGCCTTGAGAAGACAGACTTGCAAAGCATTGTGGGTGGTGTACTGCAATTACGGATGCATGCACATTCCCATTTCTGCACAAGAAAGTGTTTAGCCGGGCCACAGAGAAACTAAATTTGTCCAATGAGATTATGAGAATTCAAATCAAAAGGGACAAGGACCATTTTCCAAACCTCGGCTCACTCACCATTGCCAAACTGCATGAACAAAGCCACAGCCGGAGACAAATTTTTAGAAAATGGCCAAGGCCAAATTTGTGCTTTTTAATTAATTTGTTAGGGGAGAGAAATTTCTCAGAATACACCAACATGATCTTATTAGTAAACTGTACGACCAAAATAATCTACTAAAGCAATTTTTATAAAATTTTCCTTTGTCACTGTTTGGCCGGATTCCAATCAGTTAAGGAACCCCCCCCCCCCCCCCTCTCCCAAACCCCTGGTAATCTGTTTCAAGTCAATGCTAGCAATAAATTCTGATCAAGTAATGACTTGAGACTAGGTGTTAAGAACAAGATGGTGTAGTGTCATGTGTCCCAAACCAACCCCAACCCCAACCCCAACCCCAACCCCAACCCCAACCCCAACCCCAACCCCAACCCCAACCCCAACCCCAACCCCAACCCCAACCCCAACCCCAACCCCAACCCCAACCCCAACCCCAACCCCAACCCCAACCCCAACCCCAACCCCAACCCCAACCCTCTCCAATTCCACCCACCAACACCTCCAGGAAGGCAATCAACACATTTTGCTGGTTGGTACGCTGATTTTAACTTCCTGTTTCTAGTCTTGGTTTTCAGGATCTTTGTAACTTTGGTTTTAATGTTATTAAAAATAATGGTGCTTTCTGTTGTCCTTTTTTGAAGCTTCAATTTTCATTGAATGTATGTAAAGCTTTTGGAATCGCTACGAATAATCGTTTACCCAAAAAGCTTTTAGGAAGATGAATTCAATTATAACTGGCAAAGGACAGTGGGGCCAATTTCATGCAACTGCTAAGCATTTCCTGGGCAAAAACAGGGTTACAAATTAATTGTTCAGGTGATGTATATTGTTTGTGATTGGTATTCAGCTGGTTTTATGCTTAGCATGAAGAGTTTTAACTGGTAAACCTGATTTGACTGAGCAAGACTTGTTTGTAGTAAGGAAATTGTTGAGAACCTTTTACTTACCTTTCCAGTTTCAACATGAGAAGCAAACTCGCCATGGCTTCAGGATGTTCTGAAGAAAACAAATAATAATTGCTAGGGATTCATTCAATAACTTCATTTAGTTGAAAACACGACAAATATCACTACCTTGATAAGTTTCCTAGAACAAATCGAGGCAGGTCTGGAATACCCATTGTACCTAGGCACGGCACAAGTTGAGAAATCACTATTTTATTAATTGAACATATTAATAAGAGAAAGTAAGTACCCACAACAGTACAAATGTTAACATAACAAAGTCATAAAGATGAGAGCCAATATGGATTAAGAGAGAACATTTTAAAGCCAACCTTTATACGTGAGTTTAGGAATGACCGCCGTAAACTGATCTACGTCAAAATCATGCGCTAGAAGAAGCTGCCAAACACAGTACTGCTCAAACGTTTCCCATTCTAACGTCGCTTCTGAAAATAACAAATCGTGCAATGAGCCCAAAACAGTAGACTCATTAAGTTAACAAGTTGGCTTTTATAAACGTATAAAACATCTACAAAATGAAATTTACCAGGTTTTTGTTTAAAAGTCCTCCAGGACTAATAGGGCTCCCTGTTTAACTGTCCAATTAATTATAATATATAAATTGTGTCAATAAAATGTATAGGAAGTGTATAAATTATGTCTGGATTTATTTTGTGAAACTCATCTCAAGGGCAGAGCAACCTCTTGTCTCACTAGGGTGAGCTAACCCCGAGATGAGTTATATCCACTAGAACAAAGTAGGTTTTTTTTATTTCTTACCTAAGACTTTTGCAATGTTTTCCTTTTTAAACATGATGAGATTGCCTTGCATGACATCGCAGATTAAGTCTTGCAACTGTGGCGATAAAAAGAAAGTTGAGATTAAATTCAAGATCTATTTTATCAGCGACCTCAATTAGAAGCCACATTGAGATCATTGATACGATAAAAAGCACTACATAACCATGAAGGTTGCATGAAAGGTTGCGTAGAAAAGTCCTCATTTGTCCATTTAAACTAAGCGAGTATCGATAAGATCCCTGACCTGCGCTGAGTCCACACATGACGTTATCGTGTGTAGCAACTCCGTACCCTGCGTAGTTGCATCACAAAACTGATGAGAGAAGAGACAAAAAACATTGGTCAGAATCTACTCATTATGCAACACATATTAGAACCTCAAACTGCTGTTTTTACAGCAGAAACGTCAATTCTAAATTCAGGGAGAAAACAACTATTCTTCTTAAAAGGAATGTGTGGCCTTGAGTAGACTGACGACCTGTCCTCATTGGGTGATTCTGAAATCTGATTGGTTACTATGTGCTGGATGATGCCATCTGATTGGTTACTATGTGCTGGATGATGCCATCTGATTGGCTGACTGCTCAGAACGTGCGGATTAAAAATTAAGTTTACCCCTACATCACAGGTGAAGTGGCAAAAACACTGGCTATTCTCAAACTCTAAATGTGCTGTATGAACGTTTGAGGTTGTTAAATTAGACTGGGTGGAGAGGGGGAGGGGAGGGGAGAGAAAGAGAGGGGGGGGGGGGGGGGGAGGGCATCGACAAGACTTACCATTGTATAGGCCGGGGCAACAAGATAACACATTAAACCTACATCTTCTTCAGCACAAGCCTGTTAGTAGGAAAAGAAAGAAGAAGAATTGAACATTCTGTTAATTTAGGGTCTTTTGGTGACATATTTTGTGTCCCTGTTACCATGGTATTTGTAATTGGCCATTCAAGTGTCATTTAGAATGACTTCAAAGAGTTGTTAATTTGTTGGGTAGGTAGTTTGCTCCTTATAATCACTCTAACTGGAGGATGACTGCATTAAGGAGTGCATCACAATGATCAAATCTAAGATGTCAGATTGTCAGATGTCACAGGGTCAGGGAATAAGTGGACCCAATTATATCGAATGAACCATTGTCTGGCCATTTCTCTATAATTGTACACGTTGTAATGAATGATAACATTGAAATCAATGTGCATATGTTAACCCAGAGACCATGATGAACCAGATATAGTATAATGCTATGCAGCATTACTTAGCTTGGAGTTACTGTTCGTGTAATCTCACCTTGAAATCGCGGACTAAGCACGATGCCAGGTCTCCAATGACGGTGTTTTTCGAGACTTCCTCGTATATATGTAACCGCTTCTCCCCCTGTTTACTACTGTAGGTGTGAAGAAAACGTATCACATCATTGACATGTTTATGAATGCCTATTGGTGTTATAGTTATCCTATACAATAGAACTGCCCGACACGCAAGCGATAGTCATCATTGGGACTTGAACCATAGAACACCTATCTAGGACTATCTCTTGGACCACTTAAAAACCTCTTGAGAATAAATAATTACCTTGCATGTAGGAAATAGAGCAGGTTATATCCTATCTGGACTTGTTTCTCATACATCATACAGACTAACGTCAGTAGTTGTAATGGACATGAGCCCTGCTCAGCATCTGCACTCAAATTCCTATAGAAATAACAACAAGGTTAAGGTTGACTTAGGTGAGACTTGAACCAAAGACCACCCGATGACAAGTACAGTTTCTTAACCAATGCAGAAATATGCTCTGAAATGGTTAATGGAGGTTTTCATAGACTGTTTGCATGATAGGAATGAGCTCTGGTTTTGTTTTTTAATTGGACTTTTTTAGCAAAGTTACGCCATTCTAAACTGCATGATGTCGAAAAACGGAAAAACGGAAAATTGACTGTTGAAGCTAAGGGTTTACATTTTAAAGTTATCTACAAATCACCACAAATACTACATTAACAAACCTTATGGCATTATAGACACCTTTAGGATTACAAAATTGAAAAAATGTAAAAATTGAAGAAAAACAAAACACTCAAATTTTGTGTGTGGCTATATCTTATTTATAAACTCCTCCAGAAGCGTAAGATTTTGACAAAACAGAGATTCGCATTTTTGTATCACTGTGGAGACATGGCTTTGTTCTCGTGTACAAAATGGTTAGAAAGTCGAGCACGTTTTTCAAAATGCTCCCATTTTAACCATAATTTTTTTTCCGGGGTTGAAATTTCGACCCAATATACCCTATATTATACCCTAACCCAAACACTAACCCTAACCCACATCCTAATCCTAGTTTTTGAGTAATTTAAGTAAAATCCAAAAATCTAATTCGTGAAATTCCCAGTGGAGACCTATTCATCTATAGAAATTTACCCTCCGGAGACGTTTTGTCTCCATTGTACACATTGTGTTCATGTCTCCAGAGGGTACCGTATTTCGCACCACAGCATGTCTATGTGGCTTTAAACCTGACTTTGAAACTTTATTACCACATGGTGTGACCACAAACTACTTATCTTTTTGAACCATTCCTCACTACAGTTTTTAAACACTATGCTGAAAAGGATCTAGTAAACTCAACATTGGTAAAAAGGGTTCAAGAACTGTCACAAGAGAGTAATCTTGTTAAACGTTCTGTAAAACAACAGCCTTTGTGTTTTAAGAAGAACAGAAAACCACAATGAACGACAAATCAAATGTTTCTTTTTTTTCGTCCCTTTTTCTCCGGGTTTCTCCATGTTTTATTTTTCAGGGCGTTAAATCCTCTTCGCGTCTCTCCCCTCTCTATAATCGGATCATTCCTGTCAGCTGTTTCATGCCATCTATTATATCTCTGTCTTTAATTGAGACTGACAATGTGGCTTACCCAACGTAAGACCAGACAAAATACATCCGGCATTATGACAATTGGTGAATTAAATCCGATTTTTATAACAACATCTTTATCTTTATCTTTATCACACCCTCTGCAATTACCTGAAAATCATTTAATTACCTTTGTTGAGATTATTTGCATAATTGAGTAGCAAACAAAACATGGACAGAGAAAGGTTCAATGACCCAAAATAGTTGCTTGTACTTTACCTGAAAATAACGTAGATGGGTTTCCCAAGTGAGTCTTCCATCGTTCTGTGGAGAGAAAAACACATACAAAAAGGCAAAAATTACAGCAAAGAAATTAGATTTCCTACAGATGAGCTTGCATGTCTGAGGTTCCGAGTATATGATGTCAGAAAACCACGTGATCATCCAGTTTTCTGGTGGTCGACCGCCTTTGCAGTAAGCAAATGTTTGGTTTATAGCATCAACCTCATGCATTGTAAACTAGAGGACTAGGTGCTAATGTTCAAGTAAAATCTGCAACTTTTTTATTAAATGGCATTTAATGATCGCTACCTGTGCCGTGTACCATTGTTATAATGGTACCCACCCAGCAGTTTGTCTCAGTTTTCCCCATCTATCACAGCTTTGAAGGCTTGCCTACTATCTTGATTACTAAGATGCCGATGAATGTCATGAGAGCTCTATTAGGGCAACGATGCTCCACAGCTAAACAGTCTTTCCACTCACAATAAGCCAATTTGATGTGCACAACAAGATTGCACAATTGTTATCTCTGGATAAACATGGCAGAGAAATGCACACAAGGCTATGGGGGGGGGGGGGAGGGGGTACATGATTATCGAATCTGCGCAATTGTTCATGCAATCGAAAAGACAGTGCAAACTCTTGTTCGAACAAGACACCTGGAAACACTTCGCTGGTCAAACGTTTTTTTATAAATGTTACTTCAGAACCAGCGATCTATGTCAATTTGCTGGTACCCGCTATGCTTTACAGGCATATAATGACATTTTTTAACTCGAAAGAATAATGGTCAATTCTTGTTGTGGACATGCGCAGTTAGAATAGCAAACTGGCTTATCTAGCTTTGTATTTATAATGTCAAGAGTGTAGTTCAGACAAAGTCATTTTGAAGGAAAACTTACTCATCCGTGATTTCATCTGGAAGTGTTTCTCCTGTGATGTCACGTTTGTACAGACTACACAGGAACATGGCTAACGGACCCGCTATATCGCTGTCAAAATCATCCTGAAATATATATGTGACAAATGAATAAATAACTATAAACAAGATATATCCAAGTTATCAAGTTATCTTTCGTAAAAAAAAAAACAGATACAAAAAACCCCCAAACTTCTTTTTTTTCCCCGAGAATGTGGTTTTTCATAACACCAAAAAAATAAAAATAAATAACTTATTTAAAAAGAAGAAAATTCCACAATAACTCACCATTTCTAATACAAAGAAAATTCCAGAAAAACTCACCATTTCTAATATAACGCTGCACAGGTTTTCCATTGTCTCACATTGAGTCTCAATGTCTGCATCCCTGTATAATAAAGACATTTCAAAATGTGCACATCAAATATGAAGAAAAAAAAGTCACAAAATAGCGACAAAGACATTGTTGAGTTGACAAGGATACAATTAAAAAAAAAAGCCTCAAATCTTCGAATCTGATAGTGTCTTCTGTTGTCTGTGTACAGAAAAACATGCTCATTTACGAATAGAACCATGAAATATTAGGATCATAATTATGAGTAACAACGTCTGATTGAGATAAAACTTTGCACATGCATATAGCATGGTTGTATACTTGTTACAATTGAAAGACATTACCAGCGCTCTACCTACTTAGCTATCTTGCCTTATGTTGGCGGTCTCCTAAATGTTTAATGTCTTATTCGGTGGGCACTAGTTAGTTGTAAAAATATTTGAAGAAAATCAAACTTTCCATTTCCGAGATGACGGATACGAGTTATAATTGCATCTTTCTGAGTTAATATTGATAAGAGATGTTGATTTGATTATGAGGAATGACCTCTGACCTCTGGCTTTGTAGGATAGAGCACATCTCCTTGATTTCACCATCAAGCTGATCCAGATACAAGTCTAGGTCCACTTCTTCTTCTTCTTCTTCTTGCTTGATGGGTCTGAAGACTGCAGAGTCTTCATTCAGTTGCCTCAATGCTGCAAGAAGAGAAAATAGGGAGGAACTTAAGACTAGCATTCCACACTTGCTCAACTGAACCGAATTAATTTACAAGATTTAAACGAAGTACCTGAACAATTCAATGTTATAAACCATTTTTAAGAGGAGCACATGAATTTGTTTGTTGATGTTGGTACTTACATCTGTCTTCCTCTTCCTCATCACTGAATGTTGCATCTTCAGACGGTAATCTTTGTATGGGACCGTGGTCATTGTTGGCCGATTCTGGTTCAGTCTTACCATCTTAGAAAAACAAGAAATATATTCAACTTGCAAACAAATGAGCAATAATGTTATTACCCAATTGGGCAAAGGAAACAGTCCTAAGAACTGCTCATGGGTAAAGAGCTTGATGCAGCCAGTGCAGCACAAAGCAGCTAAATCAACCACAATAATCATCTCTGCCCTCACAGGTACCCGTTTACTCCTGGGTGGAGAGAAGCAAAGAGTGACAAAGCGCCTTGCCCAAGGGCACCATAATCCCAGGTTGGACTTGAACCCACAAGTTGCAGAGGTTCCCACAGATCTCGAGTTCAATGCTACCTACTACAAGTCACGGCACTCTAGACCCCCAAACTCCTACCTACACCAGGTACATTCCTAATCCTGGCCCCTGACAGATTTATCCACTTACCTTCAGGTGGTAACACTAACATGGGTGTGGCAGGGGCAGTGGGTGTGGTGGGCGTCGTCGTACAGAACTCAGCAAACATGTCTCTAGTCATCGCTCTCAGCTCCCGATCTAGTTTAGGGTTGTCAAAAAGTGGAGCAAGGGACCTAAAAATGAAGAGAAGAAAACAAATGACATGATCATAAATGGCTTGAATTTTTGTCGAAATCTGATAATTGCTGTAGAATATAAACCAATATACAATTTTCGTCTTGTAAAAAATTTGACAGTCTCGATCGTCGAAAATCATTTCTTGCATTTGTTAAGTGAAGGGGTGACCAGTACCTCATCAATCCTTCAAACTCCTTCAACAATCATTGCAATACAAGGTAGATGACATGGCCTATTGGCCAGGATAATTTATATTGCAGATATTTGGGAGTGTGGCATCGTTAAGACTCACGGTAAGACTCTCTTCTCTAAGAGGAACTTAAGAGCAGACATGACACCTTGCCTTATCTGCTGCTCCAACGGTGGATGAAGATTAGGAATTATCTGCAAAACAAAAACAAACATCGTCCAGTCTCAATTATTATTAGGGAAGAGAGCCGGACTAGTAGCGGGTATAGAATCATTTACTTTATCCTGAAGAAGCTTTGCTATTGTCAGCAAGCTCACCGATATTGGTAACCTTTTACTGGGAGATCGGTGAGAAGTTGTTCAAAATCCTGCGATTTATACCTACATATAAAGACTGAAACTTGTCCAAAACTCATCCCGGATATTAATTAAACCTTATTAAATCTAATTTGACAATATATATTCTATAATGGTGACAAGATTAACAATTATCGTACTTATAATTTTTTTCATTCATATCTGCTATTTTCTCGATTATATTTTTCACAATAATGATCTTACTCTGCATAGGAAGTCTAGTAGAGTAGCTGTGATAGCAGGATGTGACCGCATGGAATGATGCATGACAAGAATGGCTGGTTCTGAAACAAAAACAAGAAAAACAAGGAAAAACAACCACAATTAACAGAAGAAATTTGTAATATATTGTGCCACTATTGGTTTGCTTGAATTCTTACAAAGTAATACAAAAAATTACAAAGAAAAAACAAGAACATAAGAATAACTGCTCGATGCCGGTTGAAAACGAATGCTGTTTTACAAAAATTGATTTTCTCAGTTAAACGATATATACTATAAAATACAACCCCCCAAATCCACCCATTCGTGATCATTCAAGTAATTACCAATGGTGTAGTATACTACCTAAAAGTATACATTTTTTGGAAAGCTTGACACTCACCGATATCCATGATGTTTCCTCTTGTTGGATTAAACAGCAGCCAATCATAGAACAGAGCTAGCTTAGCACACGACGCTGCCGCATTCGACTACAAATTACACACACAAAGGTTGTCAATGGAAAATCTAGTACCAAGACTTCTAGTACAAACTTACCCACACATAATACCACAGGACTAATTGATATACCATCTTTATAGACATTCAGACAGGCTTAAGAAACTTGAAGAAAACAACAAAAACCTAATGACGCTTACTGTGCATGTGGTGAGCAACCAGCCAATCACAGCCCAGCGTTGAATGATGTCAGAACACAGCACTTCATTGGATGGGTGGACCGTACAGCAAATGTAGCGAATCAAATCACACCGCAACGATTGGCTCTCTGGTGTCGAGAGAAACTGAACACAAAAAAACAAAATGTAGAAAGGTAAAACAACAAAAATCACCAAAATAATCACCATGCAGAAATTGAACCCACAACCAATCATTTGCAAGTGCAGACCTCTATGCATCGTTTCTAAATATAAAAGCATGCATGTTTTTTTTCCAAAATGAATTAAATAATTTATTCTCATTTCTAAAAGATTCCGAATACTCTTTTTATTAATAATAAACAACTTACTTGCTTCTGGAACCAATCTTGATATCTCTTTTGTTGACCAAACCGAACCTTTCAAACAAAAAATGTAAAAGATCAGATACATTTGGATTACCATTTTGTTGTCAATCTGACAGAAGGGTAGAAAATATTACTAAGAAAGTCTAGCTCAGATAAAATGCAGATTACTGATAACCGAGCTGATTTGAGGGAAGGGATTTTTCACCTTGGAAGTTAGAAATATAATCTTTTTCTCCATCTCTGGCGTGAGTCGACAGGCTAGATATTTGGGGGACGTTCTTTGACTCATAAGTTGAGCCACACCTGAAATATAAGACCGAAGAAGTAGCAGAAAATGAATAAAACTTCTGCCAAAAAATGACAAGATTGACCTGAAATATACAAATCAACCAAATTAGCTGGCCTAACGTTTTGGTATAATGCAAGACCTTTCGTTGATCAAGACAAAAATTTTAGGCCAGCTACACTAAATTCAAATTATCAGCATAGTATTGACTCCTTGATCTACTTTTAGGAAGTGCATAACATAAAAAGTCATCTTGGAAAATGTATGTGCTTAGCAAAAATCAACTGGCAACCAGCTATTAGCAATATACATTGCAAGGCAATTTGGTCGGTAATCCATTTCTTTGCTAAGCAAATAATGTATGTACTTAGCAGCTCCAGGAAACTGTGACCTAAATTGCTGATTATTGAAAATAAACTTTTAAGATGAAACAGATGATTGATCTTCCATTTGTCAGATAAAGAGTTTCCTTGGCAAAATTATTACCATTTGTGGTACATAATTTGTCCAATGCATCCACAAAACACCCTTAAGCCTAGTTCATACTCGGAGTGAAAGCGGATGTGAATACAAATTTGTGACATCAAAGCAAATTTTCGTGCTACGAATTCCTAATTTCAACTCCGGTGAATGTTCGCAGCGAATGCTTTGTGACGTCAAATTTGTATAGATCGCATTTCCTCCGCGTTAAGTATGAACCGGCCTTTAGGAGCAATATTTGATTCTGAAAGATTGAATCTTTTTTAAAGAAACGAAGCTGACAAAAACCAGCCGTTTCTAGACTTTACCTGTGAACTGTGGGTTTAAGGTTTGCGGCCTGTGAATCATGTCCTTCCAGAGTTTTTCAAATTCTGGTAACCTAGCAACATTCTGGAGTAACCGCAACAAGTCACGTCCTATTCTGCAGCATTCCATGAACTATGAAAACAACAAAAATACCAAAATCTTTGGTTTTCCAATTTTGTTTTTGATATTTGAATGTCTAATTCTTTTTTAAATCACAAAAGTTGTTATATAACTGGTTCAAGTACTTTACATACCAACTATCACAGCTGCAACATCACACATTTGAATTCACATTTACTTTCATGCAATTGATATTTAATATATTTTTTTTTATTTAAAGGTAGTATACACCATTTGCAGATATTGAAAAAATTTACTACCGAATTATTAAGAAATATCTTACTTATTTAAAAGTAAATAATGATTGTAGGCATCCAGCAAAATGAGGGCCCTAGATATCCTGTAATTGTTCCAAAAAATTGAATTGTATAAACCAAAATTCATTCTCGCCGTCCGGCGAGCGCGAAAAAACAAAGATAACATAAGAATAACTGCTCGACGCCGGTGGAAAACAAACGCTGTTTTTCATGCTTTTCTCGGCATCCATGAATGTAAAAATTCGGACAGGTCAGTTAAACGATATTTACTATAAAATACAACCCCCCAAATCCACCCATTCCTGATAATTCAACAAATTACCAATGGTGTATACTACCTTTAAAAAGTGTCTGTTATAAAACTGAAGTTCTAAAGTTTTGGTTATTTCGGTATGAGATCTAATTCGGGGTCACCAAATACTATTAGTTAAAATAGAGGGTGACAGTTGTGGTTCATATTTCTCCAATATATTTGAGTCTAAATTTCCTACAGTTCTCTGAAATTTTTATTTTGATCCACTCTCAAACAGCGCCCTCTGTCTTATGTAATTATTATTCATGATGCTGACCTTTGACCTAAGCAGTCCAATACAGAAATCCACCTCCCTCTGACGTAGGCTAGCCAGCATCTGTGAACTGTGGTCTTCAATAACCCGTAGATATGTGTACAAAACCATGGCCATTAAGACGGGGTACTTGTCCAGCCAGCCTCTGTCACAAATTAAAAAACATAAAAAAAAGAAAAGCATATTACAATCACTAAAAAGCTGAAATGTGGATTAAGAAAAATTAAGATGATAATTGCTTTTTTGAAGTGAAAGGAAAATATTACAAAAATAATTTTTCAAATTGTAAAATCTTTGGAAATATTGCAAATTTACGTTGAAAGTAATACTTACTGTGCTTAGTTAGGTAAACCACGTACAAAAACCGTTGGACAGGGCATAAAGACAATATTTAGACTAAATTGCTGGCAAATAAAGAAATACTTGTAGATTTGTTTTTCTTAAAAATAGGAGCTTACTTATTTTCTGTAAAAAGATCCAGCATAGCTTCTGCCAGCCAGATGTTCTTGGGATGAATGTCACCACCTATGGGGAAAATATTGTGTTATGTGACAAAAATACTAAAAACAAAACAAAACAATGGCAATAAACTCAACCAAAGTACATTATATTCACCAGAGTTGTAGCACAAGGCTTGACCCACAAGGCCCAGGTCAAGGCTTGACCCTCAAGGTCCAGGCAAAGGCTTTGACCCGCAAGGCCCAGGCCAAGGCTTTGACCCTCAAGGCCCAGGCCAAGGTTTTGACCCTCAAGGCCCAGGCCAAGGTTTTGACCCGCAAGGCCCAGGTCCTGCTCAAATTGGGCCTTGAAGGTCAAAGCCTTGGCCTTGTGAGGGTCAAGCCTTGTGCTACAATTATACATAAATAAAACTAGTGGCTAATATTATCACACAGAAGGGAAACTTTGATGAATAGAACCTTACCAGAAATCTGTTTTATTAACGAGGAGCAGACATTGACGACACCTGTGACTGAATTCTTCACCATCTCCTTGGTAACCCAGACAAGCTGTTACCAATCAAATCAAACAGGTGATTAATCAATCAACCAATATACCCAAAATATGCCAAAAGTAGATATTGTGTATCATAATTTGCTTTTGAAACCCGTAGTCAAATCCAACAAGTACTCCAGTTCAAATTGAAGTCCCAAGCTATTCAAACAAATGTGACAAAGGCATTTGTTTGTTATTGCCCATTCACTATTATTTGTGACTGGACTGGACTCGTAGTCAGGGAACAAGACTACTGGACTTGTAGACTTGCAAATTTCTTGTGACTGGATTTGTGACTAGATTTGTGATGGTCTTGTGATGGTTTTGTGATATGCTTGTGATAAGCTTGTGATGGGCTTATGACAGTTGAAACTAAAAAGAGAAATAGTTTGCCTACCTGCGTTCTGACGCCATCTTGAAGCTTTGTGTATTTATCAACGACAATCTGATTCAGCTTGGTCCAAGCAACAGACAACCCATCTCTTGATATGAGTGCCAAGTCTCTATATGTCTACAATAGACAAGAAGATGGGTATTAAGGGTTTATTCCTTGGCTTTGAGATTTACTCATACAAATTGAAGGTTCTTCTGTAACCATATAATCATGGTAAAGGACACAATATACCAACTTTTGAAGTTTAGACAAATATTTAGACAAATATTTTATCACATTTTAAACAGTACTGCTCATTTATATTTTAGTGATATGCACTAGATAGCTTTCTCAACAGTTGAAAAGTTGAGAAAGTTAATTAAAACTTAATAAAGTACGCAAGACCTGTAATAATGTGTTTTGTTGTACACAAAATAGGGTAAATAATACATTTATTTACCTCATTTTGCTAAGATAAAAATTGTACATTGAATGGCTTTGTGAACAGAGCCAAACTTTAAAATTAATGTATGGATATAAACAAGCTTACATATAAAAACTTCCTGTGTTGACAGCAGTTATTTTTTTATTTTTTCTCAATTTAATGTTTTCACAACTTCACAGCAAACTTCACAAAAGTCTAGTGATACAAATCAATAGCTACCTTTTGAGCAGAGGTCGGGTTAGTTAGTCTAGTGATACAAATCTGTAGCTACCTTTGGAGCAGAGGTCATGTTAGTTAGTCTAGTGATACAAATCTGTAGCTACCTTTGGAGCAGAGGTCGGGTTAGTTAGTCTAGTGATACAAATCTGTAGCTACCTTTAGAGCAGAGGTCAGGTTAGTTAGTCTAGTGATACAAATCTGTAGCTACCTTTAGAGCAGAGGTCGGGTTAGTTAGTCTAGTGATACAAATCTGTAGCTACCTTTGGAGCAGAGGTCATGTTAGTTAGTCTAGTGATACAAATCTAGCTGTAGCTACCTTTGGAGCAGAGGTCGGGTTAGTTAGTCTAGTGATACAAATCTGTAGCTACCTTTGCAGCAGAGGTCGGGTTAGTTAGTCTAGTGATACAAATCTGTAGCTACCTTTGGAGCAGAGGTCAGGTTAGTTAGTCTAGTGATACAAATCTGTAGCTACCTTTAGAGCAGAGGTCAGGTTAGTTAGTCTAGTGATACAAATCTGTAGCTACATTTGGAGCAGAGGTCATGTTAGTTAGTCTAGTGATACAAATCTGTAGCTACCTTTGGAGCAGAGGTCAGGTTAGTTAGTCTAGTGATACAAATCTGTAGCTACCTTTGGAGCAGAGGTCATGTTAGTTAGTCTAGTGATACAAATCTAGCTGTAGCTACCTTTGGAGCAGAGGTCGGGTTAGTTAGTCTAGTGATACAAATCTGTAGCTACCTTTGCAGCAGAGGTCGGGTTAGTTAGTCTAGTGATACAAATCTGTAGCTACCTTTGGAGCAGAGGTCAGGTTAGTTAGTCTAGTGATACAAATCTGTAGCTACCTTTAGAGCAGAGGTCAGGTTAGTTAGTCTAGTGATACAAATCTGTAGCTACATTTGGAGCAGAGGTCATGTTAGTTAGTCTAGTGATACAAATCTGTAGCTACCTTTGGAGCAGAGGTCAGGTTAGTTAGTCTAGTGATACAAATCTGTAGCTACCTTTGGAGCAGAGGTCGGGTTAGTTAGTCTAGTGATACAAATCTGTAGCTACCTTTGGAGCAGAGGTCGGGTTAGTTAGTCTAGTGATACAAATCTGTAGCTACCTTTGGAGCAGAGGTCATGTTAGTTAGTCTAGTGATACAAATCTGTAGCTACCTTTGGAGCAGAGGTCAAGTTAGTTAGTCTAGTGATACAAATCTGTAGCTACCTTTGGAGCAGAGGTCATGTTAGTTAGTCTAGTGATACAAATCTGTAGCTACCTTTGGAGCAGAGGTCGGGTTAGTTAGTCTAGTAATATAAATCTGTAGCTACCTTTGGAGCAGAGGTCGGGTTAGTTAGGATGCTGTACAAAAGTCCCAACGTTATATCTTCATGTTCCTTCATCCCTTTACAAACCTGTCGTAACAAAATGAGTAAAAAAAACAAACAAATAAACAACTGTGACAAGGAATTAAACTTTAAAGCAGACATTAAGAAGCAAAATACAATAAATAAAGAACATAACAAACCCAAGCAATCCAAATATGGTCAATTTTATTTGCAGTTTTAAATAATGCAAATTCTGATTTATATTTAAAATGTAAAATTTTGTTTCAAGTTTTGTTTCTCAGTCCGTAAAAAGTCACTTTGATGAAAGTTTTTTCGTACTCACCACCGCATTAAGGGAATCATGAGCCTCCCTCTCCGATGAGCTTCCCATCACCTTGGTGACAAATTCATAACCTTTCTCCATTTTCTATAAAAATAAGGAAAAGGGGGGGGGGGGAACTAATTTTGTGATAAATAATACTTTAATAGAATCATTTCCTAAAATATTTAAGCAGAGCTGACATTTTCAGGCTCCTTGAAAGTTTAATGTCATTTGAAAAAATGTTTAAGATGTTAGACAAAAAGTCAACCTATCTATCACTCACTCACTCCCCCCACCCCCCTCCCCCCTCCCTGCCACCAAATTAAAATTGTACAAACAAACATCTGTCAACTCAAAATACAACTTCCAAACATGCAATTGCTAAAATTGCTAAATAGCTAAATAATTTCAATCAATAAAATTTATATTTATACTAATATTACTACTTAAAAGAAAAACTTCTTCTAAAGTATAAACATTGTTTTAAAAAAGAATAACAACTCGACTGATTTTGTTGCACCGCAGGCCGCGCAAGCTGTTAAGAAATGGGTAACAGCACAAAATTCAATAGCCTGCTGGCTGCATACACAAAGTTTATGGGGACCGAATCGCCGATTAATCGTGCTTAACCAAAACGGAACTAATATCAAAAATATTACCTCCTCGAGGTCATCTCTAAGCTCAATGGCTGAGGTGGTGAACAGTTTCGATTTCTTTGCCTCCTCCATGGCGGTAAAATCATTAAATTGTGAGCGATTCGTCGGAAAATGTCGTGGAAAACTGGCGATCAGACTGTAGATTTCATCTCGTGTCAGCGTCCATTTTCCCCTAACTTGCGCCCTCTACTGGTAATATTAAACAAGGTAGTCATGAGAGTGCCATTCTTTTTCCAACAGGTTAAACCTTTTCACCGCCACGGGTAAAACTAAAGTTATAAGAAGCGGTATATTAAAAAGAAAAGTGTAAAAGTCATGTTTAAATATTTAAATGTAGTGATATACGATGGAAATTCAGAGAGGAAAAATACCTGAATCTTTTCCTTGGATGTTGATTTTTTTTGGGGTGGGATAGACTGCAAAAGTGCAACGGCAACTGCTAAGTGAGAAAAGGCTGTTTAAATGGTTTTATCAGTATTGATAAATGTAAAGAAAACATTTAATATCTTAATTTTAGCCCTTAAAATCATCACAACATCACAAAGTAGCCCCACCCATATAAAATATAAGTCAACAACAAGTCAAAACAAGTTTCGAGGTTCTTATTTTGGGAATGACATCATCTATCCCGCTGAAGTTTCTGATTGGCTGCTAAATATAGCACAGGGCTTCCACATAAAAACCTGAGGTTCCCAAAATGGTGCAACACAAACGCATCCGTCTACAAAAAACGCCGATTTTGACCGTTTCTCTTCAGAACTTGAGAAGATACCGGTCCAAGTACATAACTAAAACTGTTGGCGTAACTTGAGGCTAAAAATGTCGCTCGATGTGTACATTAAGTTGACTTCTGGCCGGGTTTTTCACATGCCCGTGCCGAAGTACGAGACTGTACGAGACGTTTGCGTGAAGGTCGCGAAAGAGGAAGGGGTAACAGCGAGCTGTTTACGGCTTAAA
Source organism: Crossaster papposus (assembly GCA_037893245.1). NCBI lineage: Eukaryota > Metazoa > Echinodermata > Asteroidea > Velatida > Solasteridae > Crossaster > Crossaster papposus. The sequence goes on along the minus strand of JBAIAA010000789.1, from coordinate 221,504 downwards.
TACACTGGCAAGGTGCTCAACAAAGATCACACCATGGACTATCTCGGAGTTCGACCAGAAACTATTCTTAAAGCTAACGTAAGTCTGTTGTTTTACAAAGTCTATTTGATTTTATTTCATAGAAGTCTTGAACTAAACATTATCAAAAATCGAAACATTTAAACAAATATACCTTGTAAAAATATAAGTTGTTCATCATGTTGTTATTGTGTCACTATTTTGATAAGTGTTAAGTGTTAGATTTTCAGTTTTCAATTTAAATACATACGTGTATTTAAGTTTGTTGTTGCTGAAATGTTGGCAAAAGTGCTAAAAAAGAAAATCTTGAAAATAATACAAATGATCATTTAAAATAAATGTATTTGCTTTTATTTAAAAGAACTTTTAGCATATTAAAAATTGCCTTTTTGTTAATAAATATCAGAAAATATTGACGTGGGAATGGGTGCTCTTGTACCACATAACGACCGAGGGGCGAGACACAAAGGAGAACAAAGGAAACAAAAGACCCTGGGTCGGCGGTATGAATGGAAAAATTTGGTCCTCGATCGACGGTGCAAGCGCAAAGCAATGGGGATTGGGTATAGTAAAGGAATAAAGGAAAACACAATATCGAGCCTCGATCGTTATGTGGTTCACGACTGCGTGTACATGTGTGTATATACACGTACGTACATGTAGACGTTTATTTCCTGAGTGGGTCAGTATTGGAGGATATCCTGTAGATTCATGCATGCATCATAGGAAATCAATTAAAAAGGCCACCGTCAGGCCATAAAAGGTTTTCAACTTATGCTGGTGTAGTAAAGGAAACGATTTTTGTTTTCCATGTTTCCTTAAAGAAATGCTTACAATGCTCATGACATCGGAAGATTTGCATGTAGCGTTGGAGAATAAACGTATATATTTACATCCGGGCGCAGAATCGACCAAAAAAATGTTCTCTTCAAAAATGTTCCCTTCCCCCTTTCTCAAACCCACATCATGGCTGTTTTGAAGTTTGCTGTGATATTTTAACAAATTTTCTCTGATAGAATGATTCCCATTTTAAAAAAAATTACTTATTTTTTTCACTAGTGTATTCATTGTTTTTTCTTAACATGTTTGATGATACAGTGTTACATAAGTATGTATTTATATCCGTTGTGTGTCCACCCTGCTTGTGTTTTGGTTTAGGGAAATAAAGAATAATAGTGAGGTTAAAATAAGCACACCAAATAGCCAGGAGGGGGGGACACCAGACTTTTGTTAAGGGGGAAGGGGGGGGGGGGGGTGTTGGCACCCCCCTCTCAAGTAATACAGGTCTAAAACAATAGTGACATTCTAATCCAAAAGATTTATTTCATTTTGTTTACCAATGCAGATCATAGAAACCAAGTCTCTGTCGATCCTCATCAAATGCCCCACCGGTGAGACAATTCCCCTGACAATCCAGAACATCACCGCACTGTCTGAAATTATCGCAAGGATTAAAGAGAAGCTAGACAAACAGACACCGACAAATGTCAGCAAAATCTACAAATTAAAAGTAAGTCAGTTTTCAAAAATTGAGATTACTTTATATAAAACAGATAAAGCATTTTCTTTTTACTGTGACTTATTTTATATCGGTGGAATAACATAAATACATGTATGAGGATAACTATTGAATACCTTTGTTGCAGCTGAAAGGAAAGTTCTTATCTGGAGACAGAACTCTCGCTGAGGACCTAGGAATTGAGGATGAAGCAGTGATGGACCTTGAAGAGCAAGCTGCTGGTGCTGCAGCTATCAACAATGGGGAACAAGACGTCGAAGAAGAGTTAGATCAAGCAGCGCTCGATGTAAGAACTCATCCTAACCCCTCGATGCAAAATCCTTCACTTGTAAACATTTGTAGATACAGTTTACAACATCCTCCAACATCACTGCCTCAATTCTTAACGGTGCATTGTGATGATATCCAGAAGCACTAGAGATTATTATATTTTGTGTATTAATCTGGTATTAATCTTGGCATAGTTTGGCTAAGCATAAACAATGCAAGGTATGGCCTAATGATAATTAGGTCCTTGATTTTGGGGTATTGATGAGGGTAATGGTTTTAAGATTTTAAGATGGGCCGTATAGATGCCATTTTCGAATTTCACATTGTCCATAGAATTGTTTAAAAGCCTTTTTTAATTCAGATGTTTGCAAACACCCCCCCCCCCCCCCCCCAACAACAAAAAAGATTTTAAAACAGACATGTAGAGCCAATTAGCTGATAAAGTACACATTTTTTCTATATTTTTGCAGGAGTTGCTGGCCAATTTTGCCGATGGTTTTGACAAGAGCCACAAAGTTGAAGTGGTCTTCTCCTTTGATACAACTGGAAGCATGTTCGCGTCTCTGGATGAGGTCCGTGTACAATGTCAAATTTCAGTGCCTTTTTGTCTTCAGGGCATCTCTTGTTATTTTTCTTACCTTGTTATTTGTTACCTCTGAATGTAGGATCAGCAAAACTAAACAAGAGAAAGTGATGTTTACAAATTTAGTTATTTGTTTTATTTATATATTTCTGGTAGTGAAACTAAGGATTCCTAAAAAGTGCCCTAGGCACTGAAGCTCACAAGTCTAAAGAAACCTGCAGAGAGAAGACAATGAGAAGTTACAGTTTTAGAGGTGGGAGGAAAACCCCAGAAGAATATTCTGGGGAAAACCCATGGAATCAGGTAGGGACTGAAAACCCAGCCCACATTGTGGACTAGGACAGGAATATCCTTGGCCATAGCAGTGGAAGGCAAGGAATGTAACCACTAACTGCCCAGTGTGGTCAGGAAAGGGTTAAATACCTAAACCAATTTCATTCACCCACTAATTTGGGATTACTGTTATTAATTAGAATGTTTGTCTGCATTTTAGGTAAGGAGTAAGCTTGATACCACCGTTTCTCGCTTACTGAGAGACATTCCAGGCATACGAATCGGCATCATGTCGCACGGTGACTTCTGCGATCAGAACATTTACGTGATCCGCTCAATTGACTTGACCTCTGACACGGGCGACCTGTTAGATTACATCAACAATGTACCACGGACCGGAGGCGAGGGCCCATATGCAGTAAGTTCACTCGGGGAATTCGAACCCTTGACCCTTTAATTACAAGTTATTTGAACATTTGTAGTGAAAAGCCGTATCCTCTCTGAGTGATCCGTTTGCTATTTACCGCTAGTATTGTGACTTTGGGTGTGATCCCTGGCATATAGCTAGGGGACTATGGCTCCTGGTTCCCCTTCAACAAAGACACTGACAAACATGAGGTAGAGCAAACATAGGGATTGACAGCTCAGTTGGTAGAGCACCGGAACAGTAATGCTGAGGTCGCAGGTTCAGACGCAGGTTCAGACGCACTCTATTTCTAACAAGAAATATTTCCACCTCAGCGAATTTCACCACGTGTGTTTTATGCTTAATTCTCTTCACAGATTTTCAATTCACATGCCATTGAAATCGGCCTTATACGTTGCATCCTCAAAAACATGAAAACATGAAAATGTTAGAATATTTCTTTCTCATTTCTATTTCAAGTGCTATGAGTGGGTGTTGCATAAGGCCCAGGAACTGTCGTGGAGCCCAGACGCAGCGAAGGCTCTTGTCATCATCGGAGACGTCAAACCTCACGCCGTCAGTCACACAGATCAGCACATCAACTGGCATGATGAACTGGATAAACTATGCAAAATGGATGTCAAGGTGCGTCATTTAAAACGTGTGATCTTGCAGGGGGCTGCTGTTCCTAGTAATAATACATAAATTGGCAGTTTTTTACTGGGAGGAAAAGGGAGGGGGTATTTTCTTCGAATTTGAAAAACTTTTCATACTTTTAAGACCGCATAATTCCATCTTTTGTAATTAACCTACCCTCACTTACAAAAAGACCATGTGATACGCCTGATCTCTTCTGCACTGAAATACGAAGGCGGGCAAAATAATCACAGCATGACATCACAGGCACATCTATACCCCAAACAAAACCCTGTCAATAAGACCCCAATTTTCATTTTTGTTGTTTTCGTGCGAAGATTTACGGAGTCCAAGTTATGAACGATGGCTCTGACAAGTATTTCTACAAGGAAATGGCTGCACAATCCAACGGAGCCTACATCAAGTTCCAACATTTCAACTATCTGACGGACATGTTCCTTGCTGGTAAGTTCTGAAGAATGCTTTTTTCAGTGGCAGCTCAAAACATATTTTCCTTGCTCTTGTTTACACTCCTTATCACCCCCCCCCCCTCCCACGCTTAAAAAAAAGAAGACAATACACCCTATATATATGTTGTTAGCATGGCCCTCCATTGCACTCCAAGGAATGCCAAAGGAAACTGGACGTCAACTTGGTCATGCTGCAAGTCCACTGTGTATTACACTGATAAGCAAAGCCACATACCAAGTTATTGTCTTTACTTATAAACAGCCCAATGCACTCCAGTAGAAGCTTTGAAAATCAATTGTCTAGTGATGCAAAGAATCCTCCAATGCACTGCAGCTGGAGTACATTGGCATGTACCACTGACTTGCAATAAACAACTCTCATAGAGCAAGGGTTCAGAATTCCTCTTTCATCTAGACCGAAGCCTTGGAATGTCTTGCAGATGTTGTTATTCTTCTCTACTGAACAGTATGTTATCGCGAGGCAGGGGAGGAACAACTGCAGCAATATGCGGAGGAAGTGAAGCAAGAAGGCCGAATGACTGAAGAACTGACCGACATGTTTACGCAGCTGGAGGACAAACCAGGGTCGTCAGCGGCAACAGAGAAATGCGAAAACAACACGGAGGAAAAGAAGGACGATGTGAGTATACCTCTGAATTTAGGCTCAGTGTTAGGTCCAATGTTAATTGCAATAAATTTAAAGTAGGGTTTCAACAATTAGAGCAATGGAACAAGACAAATGTTGGCTTTCAAGTGCATTTTTACATTTTCTACAACATGCTTCATGAAATTGTTTGGGCCGATGAAGAATAATGCAATATCATTTTATCCCTCTTGACCCTATACGACGCGGAAACCTTTTCCGTTTGAGAAGCTGCAAATCCATCAATTTTATCTGGAATCGTATTATTTTTACGCCTGATTTTGATCATTTAGGGTCCTTGGTATGTGCAAGAGGCGTGGTGGGACCCAGAGTTGGACCATGGACAGACTGTCTACACATACTCGCAAGAAAACGACTACTGGTCACGATTTGGGACGTCATTTAACGGTGGACGAACACAAGGTAACAGGACTGGTGGAGATGCAGTCACATGATTGTATGGTTGACAGCAATAAATTGATTTCGAATGTCCACATTGCGTTTTGTAATGATAATGTGCACTTAATCTTTTATAGTTTAAGATTAATTTGCATAAAATCTGTAATTTATTCAGTATTCATAATCTGTTGTGTTCTGATTGGTTCCTTTGCAGCTATTAGCTCCAACCAGAGCGGATCAAGAATAAGACGGAGTCTGAGACTGAAGGGAAAGAAAGGAAGCAAGCGATGTGCAATCATGTAAAACAAACAAAGTAAAACATTATTTAATCCCAAGATTGTCAAAATCCCCCCCCCCCCCCCATTTTGGTAGACTTTGTCCTGTAGGACTGACGAGATGAATATATGCTGATAGACTTGGATCAGAAGGTCTGAACACTGCTAGGGGAATTCTCAGTCCATGTATAAGCACAGTGAGTGATGGATGTTGGCAGATTTTGTTCTGTACTTTCTTAAGGTAGTAAAGAATTAGGGTCGACTGCTGAATATTAAAGTTGATGATATCAAAACAACTCGGACCCGAGTCGATACATGTAGAAAAATGAGGCTTCGACATCAAATTGTTTAAAGTTTTATAACCTGTACATGTACATTGTATATGACTCATTACTGAATATCATTCAAATTAGGTCCCATTTTTGCACCACTATAATCTAGGACTATTTGTTTTAAAGTTTTTATACATTTTATAAATTGTGTATGAAATTGCATTAACTCTTCTGTTTATAGCGTATTTGCATTTTTTAAATTTTAGTAATGATTTTATTATGCAATTTCTTGAATTGTTTCCCCGACTTATTTGTTTAAGTATTTTAAAACTGTTAATACTGTACGATATGTTTTTATCATGCGATAGCTCAAGAAGGCTTCCATGTTTAAAAAAATATGAAATTCTAACACATTTGTGCAACTAATTGTAGGCATTAATTAAAATTCTCAACTGTAAGTCAACTGGAGAAAAAAAAGCGTGTGCGTTTTCTTTCTTCAATTTTTTAATTTTCACAATTTCTGGTCCTGTCTGTTGGTGACAAGTTTCCGTCGGATATAGCTCAATCTTTCCTCAGATCCACTCAACTCGTCCCATTCAAAAAAAGGAATCTACAAAATAAATGCAGAGAAAAAATAACTATAATATACAGCACAAAATAAAACAACATTGTATAACCAACGACAGATACTGTTGGTGTTAATGTTTTGGTTTGTATGAATCGCTAGGATTTTAAAAATTCTCCCACCATTTCTTTTCATTTTTTTTGGAAATTCTGTAATTTGCCAACAAATCTTTCACCACCATGATATATATATTTTTTATATTTGATAATAAATTGTTTAATCATATAGAAATACATGTTCTGATTAGTAGCAAAGGTAGCTTGCATTGCATATTTGTCAAAATGTAAAACAAATCTGGAAATTCTGGAAATGCAAAATCTCTAAACAACTCAAAATACAACTCGAGACTTCCGCTAATTGTTACACTTACCTCGACTGTCTGGTACCCTAGCTTCTGAAGTTGCCGCCTCTTCATAGAGTGGAGACCCAGCAATGTCTTGCCATTGAAGTGGAAGTGATTACGTGACCAGACTAATATGGCAATCCTGCAGAATGGGGAGAAAACACCAAGCAAGTCCATAAGGTGTTTCACGGTAACATGCGCCATCTTGTTCATGGGGCAAATAAACATTGTTATAGACAAAATTCCAGCAGAAAAATAAAATCCCACTGACATTTTTTTCTTTTAAACCCAGATATTTGTGCCAAGATTTACCGACCTATTTCCTCCTAGGTGCACATTGCACAAAGGCTCCGGGACATCAAATCTTGACGACAAATCAGATTTGACGTTTTTTTTGGCAAACAAAGCCGCTCGATCAAGCACCAACTTATCAACTGCAATGGTCTTCTCTAATGACGTCTGTGGTTTTCTTGCATTTAAATGTCCACTTTCCGCCGTGAGCGCCTTTCCCGTAGTTTCTTGGACATCTGCTGTTCTTGTTCCACTGAAGGTGCTGGATGCAGTTCTGTTTCCAGTGGGGGTTATTAGACTCCCGCCAGTTTTTCCAGATAAGTTGGTCATGAGGGAAGGATCAAGATGCACAACTTTGTCTTTCAAGAACTGCGAGGACGAAGGTGTAGAAGAACTCTTGAGATTGCAGATTGGTATGGGACTGTTCTTGGAATCCAAACAAATTTCAATATCTAGGGGAAAAAACCCCAAAGAATTTAGTTTTTTACAAGTTATATGATCAATGTTTAAAACATAAACACATATGTACATGTAGATGTAGATGACTGATCCATTGTGTAAGTCCTTATGTCAAAGCTTTTCAGTAAACAAAAGCTACAAAAGAAATCCTAAAGTAGTTGCTTTACCGGCAGTTTTCATGTGCGGTAAAGTGAAACCAAGTCTGATGTATTTCTTGCTGCCGAGAACAGTTGCAACAGTTGAGGCAACTTGCTCCAACAGAGGGCGCTGTGACAATTCATAGTGAAGGCTGCCAAACATTCGAGGGGAGAATGGTTTTCTCTCGAAAAAATCCTGAATAAATATAAAGATAACAAACTGAGTTAAACAACACGTCCATCTACATGTGTATATATTGCTGTCAAGTGGAATATGAAATGCGACCTATGCAGTCTTATTCAGTAACCTTTGACCTTTATACCTTGCTGAGTCGGTTGCCTTGGTAATCCGGGCAATCGATGGTGACGGAGCAATGCAACAGGAACATGTCTCTCACAGGATCGATGTTGGTCCACTTGGCATAGTCTGCACAAAGAACAACAATTAAACTGATCAGTAAATTCTTTTTACTAAAATGGATTTAGTATTCCAACCCCAAAGTCTTAGGGAGTGTGGCCCAGTAGTTAAGTATTGGGACTCACGATCAGAAATCAGGAGTTCAAATTTAGCTGCTGCCCATAATTGTGTCCTTGGGCAAGCCACTTCACCCCAACTTGCCTCTCTCCACCCAGGAGTATAAATGGGTACCAGCATTAACTTGGGAGTAACCTGCGATGCACTGGCATCCTGTCCAGGAAGAATAGAAATTATCAGTCATTTGAAACTTGAGACAAACACTGAATCATTTGTTTTCTCACCATCTATCTTCAATAAGAACTTTGGACTGAAGACAAAGTTGAGAAGCTCTGCTGGATAAATGTTGAGGTACGCCAACGACAAGAGCCCAGAGACAAGAAAAACTGGGAAGTCTTCAAACTCATCAAGGACTTCTACCATCCGCCCAATCAACGTCTTGAAGAATCTCTCCGAGTTCTCGGGATGGTAGTTGAGCGTGGCAAAGGACCAGAGAAATTTGGAGAGGTCTTTACATCGGCACTCACGGGATCGATTGAAGAGGGCGTGTGACCCCGCCCGTAATAGGGCGTGGTTGTGGATGTGCAGGGTGGCATAGGTTAGGAGTATGTGCATAATGGAGGTGATTGGGTAGGTGTGGAGATGTGGATTGATGGAGTCGGCAACGTGGTTGAAGAGGTCTCTGTGACCGAAGTAGGCTTGGCGAAAGACCTGGAAAGGAAAAGGTACACAGAAAAGTTAACATAGATAAATCTTAACTAAGTACTTGTGATGGCTCACCGGTCATAACAAATCACTAGTTGTCATAAGTCATAGCAAGTCGTCTTAAGTCAACTCATAAACTATCTGAGTTGACACTAGCATTACACAGGCAGAGTTTTCAAAGACTGTCGCTAACTTCCCAAAACCTGTGTACTATTATTTATAGGTCCTTATGATGGATTACAACTCATCGCAAAAGATCACAAGTCAATCACAATCACAATGACTGGACTTGTGAATTAACTTGTGATTTAATTATGACCACACTAGTGATGCCCTTGTGATATAGCCTCATACACGATGACTTCTGATGAGGGCACGTACCTTTAAAATGCCAACAAGATAAAAACTGTGAATAGAATCCAGCTGCTCCGATTGAATCCTCTTAGCGAGAGCACCGACAACCGAAGGTTTCAAGTTAGTCTTGGATTTGAAGACCCCTTGACAAATGGCCCCAATCTCTGCCAGGGTGAAAGAGTCCAAGTATTTCACGACAAAATCTTGGAGATTGTCAAGTAAATTTTCCGGGCAATATCTGTTTTCTCCAATCAAATACATCAACTGGACGACGTGGTGTTTGGTCAGTTGGTCTGCCTTTTGCTCAATCTGACTGAAAATCTTCATATTCAGTGATTTGGCCTTGAGACCAATGAGCCTCCAAGCATCACAAACCAACAAGGATGTTTGGACGTTCCAATTTGAGAATCTGTTCTCGCATTCTGATAAAAATATCGGCACAGCCGAAATCTTGGTTCGAACTTGAACCCTAGCGAATAGCACAAGAACTTTTACAAATTTGTCAGTTGGCAGTTGGGAGCAGCGCTCGCCGAGAAACTTGGTAAACTCGACAAATCTCTCGTTGCTCGCTAATCCTAAGAGAAACTCATCGCTACACTTGAGTAACGATTCCAAGAGTTGCAAGTCTAGCTCACCGATTCCATCTTCAAGCTTAAACTGATCCAGAAAGTTATCAACTTGTTTTGACTGGCTTTCAGACCCGATTTCTTTCCTTGCAACTTGTGGGTAGATAACGGCAGTGTCGCTATATTCTTCTGCCTCCTTGTAAAAAAGTCTGGGCGTCAGTTTTGGATGGAAAACCTCTTTCTTTGCGCCGTTGTCGCCAAGCACCCATCCTTTTTGCAATTGTTGGAAGACGACTGGATCCAAATGTGTCCCGTAGTTGATATAAGAACGCTTCTTTATTGGTTCATCGCCAGAATTTGTCTCGTTTTTGTCATCCACTTGCTCGTCTGTTCTAAAGGAAGAAATATCGACGTGAAACAACCCAGGTTGGAACTGTTCTTCCCTTCGGTTGGTGATGGATTTATTACTTGTAAAGCTGAAACCATGGTCGTGTGCAACTACCGAGTGTTGTGTGTCACTACAAAACCAGCTGCTTGTCCTTAAGTTCCAAGTTGGTAACATTCTACGTAGGGCAACCGGCGGTTTAGACAGAGGTCCACAAAGGACACGCATGACATGGTACGGTAGTCTCCAACTCATTCTGAAATAAAATGAAATATGATACCACATTGATTCAACAGGAAAACGTTAACAAAATGAGTGATAAAGTAAGTCAGGGTCTAGCTATCTGCTTATCAGGCGACTTTTGTCATACCTAATTTATTAATACTGCCCCTGGGGCCTAGTACTACTACCAAATAGTTCGCGCACACTTATTTTATGTTTAGGATAGTGTATTTAAATTGCAACACGCCCCCTTACCCACACGCCCCCTTACCCACACGCCCCCTTACCCACACGCCCCCTTACCCCCACCCCCCCCCCCCCCCCCCCCCGCGCCCTCCAGCCCTGCCCTCTTGCCCCGCCCTCCAGCCCCGCCCCCACCCCCGCCCCCCAAAAAAACCACCAAAAAAACCAAACAACAACAACAACAACAACAACAAACAAACACCAAAAACAGTTAAGAAAACGGAGATGTGGCTTTACTTTTCCCAGCTTAAGTTCTGCACAGATAACTATCAATTTTACTTTGCTAAAAATCAGTGTGACTATGTAGGTCGATGTTCTCTATGATGTTGTTACAAACACTTTCCAATCTCGACGACGCCAAGTTACAGTACAACCGATTGCGCTGCATCATAAACGCGAACGGCCGGATAACACGTGAATCAGTTAATTTTACGGTGTTTGTGAAGTGCGCCCTCCATAGTCCCACCAAAGATAGTTTGAACAACACTGCAATAAAAACAGGTCGTCACTGCTGCTAGCTGCGAAGAGTAAGCGTAAAATATTAAATTCCCCGACTATTTCTTTACTTTAGATGACAAGTTTGAAAGTTAGACATAAATGTAAAAACGTGCATTGTGATATTAGAAATGAAGAGTTTAAACAACTTATTGTGAGTGAAACTGTGCACATAAAATGACCTGATTCTGGGGAAGGCAACCTGGTGAGAAGGGGCGGGGGGAAGGGGGGTTATGCACGCTTAGCTTCAATTGTGCTTGCTTTATTTCCTAAATAAAGGAGATGCAATCGTGCATGTTATTTAATTTGAGTGCTCTCTCTGTTTATTGACATCTAGCATTATTAAGTGACAATTTTTCCCGTCATTTTCCTGATTTTGTAGATCTGAGAACCAATGTTCCTGACGTTTCTAGGGTTGTTTCAGCTGTTCGTGATGTCATCAGCGACTGATGGTCCATCGTCGGTAGCTGACGGTGAGCAGACTCGAATGAGTGGGGAGGCGGAGCCAGGCACTAGCCGTGGGCAGGACGATGAAGAGGAGGGCAATTTGGAGGACGTAGCTGCGGACATCTATGGTACAGACAGTTGGTGTACATCACTACACATAGTATTCTCATTCACAAAGGCAAAGCACCATTTATTCTTTATGAAGAAGTTCACAAGTGGAAAGAATGTTGCAACCTGACGCTGTTCATTTCTTTATATATTATCTCGGATCAATGAAGGTCCTAACATTTTTAATTTGCTGAAATTGTATTTCTTTGCCATTTCCTTATCTTTGCCATTGCCATTTTTCCTTCCATTTGTCTTCAGATTTGATTAAGGATATCCGCGACCCCGAGAAACCCAACACCTTAGAGGAACTGGAGGTCGTCTTTGAGGAAGGGGTAAAAGTTCACACAATTAAGGGTCAGTCGGAGAGGTACATCATCCGTGTAGAGTTCACACCAACCATCCCACACTGTTCACTTGCAACATTGATCGGTAAAGCATCATTTTATAACTCAAAATTCTGTTCAAAAGTTTTTAGGTCAAGGGTTCTTCATCTTTTGGGGGGTAAATATCATGTCAACGCAGCACATTTCAATCTAATTTTGTACCATTTAATGCTAAAATAATTCCCTTTTTTTCAGGTTTGTGCATAAGGGTAAAACTGAACAGAAGTCTTCCGCAGAAACACAAGGTGATTTCTTGTATAATTTGCTGTAAAACTAAGGTCTTCAGTGATTTTGAGGTTTTTTTCAAAAAAAATGATTTCAATCAGAAAAGTTTCCCTTTTTGGGTAATGGGGATTTGTCAGTTTATAGTGATAACAAAGTTTTTTACTTCCGTTTATTTTTGCATCTTTTATTAGGTTGACATTTTCATCACCAAGGGAACGCATGCGACCGAAAATGAAAGTAAGTGGACAAATAAATGTATATCGGTATATCACTTACCTAAAAAATAAAATTATTAAACTTCTTGAAAAATTGAAAAGAAATTATAATTTGACTCCTCAAAAAAAGGGAAATTCACATTGAAGTTTAACTTGGAACTGAACTGTTATTTCAGCAATATGTTTCAACAGGAACCAACTCCAGTCATTTGAAGAAAAGAACAAATGGTTACTGGGTTACTATGAAATCAAAGTTGTAAAATTAAACACGATTTAATATTGTTGTTGCTGCAGTTAATAAACAGATCAATGATAAGGAGAGAATAGCCGCAGCCATGGAGAACCCAAATCTGAAAGAACTCGTTGAGAAGTGTGTGGCTGATGACAACACTTGAGAAACAACATTGGATGAACTCTAACTTATACAGTACTAGTATAGCCAAAGCCATAAGTTATGGCTATGTGTAACATGGACAACATTCTACCAGAAAGGCCCAGCCAATAGCTCTCTTTGTACGTCTCTGACTGAGTGTCATTTGTGAGTCGGGCAGTGCTATTGTATTGAAGTACCCTGCAATACCAACGAGTGGGTTGAATCTGACACATTGTGCTCACAGTTAGATGAATAACACAAATCATTTAAGTAGAATTATGTGCATTCTGGGATTGGCTGTACTATACTAGTGTCGCCTTGCCTTGTTCATAATCATGCATGTGTAATAGTCTATCTGAGCTTGAGCATAACTTCTTTTGTTTTGGCAATATTTGAAAGCGGTGTATTAACCAGTAAAAATCTGTTAAAATTTGGTGCTGATTTTAAATTGTGGAGCTGTACCACACAACTCAATTAGCTTCAAGCATTAATGTGCCCTTGATGGCCAAGATTATCCAAGGATGCAAAATACCATTTCCCCATGTAAGATAGTGTGCATTCAGTGCACTAGGGACCGTTGTGCATGTTTGAACCATGGAGGTAGCTTAAACCATGGAGGTAGCTTGAATCAGGGCGGACACACGTCCTTCGTTTTGTGCGTAGGCCAAATATAGTTCCACCTATTGTTCCGTTGTCAGAAGGGTTTAGTAATTAAGGCTGGCCTAATAAGTCAACCTGACAGTGTGTATAGAAAGGAACTAACCAATTGTACAGTTATAAAGCACAGCTAGCTTCTAAGGGTTTAGATTTTTGATCTATTTATAATTATATTTTTACTGTGAATTTAAAGTTTCGATCTACTCCGATATCATTAGGTGTGCACATAAGGCTCGGGACAATTAAATATTTAATTTTGTATGAAATAAGTTTATGAACATGTACAAATACATGTATACAATATGCACTAATAATTGTATATTCAGTTATATGCTTGTAAAAATTATATTATGAATTAAACCATTTAACAGAAGTTGTTTATTATTCTGTAACTGTTTGCGTTCACAAATATAAATGTGGGTGTTTTTTGTTATAGAATTTTGTTAGATGGGGCTATGCACTTTTTCGTTTCGACCATGGCACAAAGGCAATTTAAAAAAGCCACACTTTCAATCGATGAAAGAAGATTCAAACTCTAACTTAAATTTATTTTTGTCTACGGGAAATCAAGATACATGTTTAAGTAATCACAAACTGTATGGAATAAACAATGTGTGTAAACTCTAAATTAACGTTAAGGTAAGAATTCTCTTTGTCAAACACCCCAGTGACATCGGCCTTTGCAATTAAAACATTGAAGACCCATTTTTGATTAGTGTCAACGAAAAAAACTTTTCAAACATTCCAGTTCTTACATGTACTTAAAATCCTACACATGCACACAGAGAAATATTTTACAATATAGAGTCCTGGATATCCATATAACGCATCACTGTTTGCAATTATTGGAAATATTTTCTGCGACAGTTTTCTGTAACTATGAACCTTAGGAACACAGGGTCATAGAGATCCATTTCTTCTGTTCGATATTCGACAATACCGGAGTAAAAATAATATTACTTGAGTAATATTAATGAACCTTGACTACTTGCTTTCCCCAGTATATGCACAGATGCATAGTGTGTGCAATAGTGTCATGCCTCAACTAAATGATCAAAGTCCCAACTGCAGATGGGATGGTCCCACAGGCTTAATTGAAGTGTTCTAACTGGATTATTTTAGTTGGGACAATCCCAGCTTAAGTTTGGACAATTGTCTAATTGGGATGTAACACCTACATTAACCCTATCCTCTAATCGGTGCCAAAATGGAGCCGGCTAACTATCCATCCAAACCTATCAAGTGATAGATTGAACAGTTCTATACAATTAGGCTCATTGGTTCTGTTGATAGGCTGCGGTAATGTTAACTGAGGGTACAATGCCTTAACTGACACTGATAATAGATCATGTGCTGTCATCATGTCATGTTGGATGCATAAAAGGTTCACTCATACACATCCCAGCAAAACAAAAGCATTATTCTCTCAAGATGTCTCCTATGAAAATTGTAGCAGTATTCAAATCTACCTATCTATCAAACTCCTTCAACTTCAACAGATTATGATAGTTATGCATAGGGTTTCTTTTAGGTGGTAAACACCCTGTACAAAAGCTATAGAAGAGGACATCGAGGACATAGTTGCTATAGAAAAGAACATAAAATGGGTTGATTTGTGGATAGTTTGTGATGGGAAGATAAAGGATACATATTAAATAAGAAACCAAATGCATTTGCCTAAAGGAGAAGAAAGCACAAAGGTTGCTCAGGAAGGGTCTTGAAGCAGAGTGTCACGGTGAGATGAGATGGCTACAGGAACTTAACAGGACTATCAAGTTGATCTTACGTTGGCACCAGTTAGCTGAAACAAGACAACAAATGTTTTAGTTAAAACATATTTAAAAGAACAATATGTTTTTATGTTGTTGTTGATGTTGTTGTTGGTTGTTGTAGGTTTTTGGCAACATTTTAGTGCATTTATGTAAGATGTTATTAAAGTCCAAACAATAATTAAACCAGTTACAACCTTGACATCTTGGAAGATTCTTTAATACCTTGACGCTGGTATTTAAAGCTAACACTTGTATACAGCATTTGCAAACTTGTTTTTCTTTTTTCCCTGAAATACAATGTGCCTTACTTCATAAAGTGAATAGTCTCAAACATCCTGTGGCATCATATTTTTCCAACAATGGCCATCCCACCATCATTGGAAAAACACTAAAACTTGTGTTTAATTACTGCCTTCAATTGAAACAATTTAGTTATTGCACATTTTGTTTGCGATCAGAATTGTATAGAGTAAACGAGTGCATGTCAGCTAGTCTGGTTCCCTTACCTAACAATTCCTTGATGCTTACAAATTGCTCGGTTTCGTGTGAAGTGGGGTTAGGAAACCAGACTACAAGAACAAGAAAATCTTTTCTGGATTTTTTTTTTTCACCATCGATGAACACAAAACTTTAAATAGGTCAGTGTATACACATAAAACACAGGTTCTGGTTCCAGACGAGAGACCTACCTACATAATCTTGTCTTCCAAGGGTTTATCTAGTCCCAATTCTTCCGGCGTGCTGATGTTCAACTCATCTAGGGTTGGACGGAGCTCTTGGAGCATGTAGGGATAAATGTTCTTGTGACTTCCGGCCTTGTCCTAGAAACAAAAAAACACCAAATGAACGAGTGCTAAGAAAACTGCTCTTGAAGATTTGGCCATAGACGCCCGCCTCCTTTCTTTGTTTAAAGGCCAAACAAGAAACTGTTTTACTGGGCCTATTGGATCATTTCATAAGCCCTGCCCATCTTGGTTGGTGTACATTTATTCAGTGCTGGTGACCAAGGGCCTTTTCAAATCCGTCTTAGGTTATAAGTCTCTGCCTGGCTGAGCTAACGTGGACATGCGACTGCAATTGACTGACCAGCAGTCAAGAATCCTCCCGACACCCAAGTATTGTACCTTGATTGCTTCAAGGATGCGTATAGCCATGGCGCTGTCATTAAGACGTCGGCAAGCCTTCAAGGCAGCAGTGACAATCTTAGGTTCTGGAACCAAGTCATGGCCATGTAGCTCATTCAAGCCTCGTCGTAGTTCCCAGTCATCAATCTCAGATCGGTTGAAGTAGGCCTCCCATCGGGCATCAAATTGCTCGTCTGTCTCCTCCTTCTTAGATGAGTAACTCCTTACTTGAGATGCAACTGTCCAAGGAAAACAAAATTATGGGAAAGAATTTTATTTTTATATTAATATTACACATCACATGCGCAGAGAAGATCTTGAATTTCTTTTGAATTTTGGCATGTGTATATCAAAAGAATCATGGTGTAATTTAATAATAATGTATTACCAGACACAATTGAATGATTTTGGTGATTTGATATTTTTAAAGTATCGTATTTTTTAACATTTTATCATACACAACTTGTTTTAATATTACATGGCCAACTTATTTAATTGTTATTATGCTAGCCTCTAACGTTAGTTAATGTAACTTCAATATTTGTTGAGTTAACGACTCCCGTTTAAATCATGTTAATGTTGTTTTGTTGTTTATACTAGTATGCCTAGCCTAGGGACTTAAAAATAGCATGAATTAAACATTCATTTTTGTGAAACAAATATCACAAACAAGCATACTAATTACTATATATTTGTCTGAAATCACTAAGCCTAAACATTATTTTTTTCGAAAATGTACAAAATGCATAAACAATAATTCAATGCAATATCCCATTTCCAGTGCAGTGGTAAAATGCAGTGCAGTCCGTATGACTGTGAAGCTCACTGTTCATGTTCACACATCATTCGAGTCACACTGTCACTACATTTGTTATTTTGTATATCTAAATTACAAAGAAATCTCAAAATTACTAACCAGCAGGTCGACTACAGGCCTGAAGACTAATCACTGTTCTTGTATTTCTCACAACACTCGATATTACTCGTCGGAACATTGTGTTTTTTTGTGAGAAAAGTTACCTGCAAAATGAAGAAAAACGCATACAACCGGCGAATGATGTGACCTCTGACACAATGCAAATTATATAAACTGGTTCCCAAATGCGTTGTGTTTTACATACAATAACATTGGGACCAGTGAATCAAGAAGGCTTGGATTTTTCATTTTTTGTGTGTATTTTATAACAAATTTTTTCAAAATGTTTTTATTTATCAAACTAGCGTACTACTTATGAACAATGTAAATCATTTTAGAAATAGTTATGACAAAGATTATAATTATTTTTGCGAATTTAATCCTTTTTTGGCATTGTGTATATTTACGACATGCATCAGTCGTTTGCTGTCAAGAAACACTTCACGAACACAACTGTAAAACTTTACAAATTACGTGTTTTCTTAATTTAAGCATTCATTTACAAAAACAAACAATACATATAATTAAATTTAGATTATTTTTTGTTGAATTACTATAATTTAATTCACAGAATGATACGATTTATTTTCGCGATATTTTGTTAGTTTTGTTTGAGGAAAGTGACGTAATGATCATAACATTGAACTATTTTTACATGCACGGACAAGACGAGTATTTGGGAAAAACTTTTGTTAGTGGAATTACGTTGGAATTTTGTGGTTTTTCTGAGGTTTATTTGTTGGAAACTCGCCATGGATGAGGAGGAGGAATATATAATGGGTGAGGAAGACGTCGAGCAAGATGAAATGGGTTCAAGTGACTTTGAAGGGCACTTTGAAATGGACGATGACGAAGGTTCTTCCCAACGGGAGCAAATTGAAGAAGACGATTTTCGTTACGAAGTGCTAACGCCGGATGACAATGTACAACTCATGGTCGATACAATTCGTGAAGTTAATATTGTTGTTCAAGTAAGTATATATCGATTGTTGAACAAAACAAGGATTGTGGCCCGAAAGCCTGAAAATGTGGAGAAAAATAATGCAAACTTGGAGTGAAAACAAACAAACAAACAAACAACCCCAACAAACAAACAAACACAAAAGTCAAAACAAGTTAGTCCGAGTAACCAGGACCCTAGACCTGTGAATGTGGCATTGCTATACATCGCCACGTTCTGAACTTTGTCGAACACGAGATTTGATCGATAAAATTTTCCTGTTAATTACTTACTCATGCTGTTTTACAGCAAATTCGCAAGCACAGCACCTTCTGTTCTAGACCGAGTTACTGGCCTCTAGTTATCGCTTTTTTAACATTTGGGCATTATCTTGCGCTACTAGAGGCCGAGCCAGAAGATATTTGAAATCCTATAAGCTCTAGAAAGTGGTTCAAAATGTCGCAAAAATCCACACAAATACTTAACAAAATACCTCTAAATCGTCTAAATAACCTTCCATATGTATCCAAGCTGAGTTAACGAACTTCTAAGGTATTCACGATCAATTCTTGACCTGCAAATCAAGGAAATTCGACGCCAGTTTTCCAGCGCGTACTGAACTTTTGCATGGCCGCCATTTTTGTGATTGCCTGTGACGTCACTGCCAAAGTGCATGCCGACCGTACCACTATACGCGGGGGTGCTCTGCGATGTCACAGGTCGGAGTATCGCGTCGCGTGCGCGATACACTGACCTGTGACATCGCAGAGCAACCCCGCGTATAGTGGTACGGTCGGCACGCACTTTGGCAGTGACGTCACAGAATACGCACAATGCATTTTTTGCTCGAAACAAAAAATGGAGGCCATGCAAAAGTTCAGTACGCGCTGGAAAACTGGCGTCGAATTTCCTTGATTTGCAGGTCAAGAATTGATCGTGAATACCTTAGAAGTTCGTTAACTCAGCTTGGACACATATGGAAGGTTATTTAGACGATTAAGAGGTATTTTGTCAAGTATTTGTGTGGATTTTGGCGACATTTTGAACCACTTTCTAGAGCTTATAGGATTTCAATATCTTCTGGCTCGGCCTCTAGTAGCGCAAGATAATGCCCAAATGTTAAAAAAGCGATAACTAGAGGCCAGTAACTCGGTCTACTTCTGTTCCTAAAAAAAAGTGTTGCCTGTTTGTGTTGCGCGCGATTCCTGGAAGATCTTTACACAATGCCCTGGATTCTTCACTTGGAAATGACGGTAACTGTAGTCTGTAGAATGGCTTGAGAGGCATCACCAGCCAGTCAGGACCAGACTTTTCGCCGTGCACGGTGACCTCACGGTCAATTGCTTCATTCAGCGCATTTCTCAACAATGCAGTATACTGTATAGCAAGGAATAAATGTGGTCTTCCTCTCGAATAATTGTATTTTTAAAAACAAGATTATAACATTAAACAAATCATTAAATACAAATGTAGGATTAAGTACAGAACATCAGTTACAACAAATTATAAACACTTTAAGAAAGGAAATCAGAAAACACAAGAACTTATGATAAAAGTTATAAAACCCTAAAGTAAAAATCCATTGTCATTGTTTCTTTTGAAGACATTGTGTCTTCAAAAGCACGCACAGCCGCTGTACATATGCTTGTGGGGAAGACCTCTGTTTATGCCCTTCTTTTGGTCTTTCTTGTTCCAATGTAAATCTCATCTATTTCCCTGTGGGAGAAATAGATTTCGAAAGACTTTTGCTGTGGGGAATATAGAGTGTATTGTTATATTGTGTTACCTTCCTCACAAGGTTAAGTACATGTACACTGTAGTCTTGCAAAATCTTCAAAGGTTCTGAGTATTTCACCAGCCAGGTTTGAACTAGTTTGAAATCACAAATTCATTTTAAAGGAGACTTCTCTTCAACATCTTCACCTGAGTGTAAAGCCTCATGGTTTCATCTATAACCCTAACCACCCTGAGTCCATCAAAATTCATTTCCTGTTTTGGAGGATTTTAGCGGATTCAGGATACCTCCATATTGAACCAACTGGAGGAGTGTGATGGATTGAGGATTTTAAGCCTAGCGTTACTGCAGGAGTGTGATGGATTCAGGATACAGACATTCAGGTGATGGACTGTGATGAACTCTATGGAGAAACGCACTGCAATTTTTTGTATGCCACCTAGGTATCCTGAATCCGTCACAGTCCATCAAACTTTTGCTGGTGGAGAATGATGGACTCATGATCTCTCCAGAATGTATACTGGTGGAGTCTGATGGACTCCAGCAGTTTTTTGCAAACCAAAATTGGTGGACTGTGGCGGATTCAGGATACTTTCTAGTAAAAGGGGTGAGGGAGTTAGGGTTAAGGTCTAAGACTAGACTGGTACATGTACCTCTACATATATGCCCATATATTTGGAAAGACTGATTTCTTCAGTTCAGGTTGTCTGATGGCAGACAGATTTGGACACAGTTGACTGACTGAGTACTAAAGAGGGATGTTGGACTGCTTGTTTCATCGTCATGTGCCATTACACATGCATTATTGCATGTAAACAATTTATACATGCAATATATTTACTTGGTACATTTTGTACTGGGCTGTCAGTATTTCTTAACAGCCCATGTCAAAGAAATATTAACAAAGAATTGACGTGTGTGTGGACATGAATTGTACATGATATAAGTTCTGAATCTCCGCACTTTTAAAATATCAGAAGGATATAAATTTGTGAAGCTTGGATTTCAAATTTTCAACTACACTTTACATGTAAGAGAACATATTTTTCACTACATGCAGTTTCGTAGATAACTATACACACAACGTTACCTTTCATTTGGTAAATTAATAGTGATCCATAGCCCCTCTTATTTTTGAAAAATGACGTGTTTACATATTGAGTTCAAATTACACAACTGAGAAAACAGGCTTTGAGAAAGCCGGCTCTGTTGCAGTACAACAGAACGATGCACACAAAATGGTCGTTTTTTTGTTCTTCACTTTATTCATAAAAATCAACATTTCTTTTAATGAAACCTGAAACTGTAGGTATTGACTCTAACCATCAAAATTCCTCTAAAATCCTCTTTGCAAATTGCAGGCAGGATTGAGGTCACTTGGAAGTTGATGCATTGGAGGAATTTGCAGGATTGAGGGCATTTGGGGTTTTGCCACTGGAGGATAATACCAGGATCCAGGTCATTAGGCCTAAACTAAAACTGGATGATTTTGCAGGATTGAGGTCACTTGGGTATTTATCCAAATGATGATTTTGGAAGATTAAGGTTATTTGTTACTTTGCACTTTTACACTGCTCATGCTCTATGCACATTCTCCATAGAGCTTCAGTCAAGGTGTAAGTTATATATACGTCAACGATAGCAAAAGTTGCATATTAAGGGTCATGTGTGCAGACCCTTGTTGTAATAAGGCACTTAGCAGCCGTTTGTTCCATGTTTAGTTGCCTTAATTATATTATAGCTCAATGGTAAACCCACTGAGGGATTTTTCAGGATTCGGGGAGTGGTCACCAGTAATAATTATTGCAGGATTTTGCAGGTTTCAGGTTATATGTGTAAGAAAAATAGGGTAGGAAGTTAGGGTTAAAGATGTCATTCATGACGACAAATTAAAAACACTTTTTTATGAAATGTTTTTCCTTTCAACGTTGATTGGGCTATTACATGATAATGCTCCAGCGCTCTTCAAGACTCATTGCGTTTTCAACACTCTACACGAAAACATTGGTATCACTAGAGAGAATGAGAGGGTGACTCTCTGCCTCCTTTGTATACCCCAATCGTGCTCCAAGCGTGGCAATCTTGCTCAAATCGTGTTCATAAATTGCAGGAGATCTTAACAGAACTTGATAAAAGTGAGAGATCTAAACAGAACCAAACAGAACGTGACAGAATATCGTGGTGATCGTAAGAGAACTTGAGGGATCGTGATGAAAATCGTGGCAGACCTTGACTAGAATCGTGTTGGCTTCGTAACAAAGAGTTACAGATCGTAACAAAACGTACTGGGAGAGTAGGAAAGCGTCTAAAAGCGTAGAAAAAGTAATGCAAAATCGTGAAGATCGTAGTCATTGTGGCCCAGTGTAAACCCAGCTATGTACATGTACTGTAGTATGTTGTACATAATACCAGTACCTTATTTCAGCTTGAATTATTGGCTTCAATGACTAAAGATCTACATGTGAAGTGTGTGTGGAACCTGCTAAAATAGTTTCAATTTCTGTTGATAATACTATGTACATCATTTCGGAGGCCCATGATCGACATACATACATTGTTCAGACATCTGTATACGAATGCAGTAAGTTGGTCTACCGTA
The DNA here is from genome assembly GCA_037893245.1 of Crossaster papposus. Classification (NCBI taxonomy): domain Eukaryota; kingdom Metazoa; phylum Echinodermata; class Asteroidea; order Velatida; family Solasteridae; genus Crossaster; species Crossaster papposus. The sequence goes on along the minus strand of JBAIAA010000789.1, from coordinate 198,946 downwards.
TTTGTTATACAATGAGCTTCTATTCAAATGAGACGATGGTTGACCTACATGTAACATTTTGATCCATGACTTGCAGAGCTACATGTACATAATTGACCCATCTATCCACTGCCAATAGTCCAGCTAATTGCGCATGTCGGGCATGAATCATGGCTTTGGTTGGGTAAAAACACCAAGGGGGCGGGGCATAACCCTAACTCCCTAGGGTGTGTGCAAAATCATATTGATTTTGGAGGATTGTTCGGGTTTTAATGGATTATTCTGTTTCCCGAACTGTATTACCAAATTCAACCTTTCCAAATACTTTGCTTTTCCCTTCCAAACAGGTTTTTGAAGGTTCATTTTATATGCACACCGTCAAGGTACACACAGTTTCTTCAATACCACACACATGACCTTTCTATAGGGATGTGTCCAAAGTCTTTTGATTAGGTCATAAATGAGTAATTTAAAGTAAACTTTATCCATATCCAGAGAGGTTGTTGGGGAATTAAAGGTGCATAGAATATGTAAAGGGCCAGTAATCTGTAATCATGTACAGTTTCTTATGGGTGTCTGGGTTGGACCATGCTTGGAAATGGGAAACACTTTTGCAGTTCTTGCATTTATTTAATAAAATTGGAAGGTTAAACAGAAGAATAACATTTACAAGGTCTGTTAACCCTAACTCCTTTTGGTGATTTTAATAATAGAAACCTTTCTCATCCTTGCAAATTCCAACATGTAAAATTATACATGTAAAACACACATGATACAAAAATGCCAGGCTTGGCATGCATTGAATACATTTGTGTACTTACGCGCCTTTACCTTTGGTTCATTACCAATTTTGTTAAAATTATCTTTCCTAAAATGTAGTGCATTGTGTTCAGACAAATTGAGGCAGCGTTAAAGTTATAATGTATTGTGTAGCCATCCAGCATGTATAATGTAGTGTGTGTCTGTGTGCACATGATGCATTCAGTGACAGATTATGAACCATACAAGAGGAATCTCAGATATTTGTGCCTGAAAAGAAAAGAGAGTCAGGGATGGTCTTAGAAAACAAAAATACTGTAATTTACAAGCAGGGATCTCCTTAGAGGTAGAGTTGACCATTTGTTATTTGTGATTTTTTTTTTCTCTCATTTCAAGCAGCAAAACTGCTTAAAATCTAAAGAGGGGATGTTTAACAACTACATGTAACCAGATGAATTGCTCCAGACACGTTTTAATTGGTTCCCTAAATCAGCATCCAGGGTCTGTTCTCATTCAGCCTATTAAAAGCTCTACGCGGCAAACTCACTACATGTACTAACAGAAATTTCCAAAAATGTGTCACTTGACATACATGTATCTTTGGAAATTACCTGCTTTTTGTGGTTTTCTCTAAAAATGACTGCATGCCAGAAGAAAAAAAAAATACAAGAATGTTTAGTTTCAATAATAATAATAATACCTTGAGCCCTAACCACCCTAACTCTTTAAAAAGCGATTTGCGGTTTTGGAGAAGTTTGGCAAATTTAGAATACCTTGAATACTAGTGGAATCTGATCTAGATTGACTTGCGGTACTGCAGGATTTTGATGGATTTAGGATACCTCCATATTGAGCAGTCACCAACACCAACTTTTTGTGCATAAACATTCGCGTACAGTATACATGTAGGGCCTATTTGTGAATTATGAGAGGAGAATTCAACATTGTCCACTTAAAATAACATTAAAAAAAACATGTAGTGCAAATTTTAACAAACACGTGTACATGTACCACACAAAAATATGTACAGTTTACATTGTATTTGTTTCCACTGACCTTTTTTGCATTATAAGCTGCAGTATTATGTGCGTACTAAGTACTTTGTACAATACATGTACCGTAATTCAAGCAAATCCTTGCATTATTACACCATTTATAGGAATAGGAAACACAAACCAGCATACCCTATTTAGAATGGGTTTCATGTGCACCTGTGAGTTGTGACTTTACTTGTGATGGGTACAATTACTGGTACTTTCTTGGTACCCATGGGTACCATATTAGGTCATACATTTACATACATGTACAATGCTAGTTGTGGCTACATGCAAAAGCCAAACATGTACATGTACAATGTACATGTTTGTATACAGTACACTCATACTCTGCATGTACTGTTTTTGTTGTACATCAACACACACATGCATGTGTCATTCCCCATCTTTGCCACGAATGGTAAAATTATCCCTGAATTTCACCAAGTTACTGGTACCTGTTATGTGGTGGAATCAAGTGTTAAAACAAAGCTAATCCCAAGTGTAATAACCTTAATGTCATACATGTACACTCATGTATTCTTGTTCAGTTCTGTTCCAAGGCATTACAAGAATTGATTTCCATCAGTAGTTACTGGACCTGAATGGTCAAGCCTACTGTTCTCTGACCAATTAAGTCACTGACTGACTGACTGACTGACTGACCTGGCCACCGAGCGACTAGACCACCGAGCTAGTACATGTAACTTGGGTGGGACTCGAACCCATGACCTTCTGCTTACTAGTGCAGATCTATATCACCACTTGCTGGAGTCTGCTAACCAGTTCAAGTCTGATGTAGCTGATTATAAATATTGTTGGGATCTCTCATTTTATGGATACATCATTCTGTAATATTTGGTATCTTGTTTTCACCAGATTCCAGCCACCATTACAAGAATTCTCCTGAATCACTTCAAATGGGACAAGGAGAAACTAATGGAGAGATTATACAGCGATGATCAAGATAAACTCTTCAGCGAGGCTCATGTTGTTAGTCCCTACAAGAAAACCCCCATCAGGCACTCATCCAGGGTGAGTTAACAGTCACAGAAAGATTCATAAGAATCAGGGAACCTCAAACACAGCCCTGGAGAGCTCAGTTGGTAGAGCACCAGATAGGCAATCTGGAGATGAGATGGCAGGTTCAAATCCTGCTTCAGTCAATATCTGTATTCAGTCTTTATTCAGTCTGACTATTGCTGAACAAAGTGGCGCACAAGTGCATTTAGATTGTAGGGATTCCAAATGCACCTGTGCGTCATTCCAAATGCACCTGGTGCGTCATTCCAAATGCACCTGTGCGTCATTCCAAATGCACCTGTGCGTCATTCCAAATGCACCTGTGCGTCTTTCCAAATAAACTTGTGCGCCACTTATTAGTTCAGCGATAGTCAAAATACTTTTGGTCTGGGACCTAGTGCACATTTTTACTTTGTCTATAATAACCCATAAGCTCACGAGGAAAATTACAAAATATAACTTTTCTAACAAATGCAAACCTATTCGCAGTAACTCGCAAACCCCACAATACCTCATTCAAGTGCTGTAAAAAGTGGTATGGCTGGATTAACTGGAGAACATTACAACAATTCAACTTAATTTGACTCTTTTTAACCGATTATTGTATGAAAAAGAATGTATACATCGATCTAAAATGACATTTTCTTGTAAAATAAAAATATATCTGATTTCATCCAGTAGCATCTAATTCTTTGAATATACCAAAAGAAACTCGATGTTAGCAGATGGAAATTGACGATTCTTCCCTGTTGGTGGCGCTGATATTTTTCAACAAACCACGATTATCAAGATTTGGACGCATGCGCACAACTAAGTACCGTAGCATGGGTGAACATGCATGTACGTGTACATAGTAATGTACTTGTCACATATAGATTAACATACAATATTGGCCAAGAATCTCTATACATGTGCATGTAATACTGTACATCCCAGCCAGACTAATGTATCCCTTTTTTTCTGCTGTTATTTGATATTTGTCTCCAGGTGGCTACGAGATCTTCAGGTCCTGTTTTGGAACCCTGTGATATCTGCTGTCGGAATGTCATAAGCACGGTAAATAAAGGGAACCACGGACTAAAGTGTTTGTAAAAAAAAAAAAAATTAAACACTTTTCATTTGTTGTATGTTTTCACAAATTATCTAACCTTTTTTAAAATAGGCTCGGAAAATTGATTTTTATTCCTGTCTCCTTTAGACTTGGCAGAAGTTTTTTTCTACATGCAAGTCCTGTAAAAGTTTTACAAGTCACTTTTTTTCTCAAAATTTAACAACATTTTTGTACATTAAGTTCAGTCACTTGTAGTTTACTATTCTCCAGGAAATGAAAATGATTTTCGTGGGCAAAATCAGCATATTTTTGTAAGAAAATTTGAAAATGTGAAAATTTTGTAAACCTGCTCTGTGGCCTGGGGTTTTTTTGCAACACGTAGACGATGACAGGCTTAGAGTGTGGGCACCGATTCTGCATGGACTGCTGGACGGAATATCTGACCACCAAGATCATGGAGGAAGGAATGGGACAGGTATTCCAAGGATTGCCGAATTATTAAAACGGGCCAAATCCTAATTACTTGCAATGTGCAAAGATCCTTTCCAGAAACCCATAGACGCATGTAATTTCGTCTGCCTTTAACCAGTTCACACCGGGATTAATGTTTACATTGACCGGGCCTAGGTACGGGATTCATTATCACGAAACCTCGATCCGAGACAGGTTTAGACAGGCATCTATGGGTAGCACACCCTAATATTACCGGCCTCGCTAGCTGCGAGCCAGTTGCTAACGGATATTTCCAGCCTTGTTGAGACGTGTTTATCCATCATCTGTTTTGAATCCTAGAGAAACTTTGCGTGTATACACACGGCATCTGACGCGATCTGATTAAACAGTGAGCTGAATGCTAGATCAGTTACAGATAGACTGGTGCCATCATGCAGTATGGTATCTAGACTCACTTCGGAATACACTTTTCGTCCCTTGGTGGTTTAATTATATACATACAGTGTGCGTAAATATCAACGATTGACAGATACATGTATATTGCAATAACACTGATCCTTTGCTGGATATGTTGTGTCATTTCAGACGATATCCTGTGCAGCTCATTGTTGTGACATCCTAGTAGACGATTGCACCGTAATGTGAGTAACTCAGCTCTGCAACTTTAAAAAAATCTGAACTTTGATATTCAAAATATTGATTTTAGAATTTCACCATTCTGGTAACTGTTTCAATCCCAGTGTTAAACAAAATTCTTCAAAGGGATATTTTTCCCATTTGAAATTGGTAAATTATGAAATGTCTGATTAAAGTGCAACAAATAGTATTGTAAGGAGAATTTGAATTTCTCCCCTGCAAATTCTTACTTTGTCTTTTGCCCATTCTAATTTATTTTGAAAAATGCTTCACATGTCACAACCTTTGGTGATAATTAATTAATTCACCGTTCCTGTGTAGATTATCGTTAATTCCTTTTTAATTAACTGTCTCTCGCTCTCCATGCAGGAAGCTCGTCAAGGATGCTAAGGTTAAGTTAAAATACCAGCACCTGATCACTAACAGCTTTGTAGAGTGCAATCGGCTGATGAGGTGGTGTCCGGCACCAGACTGTCCTAATGCGTTCAGGGCTAGCCATCTAGAGGTCCGGCCTGTCACCTGCAAGTGTGGTCACATATGCTGGTGAGTAGGGATGACTCTTGTGCACTACCGAATACCGATAGAGGGCGATAGTCCGTTAGAAATAATACAGCATGATAGCTATTCAGAATAGCTATATCTTACCACAAACCAAATGTTTTTCTTGTTTTGTTTTTTTGTACTCTAACTTTTCCTTCCTTTTTATCAAAAGAAAATCCCTTTTTCCTAATTATGTTATTTCAAAAATGAAATCGTTAAATATTTGTCATATTACACTGTCATATGTAAATGACACAATGAAGCGCTTGGGTGCAGAAGTACTACAAATGTACCGATACATGTACTTCTAAGAACTTAGTTGAGGATTGGGCACATTCAACACAAGTGTTGTGAGTACAGAACATAAATAATGAGGCTTATGATGCTGTGGACATCTCAAAAGCTACTCCTGAAAGCCAGCAATGATCCTACTTCCATCGTGATTTTGTCTTTTTTAATGTTGATCCTACTTTTTCATCTGGGTCTGTTTGTAAGTCCCAACTGTTTTCCTATCTGGTTCTTTATATTCGTAGTCGATTTCAAAGCTTGAATATTTGGTTTATATTCTTCTTTTTTTTCTTCAGTTTTGTGTGTGGTGAAAACTGGCACGACCCGGTCAAATGCAAGGTGGGTACATTATAAATGACAGCCAGCCAGACGGAATAAAACCACAGGGTGTTTAGTACTAGTATCCAACCAAGCTCTTTAATAATAATTCATAATTCGCTTTTGGGATAAATTCAAATGATTATATTATTTTTGTTAACATTTTAATTGGGCAATAAAGCAGCCTTTATTGACTTATAAGAACTCAGGTCATGCGATTTGCATTTATTACTTTATTAATACAGTAATAAAGTACTTTATTAACAACAAAATAATTAAAATGCCTGATTTCATTCCAACGTTAGTCAATAAATATCTGATACACTTCCCCTGAAATTAGCCAATCTCATTTGAATCTTCCCCTGAATTGAGCCAATCTCATTTGAATCTTCCCCTGAATTGAGCCAATCTCATTTGAATCTTCCCCTGAATTGAGCCAATCTCATTTGAATCTTCCCCTGAATTGAGCCAATCTCATTTGAATCTTCCCCTGAATTGAGCCAATCTCATTTGAATCTTCCCCTGAATTGAGCCAATCTCATTTGAATCTTCCCCTGAATTGAGCCAATCTCATTTGAATCTTCCCCTGAATTGAGCCAATCTCATTTGAATCTTCCCCTGAATTGAGCCAATCTCATTTGAATCTTCCCCTGAATTGAGCCAATCTCATTTGAATCTTCCCCTGAATTGAGCCAATCTCATTTGAATCTTCCCCTGAATTGAGCCAATCTCATTTGAATTTTGCCATTTCAGTGGCTGAGGAAATGGATAAAAAAATGCGACGATGACAGCGAAACGTCCAATTGGATATCAGCAAACACCAAGGAATGTCCAAAGTGTCATGTGACTATTGAGAAAGATGGCGGATGCAACCACATGGTGTGTCGAAACCAGAACTGCAAGGTAAAAAGAGAAAAGGAAAAAAGAAAATAAAGATGAAGGAATTGTTGGAGATTATCTTCAAATTTAATATCTGTATCATCCAAATGACTTGGCTACGACTACAAATTACACACAAGTCTATGTAAAGAGGCTCCAGCCGCTACTATAGACTAGTGTGTAAGTTCAAGCCTTAGCCAATTTACATGCTAAGCGTGAATCAGCGGGGAACCAGTGACACCATTTACGGTGGATAGGATTTTGGCTGGTAACCGGATTTTGCTTAGCAAATGATTTGTTATGCTTCGTAAATTCTTTGGTCTATTGGAGGAAACTTGACGTCCATGAATTCCATGCTATTTTCTATCTTGCAGGCTGACTTTTGTTGGGTGTGTCTCGGGCCATGGGAGCCGCACGGGTCATCGTGGTAATATGCAATTACATTTATTTGTAGACAAATTATATCGTATACGTTTGGTAATTGGAACCCACTGTTTGTTTCAATCCTATATAGTTATAGGTATATACCATAAAGCAATTTTAAGAAAAATTTCCGAAAATCTGGAGCGGTTATGTCCACGCAGGAAGAATAATCTGCATTGGAATACACAATCTGAGAAACGTCACTGCAGTAACGCTTCTCAGATTCAAATTTTTGGGGATAAAAAGTGATATCTTTTTCTATAACCGCAATAATTCGAAGTGAACAGTTTCTACAAATGCATTATACTATCCAAAGCTGCTGTACTTCTTACCAAGTAAGTTGTTATTGCCATTAATTGGTGTAATTACAAAACGTCTTTATGATCCCTTTAAGGCCGATTTAAACAAGTATTTTGAAAGTATAAGTTTAAAACATAGGATGAGTAACAATAGATGATATTGGACAAAAATAGTTATGATATTAAGTGTTAAAGTATAGCAGTGTAGTAATAATAGTTTACATTTGTTACAATAACTAGATCCAATATTCATTGTATTTCCAGGTATAACTGTAATAGATTCGATGATATTTTAGATTTGTTACAATAACTATTGATCCAATATTCATTGTATTTCCAGGTATAACTGTAATAGATTCGGTGATATTTTACATTTGTTACAATAACTATTGATCCAATATTCATTGTATTTCCAGGTATAACTGTAATAGATTCGGTGATATTTTACATTTGTTACAATAACTATTGATCCAATATTCATTGTATTTCCAGGTATAACTGTAATAGATTCGGTGATATTTTACATTTGTTACAATAACTATTGATCCAATATTCATTGTATTTCTAGGTATAACTGTAATAGATTCGGTGATATTTTACATTTGTTACAATAACTATTGATCCAATATTCATTGTATTTCCAGGTATAACTGTAATAGATTCGATGATATTTTACATTTGTTACAATAACTATTGATCCAATATTCATTGTATTTCCAGGTATAACTGTAATAGATTCGGTGATATTTTACATTTGTTACAATAACTATTGATCAAATATTCATTGTATTTCCAGGTATAACTGTAATAGATTCGGTGATATTTTACAGTTGTTACAATAACTATTGATCCAATATTCATTGTATTTCCAGGTATAACTGTAATAGATTCGGTGATATTTTACAGTTGTTACAATAACTATTGATCCAATATTCATTGTATTTCCAGGTATAACTGTAATAGATTCGATGAAGAAGATGCCAAAAAAGCAAGGGATGCTCAAGCGGTAAGTGTCATTTAATTGACAGTTCAGGATTTAATTGATCTCATCACAAAGGAACTCAGCTGCCCTCAAATAGACACAAACCTTTTACTCCCTGTACCGCCCCAAACTGCCCGAACACTCGGTGGTGCGGTTGAAATGTCAGGGAATTAACACAGTGTAATACAAAGTAATCAAGGATATTTTGGCTAGAAACCCTGCTAGACGCAGCAACATGCACCATTTGTCAAATCAACAAACCCTGCCCAGTGCAGCAAGATTCATCAGGTCAAAAATCTCAAGGCCAAACTGCCTCAGAGTCTGTGGCTACCTAACGCAGCAGGATCCGTCTGGCATTGTTTAATGGGAGACTAGCTCACAATAAACTTGGACTTGTTTTCTGCACTGGTGTATGCATCAGAGTGCACCAGACTTGTCCACCTGATGCACTGTGCTGCGTCTGGCAGGGTTAGGGTTAAGCTACTATTTGAAAGCATGTATTTGTATTAACAAGAAGTATTTCTTTGCTTTGTATTTCTATTTATTCTCATTTGTCAGAGATCAAGGCAAGCATTAGAGAGGTACTTGTTCTACTGTAATCGCTACATGAATCATATGCAGAGTTTACGCTTTGAAAACAAGGTGAGTTGCAGTACAAAGTACAATGCGTACCTGTGAGGGCGGAGATGGATGTTATTAAAGGATTACAGAAATAGAAAAATAAAAAGTACTTATATGATATAAAACATAGGTTACAGTATCAATACACCCAATAAAAAAAATTGTGTGTGATTTTAGGGTTATTTGAGCCATTACAAATTTCAAATTTCTCTTCGATCGCCCCGCCCAGAAAAATTCCTCCTTTGACAGAATGCCTGGATGTCGAAGTCGTGACGTCACGTAAAGAATAGCTTTCTTCGCGATTGATTGCGATCGCGTGGTTACGTATGTACGCACGGAATCGCGATCAATCGCGAAGAAAGCTATTCTTTACGTGACGTCACGACTTCGACAGGAGGAATTTTTCTGGGCGGGGCGATCAAAGAGAAATTTGAAATTTGTAATGGCTCAAATAACCCTAAAATCACACACAATTTTTTTTATTGGGTGTATTGATACTGTAACCTATGTTTTATATCATATAAGTACTTTTTATTTTTCTATTTCTGTAATCCTTTAACTGCTTTGCGCTGAGATGGCAGCATTGAGCTGTATACTCCCTAGGGAGCTGAGATGATATTTTGAATGCTTCGTGAGCCCAATGAGCAGGGATAATAATGACACAGCGTCTTGAGTACCAGTACTGATAGATACATGTGCTATATAAGAACTGCCTAATATTATTATTCTTATACACAAATAAGCCACATTAAAGGTAGTATACACCATTGGTAATTGCCTGAATTACCAGGAATGGGTGGATTTGGGGTGGGGGGGGGGGGGGTTGTATTTTGAAGTAAATATCGATAAACTGACATGTTCGAAGTTTTACAGTCTGAGTCATGGATACCGAGGAAAGCAAGAAAAACGGCGTTTATTTTCAACTGACGTTGAGCAGTGGTTCTTATGTTCTTTTTTTTTTTTCGCCATCGCCGTCCGACGATCATGAATTTGTTTTTATAAAATTCAATTTTTCGAAACAATTATAGGATATCTTGCGTAATCATTTGGCTGGATGCTTACAATCATTATTTACTTTCAAAAAAGTAAGACATTTCGTAATAATTCGGAAGTAAAAAAATTAGATTTCTGTAAATGGTGTATCCAACCTTTAAGCCATTATTATTATTATTATTTATCTAACTTTCTTTTTGCAGCTGTACTCCCAGATTATGAAGAAGATGGAGGACATGCAACAACACAATATGTCTTGGATTGAGGTGCAGTTCCTTAAGAAAGCCGTGGACGTCTTATGCCAATGCCGATCCACGCTCATGTACACCTACGTATTCGCCTTTTATCTCAAGAAAAACAACCAGTCACTCATATTCGAGGTAGGGTGGCTCATAGACAATATGTGACCTGTTCCAACGAAACCCGGACAAAGTCGACTTTTTTAGTTTTTCAGATTTTGCTTTTTTCAAATTCCCTAGGTTCTTAGCTTTAAAATGATGTATCATTTACATATGTACCCCCACCCTATCTTCCCTGGGGTCTGGATTTAGTGATAAAACCCTGACAACCAAATTATGAGATAAACAGCTTTGAAGTTCAGAAAAGCGTATTATTTCTGTACACAAATGTTTCACAAAATTGACAAAAAAACACACTTCTGGTAGACGGATTTGGTTCAAATTTGAGGAGATTGTAGATTAATAGTGAGTGACTTAGGAAAACCTAAAATCTCAAAATGGTAAAATCCATCCCGAAATAACTTCAGGAGTACATTGTGACAAAACACATTGTGCGACTTTGTCCGGGTTTCGTTGGAACAGGTCACATATTGTAGTAGTTATTGTTTATTGAACCAGTTCGCGCTGAGATTATTTTGACACCCCCCCCCCCCCCCCCCCCCCCCCCCCCCCCCCCCCCCCCCGATACACCTGTACTTGTTTCGTTATTTGAACTCACAGTTTGATACTTGGGGTATTGCAGGAAAAATACCATATTATATGCCTTTGATTTTTAACAAAATGTTTGGGGTCGACGTTTTGGTTTCAGGAAAACCAGAAAGATTTAGAGAACGCGACGGAGATGTTGTCGGAATACCTGGAGAGGGACATTAGCAGCGACTCATTGGCTGAAATCAAACAAAAGGTGCAGGATAAAACAAGGTAGGATGCACACGTAGACGCATGTACGCACACACAGTTATGTTTTGACCGGCAATCGTAGACGGGGCATTGTCCGACCGTCTTCCCTCTTTTGTTTATACTCTAACGTTTTCGGATGATCGCCATAGGATTTGTACTCGGGAAAAGATCGTGGACGTTGTGTCAATCGTGGACCCATTGTTTGACTTCCAATTCTTTTGTCCGACGACCACGATTGCCGGTCAATACAAACGCACACTTACATTCCATACGTACTGTGAACATTCATTTGTGTTCGTGTAGTCAGATTCGTTTATTTGTGTATTATAAGATAAAAAGTCATATCCTCATTGAGTGATCCCCACAATGTCGCTTCCCAGGTTGTATCGTAAAATCGGGTGTGATCCCTGGCCACACGGCATCCTGGTGTTTATGAGTTCTGACTAGCGCCCTCGAACAAAGATACTGACAATTTAGGAGACCGCAAACATAGGGCAAGAGGTTACGGTTTGTGGACTTGGACAGGTCCACAGTCTGTTTTGCCCTCTCTGAAAAAGAGCTTTAGAGGAAAAAAACGGGTTAGGGTTATATATAGAAAAGGTAAGAGGAAAAACTGAAAGGCCCAGAATCAAAATTTGAAGTTAAATTGTTTCGGGGGAAGCGAGAAAAATTAGTATTTAGTCAGCGTTTTCTTAACTACAAGTATGCGAGGACAATTATCGTCGGACAAGGTTTTGACTTTTTTGAGGTTTTGTGCAGGATTTGCCTGAAAACAAAGACCCTCTTACCCTTTCTTGCTTTACTAACCCTATCCCCAACCCTATCCCCAACCCTATCCCCAACCCTAACCCCAACCCTAACCCTAACCCTAACCCTAACCCTAACCCTAACCCTAACCCTAACCCTTAAAAACTAAGACCCTCTTACCTTTTCTTGCGTTACTAAGCAAGTATTTGTTTCCTTTGACGCAGGTACTGTGAAAGCAGACGGAAGGTTCTACTAGAACACGTCCATGAAGGATATGAGAAGGATTTATGGGAATACTACGAGTAGAGAAAATAAACCAACACACGGCTCTTCCATCAACCCTTCCCCTCCCCCTGCCTGTTTGTTGAACCTTAGCCACACCCACCCCTAGGGCCTCAATTGAACATCAGTTGTTTTGTTTTGTTGCCATTCATATCTTGTTTTTATATCTTACTGGAACTCTGGATTAGATACGCGGAGCCTGCTATCCGATATCGCCAAAAATCAAACCACCCTGTGGTCGTCCTTTTATACGGTATAGTACGGTTTGTGCATAGTTTTGTAAGATACGTTGTTCATTTGCACACACAAAATGACTCGAGGAAAGACAAATTAAAAAAAATTGTTGAGGGGGGGGTTGTTGTTGTTGTGTGACTTATGCTGCGTTCCAATCACGTCGTGTTTATCGTGTTCACCGTGAATTTCTCCATGTTCACGAGTGGGTTGCATTCCAAACGCTACTCACCAAGACGCACGTGCACAGTCGAGTTAGTTGTGCGTTAAGGACATCTTTATCGCGCAAGAACTTGTACGTGAACCAACACGCATGCGCGAGTATTTCATTCGTTTTTGAAGTTGTCAACATGGAGAAAAACATTCGACCTCGAGTTCACCACTGGTGAACACGAGTTACCAGGCGATTAGAACGCCATTATACGACTCGTGAACACGATAAACACGACGCGATTGGAACGCAGCATATGGTTCCATTGTTCTTTGTGTTGATGCAAGACAAAAACTTTCATATTTTGATCGGTGCCAGCAAAATTATCGTCCATTGTCAAAATATAAGACTTATGTCGGAAAGGTTTTTGTATTGTTTTGTTAGCATATCTGGAGCATATCAGTAATATTGCGTACCAGCTACATACATCAATTGTATATAACGAAGGTGTACTTGGAATCAATGAACAAGTTTTACCAAAGAATGGGGATCTAACTGGACAATGAAAGCAATGGGAAATATTAACATATCAATTTAAAATCTGAATTTCATTTGAAAAAAAAATGAAGTTTTGCCTTAACAAGTTTTAATTGTTTACCTTTCTAGAATTATCCGGATATAATACTGCCCATCATAAGTTTGGACGCTCGTACTAATAACCAAAAAATATTTCTGCAACCCCCCCCCCCCCCTACCACACACACACACACCACAAAAATGAACCTAGTTCTGGAATCCACATGTTCAAGTGAAAATTTGCTGAACAAAATCCCCATTGCAAATGAAATGTTTTCATGATATCTTGAGCGTCAATACTTGTGATGGCGTTTGTGTCACGTGACTAGCCGTGTGATTTGCAATCACACGATGCCAGCTGCACACAATGACAATTTTTGGGTGAATTCGAAGTATTATTTCTTTGTCCCTCTCAGGTAATTTACAGTAATAAATGGGGTAACTTTTGGAGGAAACCTTTGGATTTGTCATGACTTAAGTGGGTTTTGTTGTTTTTAAGTGTGGAGACATGTTTGTAAAAATTGAATGTAAGTTTAGAGTACGAAACTAAAACGAAAGCCCACTGCCTTTGTTGGTTTGTTGTTAGTCTTGCATCCCTGATCAATAAACCGGGCTGCTGGAAGCTAGTCAGCTAGTGAATTAATGCCAATCGCTGCTTTATATATGCAAGAATTGTGGCCAAACTAAACAAAATCACCAAGTATATCTCAGAAAGTTATTAAGAAAGTGGAGCATATCCAATTAACCAAGACCATGAACATTTTTGTTGGGTCCAAAGGACCGGTTTGGTGGCTTTTGTGAACCCCTCACTGACTGCACTGTCACAGTGCTATTCGGGCAGTGCTGTTGTATGGGAGTACCTGGTAACAACAATAACTGGGCTAACTCGACCCATTGACCCAGTTGCCAGCCACAAACTGAATTGAATCGTGTGCCCTGGAGCCAACTTAGGGCCTTTTCGAATTGCTGGCTTCAACTTCGTCTTAGGCTTAAGGCGATTTTGTGCTCTTAACTGCAAGAACTCCAGCCACGTTCTGGTGCCTGTAGTGCTTCAGAAACATTCAATTGATTGACGCCAACCCAAAAGTTCGAAAATTTCCTTCAATTTCTATTTGCTTCTGAGTGAATCAGAAATTTGAGGCGAAGACGAAAACGAGGCCAAGGTTTTGAAAACCCCTTTGTAGACTCCTCTTATCGTCTTCATATACTTTTCTTTTATGTTTGGCAGATTTTTTTATTTTTTTTCATTTTATAACTTTGGGTTTTTATTTTTTTTTAACCTGGAAACATTTCTTTGCTCGTTAATTATTTAAGCATCGTGCTCTACGCAAACCTATCTGCCAATCTGCTGTTTAGTTGAGTTTTCTGGAAGTATGACACTTATTAACTCCATGTTGATCTAATTGGTTTTAGGTGTCGGAAATAACCTTTGTATGCTGATTTTTAATCATAATTTGGTGTGATTCGTTTAATTTTGTATCTGCAAACCCAACTTATCTTCATCGTCTATGTATGAGTAGGCATTCTTACAATCACTTGTTTTTTTATTTTCTCACATGTATTTCATAATCCTCACAATTTGGCTGTAAACATTGTTACTTTACATTACATTATGGATATTGCCAATGCCATGTTATATTCTCCAATGAACTGGTTATTTTTTAATACACACTTGTTTATTTGTCATGTTATTCAATAAAAAATAAACCTGAGCAGTGACAAAATATGGTAGCATTATTTTAGTGTTTTAATTCTTCAATTGTTTGTATTGTATTGGCCAATTTAAATTAAAATGCAAGGCTAACAACCCCTTACAATTAGAAATGTTTAGAAAAATCAAATTTTAGGCCAATTCTTGTTAAAATGCAAGGCTAACCCCATACAATTTGGAATTTTCAAGAAAAATCAAATGTTGGCCAATTTTAGTTAAAATTACAATTTTGAATTTTCAAGAAAAATCCAATTTTGGCCAATTTTAGATAAAATGCAAGGCTAACTCCTTACAATTTAAATTTTATATGACAAATCTAATGTTGGCCAATTTTAGTTCAAATGTAAGGCTAGCACCTTACAATTTGGAAATTTCAAGAAAAATCTAATTTTGGCAAATTTTAGTTAAAATGCAAGGCTAGTCCCTTACAATTAATATTTTTCAAGAAAAATCTAATTTTGGCCAATTTTAGTTAAAATGCAAGGCTTACCCCTTACAATTTCGAATTTTCATGAAATATATAATTTTTGCTAAGTTTAGTTAAAATGCAAGGCTAGCCCCTTACAATTTGGAATTGATAAAAACAATCTAATTTTGGCCAAATTGTGTTAAATTGCAAGGCTAACCCCTTACAATTTGAAATTTATATGACAAATCTAATATTGGCCAATTTTAGTTCAAATGTAAGGCTAGCCCCTTACAATTTGTAATTTTCAGGAAAAATCCAATTTTGGCAAATTTTAGTTAAAATGCAAGGCTAGTCCCTTACAATTAATATTTTTCAAGAAAAATCTAATTTTGGCCAATTTTAGTTAAAATGCAAGGCTTACCCCTTACAATTTCGAATTTTCATGAAAAATCTAATTTTTGCTAATTTTAGTTAAAATGCAAGGCTAGCTAGCCCCTTACAATTTGGAATTTATATGACAAATCTAATATTGGCCAATTTTAGTTCAAATGTAAGGCTAGCCCCTTACAATTTGGAATCCTAAAGAAAAAATAAATTTTGGCCAATTTTTTTTAAAATGCAAGGCTTACCCCTTACAATTTCGAATTTTCATGAAAACCTAATTTTGGCCAATGTTAGTTAAAATGGAAGGCTAACCCCTTACAATTTGGAATCCTAAAGAAAAATTAAATTTTGGCCAATTTTTGTTAAAATGCAAGGCTTACCCCTTACAATTTCGAATTTTCATGAAAACCTAATTTTGGCCAATTTTAGTTAAAATGGAAGGCTAACCCCTTACAATTTAGAATCCTAAAGAAAAATTTAATTTTGGCAAATTTTTGTTAAAATGCAAGGCTTACCCCTTACAATTTCGAATTTTCATGAAAACCTAATTTTGGCCAATTTTAGTTAAAATGGAAGGCTAACCCCTTACAATTTGGAATCCTAAAGAAAAATTAAATTTTGGCCAATTTTTGTTAAAATGCAAGGCTTACCCCTTACAATTTCGAATTTTCATGAAAACCTAATTTTGGCCAATTTTAGTTAAAATGGAAGGCTTACCCCTTACAATTTGGAATCCTAAAGAAAAATTTAATTTTGGCCAATTTTTGTTAAAATGCAAGGCTTACCCCTTACAATTTCGAATTTTCATGAAAACCTAATTTTGGCCAATTTTAGTTAAAATGGAAGGCTAACCCCTTACAATTTGAAATTTATATGACAAATCTAATTTTGGCCAATTGTAGTTCAAATGCAAGGCTTACCCCTTACATTTTTGAATTTTTAAGAAAAAAATAATTTGGGATTTTTTTTGTTAAAACTTAAGGCTAGTCCCTTACTATTTAGAATATTCATGTCAAAGCTGATTGTTGCCGATTTTAGTTCAAATGCAAGGCTAACCCCTTACAATTTGAAATTTTTAAGAATTTGTTTAAAAAAGTCTAAATTTGTCTAATTTAAGTTAAAATTACATTCTTTTGCAAATTTTAGTTAAAATGCGAGGCTAACCCCTTACAATTTTTAAATGTTTTTTTTCTTCAAAATGTCAACATTTGGCAAATGTTGGTTAAAATGCAAGGCTCAGCCCATACAAGTGGTTAACTTTACATTTTTAATGATTTCTGACGAAACAATTTACAATATTTGTTTTTCTTCCACTGATGTTACTAAAACAAAACACGTGCACATAATAATGGACACGACGTAAGGCGCGCTAATAGCGTCAAGGGTTTTCGTTTGTCTATTGAACCAAATCAACTTTCTCTTTGGGTGGACAATAACTTTTAAAAAAACTGTTGTGTTGAAGTGAAATTTTGTCTAATGTTTGGTCAATGTTTACTCAATTGTATGGCAAATTGTCGAATAGTTAAAAAAAATACCACCTTTAACTTAATTTTAAATGTGTTTTATTCCTAAACAAAAGTAAATTCTACACACCAGACTGACTTGGATTAATCGAGTAGAAATTATATTCATAACTGGTCAAGGTTTGGTTGAAATCAAAGGTCGCGTCATAACGTCCTCTTCCGCATCCGTCGAGTTAATGCTATCAAGGCCTGGTACAGTAAGCACGTGTGCCTTGTTGGGTCATTCACTGATTTCCTTCCTTTGTTGTGATGAGCAAGACAGATTTAGTGTCGGCCTAACTCCACAAATTGGCCTTTTTCCGAACCACAGCAGGTAAAACGTAAAGCAAACATCCCACGCATAAGGTGAATCACGTTGCTGTCCTGTGACTAGCGTTTACTTTGCCTGAAATCTGTATAAAACGCGTCATGCTATTGTCATTTGCAAAAGATTACTTTAAATTCATTGATTCGTGGGTTGAATGACTAATAAGAAGGAAGTGATACGTGACAGGCACTAAACTATTTTGTTAAAGTTATCATTAATTGTGTCTGGTAATGAAACCAAGGACCCCTCAAAAGCGCCCTAGGCAATGTAGCTTACAAGCCTGAAGAAACCTGCAGAGAAGACAATGAGAAGAAGATACAGATTTAGAGGTGGGAGAAAAAACCCAGAAGAATATCCTAGCGAAAACCCACGGAATCAGACAGAGACTAAAAAAACCAATCTAAATATTGGCTCAGGCTTGATTCGAACCTGGGTCACAGCGGTGGAAGGCGAAGAAAGAACCGCTACGCCAACCTGTCTCATAAGTTATAGTGTACCAGTTGTGTATTGTTTTGTTTAAAGCAGAAAATGTTCTCAATATCTAACGAATGGTGCTTTACAACTAAACTGACAGAATCTGAGCTCTTTAAATGCTGTATATCCAGAGAAAATAATATTCTAAGATTTTAATTTTACTAATGGAAATGTCCACTTCCCAAGGAATAATATATCACAGAAAGCTTAGAGTCATTATTATATTTACAACAAGTAAGCTTTTGAGCAATAATTTGATTGGCTACTTTTTCGATAGTTGCAAAAGGGGTGCGTTCCAATCTGCCGACGTTCACAGGCAATGTTCCCATCATTGAATACTATAATGAGTTTGTTTCCTTATCAAATCAAATACTCAGACCTCTTCTGATGGGAAACAAGATTGCCCAGTGCCAGCCAGCATTCCGCGTGAGTGCATCATTAAAATAAAATGACAACATTATTCATCAAACATTTGTAAATGTAACAAATATTTAACTTTCTTTATTATATACAACACATCCCATGTTTGCTATAAGAAGTAGGGGCCTAAACAATTTTAAACTGTTTAAAATATTTAAATTGATTAAATCTTAAAGCCCATAAATTAATTAACAAAAATTATTTTAGTTCTGGTAAGAATATTTGAAGTAAAACAAAATTAACATTTCTTGTTGTCACTCTACATAATTCAAAGAATTCTCTAAAATATTGAAATTTGATTAATAAGTTGCATTATAATCAGTTCTCTGTAGACTAATCTCATTTGAGTTTGGCGTACAACGTGTTGTGTTTTTTGGAGTGAAGTCGACCCTCTCTGTCCAATTCTAACTCGGCATAGGTGAGTCCCTCCGCGTTAAACTCCCTCGGGTCTGGTTCCTGCCTGGCTCCCTGGTTCATATAGGTTGGTTCCCGCCTCGGAGTGCGACCCTCAAGCCCCAAATCGACTTCGGTTTCGTCCGGGACTCGGTCGTAAAGGGGATCACTGGTTCTCGGTTTCTTCTTGTTTATCTTAGCGTAGCGCACGGATGGTTTAACTCCGGACTCCGGACTAGCAACCTGGGGTAGCGGAGACACTGCGGCAATGGGACGTGGGCGATCGTAGTTCTGGAACCCAGGCGGGGGTGGTGGGCTAGGGTTTATCACGACTCCCTCGATAACCATCTCATAAGCACGATTGACGAGATGGGTACTTCTATCTCGCTGGATTGGAGTTTTTCTTGATTTCCTCGTGAAGATGATCAATATTACTGCGATGATGATAACCAGCACTGCACCGACCGCTACACCAATACCAATGATAGTGGTTTTGGGTAGGGTGGCAATCGGCTGGGTGTCGTCGGGTGAAGGCGTTCCTGGTGTTGTCTGTGGACTTCTAGGAAGCACATCACCATTGTCAATCATTCCTACCGTCACACTGGCTGTTGTTTCTTCCTCCCATGTCGGTTGGGGCGTTGTTGTTGGTGCTGCTTGCGTCGTTGTGTCTGGTACTGTTGTGGGACTTGGTGTTGTCGGAAGGATTACTCTAAGAACGGCACTCACAGTTCCTTGCAATCTGAACCGAGTCCGCACCCGGCACCTGACTTCTAAACCGTCGTCTTCAGCCTCTACGGCGAGCAGACGGAAGACTCTGTTGCTGGCTCGAAGCTGAAATCTCCCAGGTCGCCTCGTCAAGCGAGTCGGTACATCCCAAGCATACGAAGTGATTTCTGGCAAACCAGTCCCTTCACACACGAACTCCACCGTGTCACCAACCCGCGCGATAGCCGTGGATGGAGAGATGGTCGCCCGTGGTAGGATCCTTAGTGGCATGGCGCTACAACTCCGTTTCTCGTCCAAAGCTTGCGACTCCATCTCACAAATGAATTCCATACCGTTATCCTCGGCTGTTAGTTCCTTTCTTGTCCAGGCAAAACCCTCCTCATTGTGGGTATCCATGGAAACGTCTTGTCTGTACCAAATGACTGTAGGGGAGGGGCTACCCCCATTCCACGAGCAAATCAGATCTACACTGCTTCCAACAGCTACAGTACTGGTGTTTGATTGGTCCAACAGATTGAACGAGCAAACAGGTGAATTCTCAGCAGGTGGGTAGATAACAGTCAAACGGGCGCTGCCTAGAACTTGAAATCCCTCGTCCAGATACCCACAATAGTAAAACCCATCATCTACAGGTTTAAGGTTCTCGATTCGGAGATTAAACACATGCCAGTACTCACTACCTTGGACGGAGTATCGCTGTTTACGATCCTCATCTAAGGTATCAGAGACATCTCGGTTGTAAGTCACAAAGTTATTGGTGGAATCGTGATACCACAGGACGGTTTCGCCGTCACGATAGTTGACGTCGCAGTGAAGCTCCACCGTCTCTCCAGCCCGGGCCACGGTGGGGTCTGGCCCCCGTCTTAGTGTGATCGGCGACACGGTGCCGACAACTAGCAAAAGCAGCGTAGCCACCACCAACAATCCCATCTTTGTCGTCAGCATGCGGCACTGCTCTCTCCAAATCACAAAGTTGTTTAGTGGTTTACTGCCTGTCAGTTTTAATGTCCGTGTGGACGGGTTTATAATTTTCTGTTTTATTATACGAAGAAAATTAATAATCCAATCGGAAAAATACGGAGTTCAGTCCTTGTAACCGCCGCGCTGAACCGGTATGCTGACGTCTATCACAACCCCGAAAAACCCAAACAAAAACAGATAACGCTGTTTAGTCCGTCCTCGATCAATCTCTACCAACAAGTTGTTTGTGATACCAATGCAAAGTGTGGTTTTATAAAAAAAATCGCTGGGCAAGCCGGAAACTTGAGTCAAGCCTAGCTTTTTGGTCCTGTTTTTCCGAAGGGAACGTTTGTAAGTGGGTGGGACCGAGTTGTGCTATACTGTATATTTAGCCGTGGCTGAGTGAAGGAGTGGTGGTAAAATGCGGGACATTAAGCGCGTCGGTCTTTTAGAAATAAAAAAAGTTTCTTGTCACGATTACAAAGGAATTTTGTGCGTAAAATAATATACGTGGAAGAAATGAGTGGATATTTTATTTGTATTCTGCTTTGATAACTACTTTTACTGACCATTCCCTTTTATTTATTTTTATCTCTATAATCTAGAAGATCATCATTTTGCTTCCTTTTCTTTTTAATGTTAAATATTTTGTGTCAAAAACTTTATAATATGTGCATTGTCACATAGGATACGATTCTGCGACTCATTTTTTGCAAGGTATACCACACATACTGTTATTACACATATTATCACGTGACGCATTGTTTGTGGAGTTGAACGTGACTGGACCAGCTGATCTGAACTTCAATTATTTCGTAAACAAAATCTTTTTGCGCGGTGCTCAGTCTAGTGGTGTGACACGGTCCGTAGCCCCACTCATCCAGGGGTAATCTTTACAAACAATATCTTAGTTGCACCAACGTTCCCTCTTATACAGATTTAAACCTAGTCACGCCGCTGGCAGCGTCCATGTGTGCTAAAGTGATGCATAGGCCTTTTAAAGGTAGGATACACCATTGGTAATTGCTTGAATTATCATGAATGGGTGGATTTGGGGGTTGTATTTTATAGTAAATACCGTTTTATTGAGCTGTCCGAAGTTTTACAGTCATTGATGCCGAAACAAACACGAAAACCAGCGTTTGTTTTCAACCGGCGTCGAGCAATTATTCTTAATGTTATTTCTGTTTTTTCGCGATCGCCGCGCGAATTTTTCTTTATAAAATTATATTTTCCAGAATAATTACAGGATATCTAGCGCAATCATTTTGCTGGATGCCTAGAATCATTATTTACTTTCAAATGACTAAGATATTTCTGAATAATTTGGTAGTAAAATGTTTCGATATCTGCAAATGGTGTATCCTACCTTTAAGGGAATGTTTTCAATTAATTCCCAATTTTCTTTTCTTAATGAACAATGTGTCAATAATTACGCAATAGGCCGTATTATTGAACGTTGAGGGCGCTGTGCTCACGGTATTTGGGGGTATAATTAAAAGTGATTAGGAGATAATTCACGTCAGTTTAAATATTCTTACAGCTCCAAAAAAAAATTCTTTCTAATATTCAATTTTTAGATAAAGTAAAGTTACTAAAACTACTTCAATAAATGTTGCCTGTGTTGGGTACCCAGAAAATGGCGTCTTACAGCGCCCCCATGCGGCCAGAAATACGGCGCAATGCGAACAACGCATCGCAGGTTTTCTTAGAGCATATAAATGCCTGTTCCGTAGTAATATGCATACCGCGATGTCGTCCGTTAGCCTATCGCATTAATTCTTAATGAACTAATCTCTGGTAATGACCCCTGCAAACCACTGCCGTACTGCCGCTGTTCTCGATTAACAAATTCTCTAAATCAGTTAACCGCAGAAGTAAAAGTTGGTTAAAGTTATTACCGTCTTCCCTCTTTTGTTTGTACATGTACTCTAACGTTTTCGGATGATCGCCATAGGATTTGTACACGAGTTGAGATCGTGGACGTTGTGTCAATCGTGGACCCATTGTTTGCCTCCCAATTCTTTTGTACGACGACCACGATTGCCAGTCAATACAAACGATCGCGGCGGAGACCCGCAATATGACCTGTCAATGACCTAAAATAGCATATATGAATATTTATGACCTTTCGCTCAAAACTCAAAAACTGGAGCGCGCACATTATATTCCTTCAAAATTCGTTCGGAATAGACAATCGCCAATTTTTGAAAAAGCACGGACACACCAATTTTAGGCCTAAGTGCAAGATACCAAAGCAACAACTGTTAAGTGTACATGTATTTCTTCACCAGTTGAGGGCGCTAGACATGCACCAAGAATAAACCAGTGACGATGTCACTCTCCGGTTTGAACATAATCGCAATGAGTAGTACGATGTAACTTAAGCACAAACGATTGAATAAAGCACGCGATGACAGAGAAGGATTATGTGAATTAGTGAATGTTAATCGAATGTGACTACGAAGGGGCTGGATTGACACGACATGACAGTGTTTGAATAACAGTTTGTCGTTCGTCTCTTATATAGGCCGCCCTATTATTGCCCTTGTCCTTGTATTATTCTGGACTTTTTGTAGTTCAGTTTTTATAATTCAGTTATTCAAATTGTAAACTTAAATAAATCTGTTCAGATCGAGTTTTCGTAATGTTTAATAATTAGAAAGCTATAGAAATTGAACATTAATTTTGGAAGGGTGCCCCACCGTTCAATATTAGATAGGTACGGTGAACAAATAATTATGCAGAGGTCAAATCTCACTTCCTATGAGTGCACAGTTGAAGTTTAATCGACAAGACGGTTTCCTTCTATTGTCAACATTTAACCTTTCAACCAGAAAGCTTTTCAGTCTTACCATGTGTCATATAATTGTGTCAATGTAGGGGCGGATCCAAGAGAGAAAAGAAGGGGGTAGGAGGGTTCCATGGCTAACATCATTGCACGGCACCCCTCCTCCCCTACAGGAAAAAACAAACAGATTCCCAGTATACATTTCTATCCGTGTCACTGAAACTAAAACTGCCCAAACAGTGCCTACTTTTCCCTGCTTTTGCTAATAAATTAAAGTTAGTCCTAACTGTGCCTTGATATTCACAATCTTTTGTAAAGCAAGTATAGTTGTAGTTTGTGTTGCTGTGTGTCGAAATTACAAACAAAATCGTCTGGTGAGTTCAATTAATTAAAGACATTTGTGACGGTCCGTTTCTGTTTAATCATCCAGAATTAAGAGTCATATTCATCGGACTCTTTGTAGCACGGTCCTTGCACCACAATAATTATTGTCAGATCATCCAGGTTTCAAAATCACATAAATAAACACCCCTTTTAAGGATGCGCCAATGTTACTGTTGGGGTCAAAACAGGAAAGGTAACGCGTAATATCAGATGTCTCATCCGGTAGATTCTATGCGATAAGAGTTGATGGCCAAACACCGGTTCACAGGATGTACCTTCAAGGCGCCCAAACTCCAGATAACTTAAATATACCAGTAGGATATAGCAAGGTGGTGCGATTTCGCATTGTGACATGTATTATATAAGCAAGTCCCTACCAGTACCAACGATTACACATCTGGATTGCCAATAAGTTTAACAGTGACAAGCTATTGTACAGGCGTTTGAGAAGTTCATCAACTATGTTGACTTCATCCAATTTTAGCCGCTTAATAGTGGTTTTGATGTTAGCAATTTTGGTTTTAGAAGTCACAACTATAACTATCGTACGTGGACCGCAAGATCAAACAATCCACCTTGGTGGAACGGTGATCTTTAGATGCACCGTCAACAACAAGCGAAACGCCCCAATCTACTGGTTCTTCGACCGTCTCAACAAATACCTGTCAACTGATACCACCTTTTATGCCGATGCGATAGATTCTAGACTGAGCATCGTGGGGAATCAAGCTATTGGTGAGTTTAACCTGAGGATTGTCCGAGTACAAGCAAGCGATGCTGGGGTGTACCGGTGTGGGTTCATCCCGTCGGGGACCAGCATATTAACCTCCTTTCCGGCGCGGTTGACAGTCACGGTGCTACTGCCGCCCGATGAAGGCTTTCCCCGGTGCGAAGCGTCGCCACCGGTCGGTATGATCCGACTTGGACAACGGGCGACTTTAACCTGTACCTCCCAAGGAGGCGTGCCACCAGCCTCACTGATTTGGCTTAAGAATGGCGTTGAGATCTCCCCTGCTGTCCAACACAGGAACGTCATCGATAGGACTTTCGACGAAGCTTTAAACGGGATCCGTTTCACCTGTCGAGCTACTAGCCGAGCTATCATGGGGAGTCGCACCTGTTTTCTCACACCCCTTACAATCAACCCAACAGCCCGAGTGGAACCGCCTGAGCTCATCGCAAAACCTGGCGACACGGCTGTGTTTACGTGTCAAACAGGAGGCGTGTCCCCAATCGTCAAAATTATCTGGACCTTTGACAACATTCATGTACCCCCATTAGAAGGGCCAAGCCGGTTTGAGTTGTCCATGGATCGCCTAATTTTGACAGTCCGCAATGTCCAATTAGCTGACGATGAAACCTCTGTGCAGTGTACAGTGGCAACGGCACAAGGTTTGTCAGCGACTGCTGGGGCATTACTCAGGGTTGTGCAACTTACAACTGATCTCACCACCTTGATACACACCACGTTCACCACCCTTACCCCCGACGTAAACCAGACTCAACCCGATATTCCTACTCCACAGTACGAAGTTGGTCTAGGCACTGGCTCTATCATCGGTATCATCATAGGCGGCATCGCAGCCACTCAACTCATCATCATCGTTATAGTCTTAATATCTCACAGACTGTCTTCATATTCATCTCGTCCTAAAGGAACCAAACCAGCCCGTGGTGACTCCATTGCGCCCTCTCTCGCTGGCTGGGCGGGGCAAGCAAGTAACACCCCTTATCAAGATCTAGGTGAAGCTGGTAGATCCGCTAGTGTCATTCGTTATCTTACTCTCCACCCCCTTGGGGCCGCACCTACTCGCTTCTCATCCGCTGATGTTGGTGTCTATGAAGCAGCAAGCGATATAAACACCAACACGATCCTGTACGAGTCCGGATACGTACCTCCGCTCACGAATGCTGGCCCTATCCGTGATTCTATGGATATAGACCACGACGCATATCAACCAGCTTTGCGATCCAGTGCGACCGATCCGGCCGTCTACGAACAACCCAGAGAAAGTGCCAATCTCACGTGCCCAACCACCAATAATAGCGACTACTACGAACAGCCAGAAGTGATGCAGCCGATGGTATTAGGCAATCAACGAATCTCGCAGGCCTCCCAAGATGGCGACTATTACGAACCACCAGAAATAACAGAACAGCTTGCTCTGTCTCACAAACAAGGCCCAAACTACGAACCACAACCAGACGCAAACAAATCACCCCCTCATTCGGATGACGAAGGCGAGGTTTACGAAGTGATGTTATCGCCATCGCAAGTCGTCATGTCTACTAATGGAGGAAACAAACAACAAACCAACGGCGACTGCGATAGCGAGTACTGTGAACCACCAGTTGAAGTGACGCACCAACCATCAACAGTAATGGCTCACGTGACCGATGACCATTTGTACGACGTTGCACCTGCTGATGACGAACCTTACGAGATTCCGATGGACTCCAAAATACGATAACTTTCTCGATTTCTGTAGAAACTAGGACTACACATGTTTCGAACTGATTGTCAAACATGACTATGTTTGCCTCCTATAAGTTTTGTCACTGGCCAGAAGTTTAACCGTTTAAGGAAATTACACAAATTCACCGCTGAAACAATTTTGTGAGGGTGGGTTGGCGAGACAAAGTGGAAAGGGCTCTCATCCCACACAAACAGAACTCATTCATTTCAGGTTGTTTATTTGTCCTTCAATTTTATAAGATTCAATTCGACTCATTTCAGAGCATCAAACATGTGTCTTCTTTTACTAAATAATAGCGAGTCTATAATCCTTTCTGTTTCAGTAGAGACTATCTAATTTATAGTGAGCAAATATTGAAAGATTTAAAATAGTAGTGTTTTTACTCTAATTTGTTTGGTGGAGATTACTGTTTAAAGGTAGTATACACCATTTTTTGTAATTGCTTGAATTATCATGAATGGGTAGATTTGGGGGGTTGTATTTCATAGTAAATATCGTTTAACTGACTTTTCCGAAGTTTTACAATCATGGATGCCGAGAAAAGCACAAAAAACAGCGTTTGTTTTCAACCGGGGTCTTTGTTATCTTTGTTCTTTCGCTCTTGCCGTCCGGCGAGAGCGAATATTTCTTTATAAAATTCATTTTTTTGGGAATAATTACAGGATATCTAGCGCAATCCTTTTGCTGAATGCCTAGAATCATTATTTACTTTCAATTGAGTACGGTATTTCTTAATAATTCAGTAGTAAATATTTTCGATATCTGCAAATGGTGTATACTACCTTTAACACGACTGTTTTTATTATTATACTAATTATAAGCTCAGTTAACAACCCTTTCATAATACACGAGACACGTGACTGAATGCCACGTGGGAATGTCACGCATCACAGCCAAAAACTAGAATGCAAAAGCACATTTTAAACTTGAAATGTGACACGTCACTTAATGATATCGGAATTAGAGATGACAGAGATCTGCAGGATGTTACTAACCGTAATCGAATATGAAGTCAACAGCTAGTCGTGTGTTTTCAGTTGCAGGAAATGCAAAGAATCGATTGCTGTGGGTAGCGGTCAAAGTATTCGAAACGGAATAATCGAAAAGGATAGCCAGTCAAGTGTTTTTGGTTAATGTGTCAGCACATTTGAACAGGAAATGTAGTGAGAATAATCGATTCTGGGAGTGATAATAATTGGACAAGTGGGTGTTTTTCATCAGATTATTCCAAACGGAATAATCGAAACCTAAAATATGTTTTTAAAGGCGTCAGAGTCTTTATACACAGGCAATGTGATATGCGATATTAAGAATCGATTCTGTAATGATGATGTCGAAAAGAAAGTGGGCTGATTTTTATAAGATATATGACACAGTAAAATCGAAAAAAAACACACACCCAAAACAATAACCACTATATATCCGGTCACGTGCTCAGCTTACATCTAGTCTGATACTTTAACACTATAATTGCTTAATAAAAATAATGATACATCATTTTTTTAGGTAACGTACTTATTTATTAAGATGCCTTCCTTTTTAGGTCCATGCACTTTTAATGTTAATTACAAAGGATATTCGACTATTTTTGTGCTCTAGAAAATTCACTGCTCCACCTAGTTTAGAAAACACTTTACCCAAATCAAACAGCGCCCTCATAATTATTGTGTCTGCCATACCTCAAATTGACCCATAAGATAATGTTGTCATGTTTTTATGTTAAGATAACCTCGGTTATGTAAAATACAAGTGATTAGCAAGATATTGTAGACAGTAATCATGAAACCCTTAACTTTCTAAAGTCTAGGTTTGTTTGTTTACTAAGGTAACGCCATTTTGTGTGGGTGGCCACAGTTGGCGAATTTCCAATATTATAAGACATATTATTTACGATAGAGATAATTGTTAATTGGTAGAATGTTCATTGTGATTCATTGTCTTATTTATACGTTTAGTTTTGCACTTTGTGATAGCTGATAGTTAAGAGTTTGCCTACAGCGGGTTAGCACAAATTACAAAGTTACAAAGGTATATCAGTACATCAAGGGGTAATATCATTAACGAACCCCGTTAAAAATAGTTTGTTATTGATCGTCCACAAAAGTTGTTCAGTTTTTCATTTTGTGCTAAGATCCGGTTCCTTAATTATACAACTTCCTCAATAGTTTTGAAAACCGAATATAGTGGAATCGAAGATCGAAACTATACTTATCTGTCAGTCTCTATAACCTTCACTATGGCGCTGCCCCTCCGACTCCTGAAAACCGAAACAATTTGCAGTATTTTCGAATACTCGATTAAGTCAGAGTCGTCATCGGTCGGTTCAATACTGGTTGGTTGCACTGCGCATGCCTGATCGCTATTGCCGAAGTCCAGATCGACGTAGGTGATCTCGCTGTCCGCGCTGTCTCTTCGGCAATTTTCGTACTCGTGTTCGGGCGTTTGGAGATTCTCGTAAGTATCTTGGGTCTGTTCGGGTAGCCTGGGAAGCGAGTAGGTTGTGTGTGCATCGTTCGTGCCGATGACGGAGTGGTAGGATGAGGCTGTAGCCAGTCTAGGGTATTTGTGTTGTACTGGGAGGGATGAGCTACATCCAGGCTGGCCCCAGTTCAGGTTTTCATATGTCCCATAGTCTGACGTCATAGACTTTACACTACCGAGTAAGTTCTTGGGTTCGAACCCCAATTTAGGCGGCAGTGACGCACTGTAGCCTTCTGCCCAACTCGGTCTCATATCTTCATAGAGAGTGCTGAGAGTTTCACCCAGTGTGGCGTAGGTTTGCACCCCTTCCACCATGTCAGTAGGTGCAGGCAAATGCCACTCGCTCAGACTTTTCTCACACTTTGCCTGTGTGTTCTCTCTTGCGAGCCTCTTTAATTCTCGCCTCGATGTCAAGTAATTCGACAGTTTAATTGTCACCAGGAACAATAGTATTAGTAGCACGCCTCCCAAGGCAGCGCCCAGTATAACACAGTTATTTCGGGCAATGGTTAAATGTGACTGCACGCCAACACTTCTCTGCGTTGGTATGAGAATGTTCGGAGATCGTAGCCTGGCGGGCGCTGTAGATGAAATCTCCTGAGTAGCTTCCACTGTAATCTTAGCCGTCCCTTTCCCCTTCCTCCCGCTTGCAGTCAAGACCTCACAGACCACATCGGTGTTGTTATCATCTTTCTGCACATTGGTAATGTGAACGACTTTTCGCTGGTCGTCGTCGTAACTGTAGCGGGTTTCGTTGGCGATATGGACGGCGGCTTGCCAGGAGAATCCCCGCACGGTGTCTTTGCGATCTAGGAGCGCGTCGCACGCGAAGCTAGCCGTAGAACCTACACTGACTCTCCCCTCTATGGGACGGACATGGACTTCCAACAGGCGCGGCATGTCGGTCCCTTCACCTCGAGACAGAAAGAACTGCTCACCTTGAGAGATCTTGGATTTGATAGTTTGGAAGTAAACTGCGCCCTCTTGTTCAAATCGGTTCTTAGTAATTGCTTTGCAACAAAGTCAAAGGCTGCGATGGCGAAATATCTGCAATAAAACAGTCGCCGTTTCACTGTAAATAAATCCTTCAAAGAGGGTGAAGATTGTTATATCGACATCACCACACACACAGGCTGGTATAAGCTTAAGAAGAGATTTGGGACAAATTAGCGTTTAATCTGGAAGAAGGTCTCTATAGTACACTGCTTGGAGTGTAGGTTTGTGTGAGCACACCCACAACCGATGTAGCGTCTTACACTGAGAGTTGGTGAAGTCAGTGCTGTCATGTTGTCACCGCAGACCTAAATCATACTTTTCGAAAGCGGACGTCAACTCACCTCATCCAGTGAGCCATCACAGAAAGGAAACTTCTTAAGATGGCGCGTATTGGGTAACTTCCGGACGGCGAATCGGGGCTCTGGTTTGCGCTATGGTTCAAGACACGCGACCGTCTTGTTTCTCGAACACACAGCCACTGAAACCCCTTCTTAATAACCTACTGTGTCGTGTGAACAACCACTCTCTTCCTGATGGATGACTCAGTGTGTTCAACATAAACGGCTGTCGGGAGACTGCGCCTTTACCCGCTGCATATACCCGAATGTCACCTGTTTACAACGCATAACACCCTAATGAGCTAATGTGAACTGGCTTGGCTTTGTTTCAGTTGTGTTGACAACTCTGCGCCACCCCCTCCCCCCCCCCCCCCCCCCCCCCCTCCCTCCCTTTTCACGCTTCCCCCCTAGAAAACAACTAAATTGGTCATCATCGTTTCAAGATCAATGTCGCGGGTCTTGTATCGTCATTGTAGAGCCTACACTGACTGTAAAAGACCCTGACCCTAATGCAGTATGCGCATGCAAGCAACGCTTGAAAAGTCAACGACTTAAACATATTAAATGTTTGATCATCATATTAAAATATGGTCAACCTTCGAGTTCATTTGTACACTTTAGGGGTGATTCCAGGGGAGGGGGTGGATACCTGTCATCAGGGGTGGGGGGGGGGGGGGGGGGGGGTCCTGTGGTAAACAGTGGGTGTCCTGTGGTAAACAGTGGGTGTCATGTGGTAAACAGTGGGTGTCATGTGGTAAACAGTGGGTGTCATGTGGTAAACAGCGGGTTTCATGTGGTAAACAGCGAATGCCATGTGGTAAACAGTGGTTGTCAGGCGGTAAACGGTGGGTGTTCGGTAGTAAACGGTGGATGTCATGTGGTAAACACGGTGGGTGTTATGTGGTAAACACGGTGGGTGTCATGTGGTAAACACGGTGGGTGTTATGTGGTAAACACGGGGGTGTTATATGGTAAACACGGTGGGTGTCATGTGGTAAACACGGTGGGTGTTATGTGGTAAACACGGGGGGTGTTATATGGTAAACACGGGGGGTGTTATGTGGTAAACACGGGGGGTGTTATGTGGTAAACACGGTGGGTGTCATGTGGTAAACACGGTGGGTGTTATATGGTAAACACGGTGGGTGTCATGTGGTAAACACGGTGGGTGTTATATGGTAAACACGGTGGGTGTCATGTGGTAAACACGATAGGTGTCATGTGGTAAACACGGTGGGTGTTATGTGGTAAACACGGGGGGGGGGGCGTCATGTGGTAAACACGGGGGGCGTCATGTGGTAAACACGATATAGGTGTTATGTGGTAAACACGGTGGGTGTCATGTGGTAAACACGGGGGTGTCATGTGGTAAACACGATAGGTGTTATGTGGTAAACACGGTGGGTGTCGGTGGTAAACACGGTGGGTGTCGGTGGTAAACACGGTGGGTGTTATGTGGTAAACACGGTGGGTGTTATGTGGTAAACAGGGTGCGGTGGAAATACGTTTTATCTGGGGTAATATAAATGAGGGGGCGTACGTTTTGCATAACAGAAGTATAGTGTGTGAAATAATATTTGCGCCCATAACATTTTATTAAAACGAACAAGATTTCATCTTTGATATACAAACTTCCATTCTCTTATCCTCGATCTACCGGGCATCATTATTGTGTTAAGGCCAAGCTTCTCGCTTCTGTCAACGCCCGGGCTTTCGTAGTTAAAATGTTCAACACGGACAGGAAATCCCTGCTTAGTAATGAGCTCTGTCTTAGTAACTTAAAATAACAATTGCCAAAGTATAACTCGCAAGCCCTGGTTCATGCACTGTTTAAACGTTCGCTGACACAGTTGAGAGTAAGGTTGTATAATCGGACAGACCCCTACATGATACAGGAAGAAATCGCCCACTACAATTAGAGTTGTCAGAAAGACACCAATGGTCCGAATTCGCCACTTAAATATAATAACGGCGATGAATACAGCGTGTTGTTGTTTTTGTTGTTGTTGTTGGGGGGGGGGGGGGGTGTTGCGGGGGGGGGGGGGGGTGCTTTACGAATTGGAAACGGAAACAACGGGTGGGTCGGTGAAATTGAGAATGGCAATAAGCAAACCTCACTTGTTATAGACAGGGAAGAAACAAATGAACGCAGCGTGGGCGGAGCATTAGTCAGAAGCGTAAACACGATGGGTTAGGCACCAGAAGAGGTGTCTGCCACCCAGACGTAGCCCTTGGGGAGATGCCCACCACTGGCAATCGGACCAGACTAGCGGACGTGGCCCATTTCCTAAAGCAAGTGCGACTATGCTATGGTAGAAATCAAAGTATTTCCCGTCCGGCTTGGCACGGCTAGGCTATCGATGTCATTTTGACGGTTTGTCTTTTTGCTGTGTCAGGCATAATAATAGCCTGTTTTGGGAATGGGGGTGTAAGTTGGGGACGGGGTGTAAGTGGGTCGTGAAGTAGGCAAGAACATCACAACCCAGTCATAAGTCCCCCCCCCCCCCTCCCCCGGCTGCCCCGGCCAGGTTTTATATCAGGATTGAGGCATGCAATTGGAAAGTTCATGCACGCTAGAATGCCGGGCGTTTCCGATCCTCCACAGAAGTGTGTGAAGCGCTCATTATTCGACCCTTCTAGCGCTTAGTATACGGGCGGTAGACATGAAACGAAACAAACATTACTGCCGCTGTGTGATTTTTACAGAGGGCGCTCTAAATTAAATACAGTGCTTCGCTTGCAATTCGGGTTGTTCGGTGCGATATAAAAAGCGCCCTCTAGTTACAGTTTATTCACAATTTTGTAATGTTTGTTTTTATTATGGTCTTTTCAAATTCATGGTTTTGTTTCGTTTTAGGCTTAAGTATTTTTACTAACTGTGAAAATTCCAGCTGTATGCTGGTGCCTGTTAATGGATCAGAAACATTCAATCAGTCAATATCAAGCCAAAAGTTAAAATATATTTCTAGTTAGCTCGCTTCTCAGCATAATATGATTCATAATAAGGAGGCGAACAAATGCCGAATCAGAAACAAAGTTTTCGAAAGTTTGAAGGGGGAATACGAGTCCCAAGTGGAACACCTTATGGCGCTGTTCATTAGATCCACGCACGAAAGGATTGAGCAAGTTCGATCAAGGACTGTACAGTAAACCATAGTTCGACTAACTCTGATTGAACACACGCAAGTCGACGATGGTTAGACTAGCCTAGTCGATTATCGCGCTGGTTATCATTAGCAATATTTCCATGGCATGGTGCAGCGGTACCAACTATCGGCACAACATGGCAGACAACGAATAATTCTGTCACTTTTGTCACCATTGTACTTTATGAACGGCCGTTATGCAAGTTATCCTAAACTATAACACCGTGTAAATAAACGGAAATATCTTGTTGAAATATTGTTTTGCCAGTGCAATTACGATGTTTAAGGCGCCACAACAGTTCGACTGTATTCGACTAGAGTTGTTCGCAACTTCATAAACGCATGCCCCAGTGACGTCACAAACCAACCACTGGTGAACTGGTTGATAGTCGAACTTGCCTCAATATTGTAGTTCAGCAATCAACATATCTGATTGATTTTAAATTTAAAGATGAAACAAAAACACGCATTTTTGTTTCAAAGTGTTCAATTTGTCAATGCAATCTGAACTCGTCAGTTATAGTTGTCCGTTTGCACTCTCTCTATCTCGCATTTATTTCTATCACCATTCTATATTTTTATTCCCAAAGTCCCATCCGATAATGAATCACCTCACGTTAGTTTCGACTCCTTTCTTGTTACGGTCCCAGCGGGGAATTATCACATCACCCTGGTACTTCAATAATTCCAGATTTACTTACAACTTTACTTACAACTGCGGGAATTGTTGACGAATGACGCGGTAACATCGCCACCTCTGCGCGGTCCATCCTGTGGTCAGTCGGTCGCCACCTCTGCGCGGGTCCATACTGCGGTCAGTTGGTGGACGGCCGGACTTTACAGCCAATTTCCGCTGGTCAAATTGACGAAGTATTGATAGTCAAAACGTTGTGACAGGCAGCTCTAGTATTAAAGGAACTTTCGATTCGATGTACATGTACATCTTGAATGTACGGTTGAGGAAAACAAACACGATGATTAATTGGATAACATTTTAATAAATATTTTTTTTTAAAATAAATTAGTTTACATGCAAATGTCATTACTTTATAATTTATGAAATTTGAGAAAGATCCTGCTCAGATGAACACGTAAGGCTAGTCTTTATATTGTTTGATTGGATTTGTCTGAGATAATATATATTTGTTTAATTTAAGTTCAAGATCTGTCCACTTTCATCATGAACCTTTCGACTACAATCCCCGCCTATCCGGTTCCTTTGTGGAAGGGCGATTGGCTAAACCTTACTTTTAATCCGAGGTTCCGAAATTGTATTTAAAAAAATCAAAGACCAAATGTTAACAAGGTTACACAAATATTGTCTAACACTTTTGCGTTTTAGAAAAAACCCTCAACCATCCCGTTTGTTCGTTGAAAAAGAGTACACATTATTAACAGAGGTAACCATTATACTTGAAGTGATAATAATTGTTTGACAATTTTTTTAATTCGTAAAATAATTACTTTCTTCCCCGTTCCGTCTGTTCCTTTAATTGTAACAAACAAATACATACTGTACCCGAATGTATTGTGAATGCGGCGTCATAATGGGGAACGACGACCACACCGATATACGATCCCATTTTGCCATGAATCATGAAGCAAGTCACGCCGCCGCCAGCGGCGCGGTGTGTCAGCTTTCCCGGGAGCGGCCAGGGGTGAATTTGAGCCCGTCCTATAGCGCTAGGATGATTGAGGCCCTAAAACCGCACTTAACTGCACCTTTAAAGTTAAAAGAATTGTGGGATGAGCGCCGCTAAATTTAGGGGTTAAGTAAAAGTAAACAAACGGTGCCTTTATTGTCCGGATAGTGTCAACTGCAGGCAACTGAAATATAAAATAGTTTTTTTATTTATTTGCGGTGAAAGTAATTGCTCCGACCAAACCCTTTATGTCGAGGTTTCAAACTGTTGCTGTATAGATTTATGAGATGAAAAACCGCTTTTGGCAGCTAATTGGGTTATATCTATAGCACTTAATTAAAATGCCCAAGTATAACTGCATACGGCGGTTAAACCGTTTTCGTAGCTTCAGTTGCAACGAATTCATCAGATACAACAAATCAACTCGCTTTGTGAAATTATGATTAGTCCGGATACGAGAGGAGCATGAATATTTTCTCTCAAAAGTCACTTTGTCATTTCTGTTAAATTATGAACAGTTATGGAAAAGTACCTAATACAGTGTAGCAGAAAGAACAGCTGCAAATGTTTGACCCAACATTTATGGAAAACAACGTTCACATAATTCTTTTAATTAGCGCCTCTATCCGCAATTTCGCAATGGACAGTATCGATCAAGCCTCTGAGCAGGTGACTTGTACAAGAGACAATTGGTAAACCAGCTGGAGATTCAGGGAACCACACGGGAGGGTCAGTGGAATAACTTAACAGTTATCCGAGACGATATTGAATTCCAAGACGATGAAATAAAACGATGAGACTAGAGATGAGTCACGGAGGATAAAAGCTACGTGTCAATGATCTCTCGTCTCATAATGAGACGAGAGAAGTATACAAGTAAGAAAACAAGAAGATAAGGGATTTAAAGAATATTCAGTAGTTTTATTGTCAGGTCGTGCACGGTCCAGCCTCTGAAAACAAAAATGACAATTGGAAGGACACAAGTTTGGAAATTTAAATTATTATGGGCTACAAAATCATGGTAAGGAACTGTCGTATTTCTCTTATA
This sequence comes from Crossaster papposus, assembly GCA_037893245.1. Taxonomy (NCBI): domain Eukaryota; kingdom Metazoa; phylum Echinodermata; class Asteroidea; order Velatida; family Solasteridae; genus Crossaster; species Crossaster papposus. The sequence goes on along the minus strand of JBAIAA010000789.1, from coordinate 162,931 downwards.
TGAGACATTATAAGACATTAAAAAAGGGTAATATTTGTATACAAACAGTATCAACTCCCACACATTAATAATATAATTCGGAATGTCAGTATCGACTAGGTGCCCCGCTGTTTGAAATGAGCCGGTCGCGACCCCGACCCAGCTTGAGGACACGGGTCTGTACATAATCCCCTGCTGGGGGATGCCGAGAATAGACTAGTTGCGTCACCCCTGCATCACACGGTGAATCAACTAGAAACCTTTCTTAGTTTGGGGCTATAACAAGAACCGTGGCTCAGTTGTAGTGGCGTAGGGCGGACGGGAGGGCACATAATTTATAAAAGGACTTTTTATTCGGAGGGCACTCAATTGGCTTTTTATAAATTTGTTGCCTATCCTCCCCCCCGCCCCCATCCATTCCTCCCCCATTTTGTTTTAATACCGTACTGAGCGCGAAAAGGCAAACGGACGGGAGGGGTTAGGGTGGCGTATGGGAGCGTGTTTGTGTGTGGGGGAGGAGACGGGAGGGGAAGAAGGGGGGGGGGGGGGGGGGGGGAAGAAGGGGGGGGGGGGTGCCGCATGCACCCCTGGTATCAGTTTATCATGGAATTGTGAATAAAAGTATAATTTCAAGTCCGTTATATACTGGACCCTTATACTTCTATACTAGTATAGAAGCGCCGATCATTCACCTTTCTGTGTTGCTGCTAGTGTTCGTTTGGCGTGCGGAACCATGAAAGGAACCAGTCAAACCATGGATCGAGCTATAATAAAAAAGCAGGCCTTGACTTTTGTTTAAAAAGGCGCAAGGATTAAACGTGGTTTGCAATTAAAGAACACAATGGGCCCAGGCATGTACATTATATATTTGACCACACATTTGTTCTACTGTTGGTGGACTTCGCCAGTCTATTAATCTTCGGCGCCATTTTATACTGTCAATTAAATTACATCATAGAAAGTGTCAGTCACGTCTACACGGTAACCAACTGTGCATTCCAAAGCCACGAATCATATCTGTTTACAATTTGCCTCAATCCAAAACCATGTACAACAACATGTACATGTTCATTTACATGTTGAACGGAACAAAGTTCAGCGGGAAACGTGTGTTCACCCGGCGGCTGTTTAAAGTTGAGTCATACATCAAATTGGTATTTACTGATGTTTTGAGATACAATACGCAGGCTTTTCCGGCATCCTAAGAATGCTTTGAAAACTACCCAGGTGTGCAGACCAAACAAAGATATCGGTGAAATCAAGAAACGCCAGTCAATTCCCATGAGACACGAAACTTTAGACTACAACAATCGTTTAAATTTCACTGAAATATTGTGGCAACATTTTGGTCTCTGAGAATTGTTTGATGATTGCGCCGATTGTAGACAAAGCAGATTTGTGGGAAAACTCGACAAAAAGTGAGCAAATATTTGGGTATGGCCTCCTTTTTGTAGAGTTCATCGAACCAAATTCGGTGATTATTTTTCACTTCGATCGTCAGTTATTTGGTGAAATGAAGTAAAACCTAAATTACCATTTAATTAATTTTCTCTCCTCATAGCGCGACACTTTACTTTGCCCTTGCTCCGTTGCTGATAAAATTATGTTTTTGTCAGAGATACCTGTAACTTAAAAGCTTACAACTTTATAAATTACAACGGGAACAACTTATTAGAGAAAAGACAGTATCCCCAACCCAAGAAACATTCAAGGATGAATAGCTAAAGGAACAAAGACATTTTTAAGACGCAAGGCAAGCCAAGGCACAACTTTCTGGTTTTCACCATTCTTCAGGTTTAGCCCATTCGTTTGCGTTACGGGGTAACCCTATACAATACTACTGCCCGGTTTGTACGCCGACAGCATGACAGTTCAGATAGACTCAAATAGGGCACGTGGCTGGTATCTGGGACCAGCTAGCACTAACAAGTTTGAAGAAATCGACAAAATGACAGTGAATTATGCACTTATACATTTATCCAACACAGCCCAGCTGTTATAATGTAATCGACCTCTGCCCTATGGGAATAAGGAAGTTTATGATGGGCATGTAGAGTACCGTTCTTACGTGGGTTTAATACTAGACAGAGGGCTAGGTTCTGACACATACAATCTTTGAAATGACTCATAAGAAATCAAAACATGAATTCATGAATCTAGTAAAAGGAACAAGCCGTCGACCAGAGACTAGAAATCCCCAAATAGTTTCGCACTGATCTCATCTAAGTTTGCTTTGTTAAAACCCACAATCGTTATTATTGCAGTATGATCGACAGCTCGCACAATGCGCGGAGGGTTTTTAACAAGTGCGCGAAAATACTGTCTTCATGAAATCATAAATAATTAATTATCAGAAAACCAATTCAGAACAAAATGTAAATACCATAAATCACATTATCTTATGACTTTTTATTGGTAAACGTTACTCACATCTTTGTAGAGTAGAATTTAAATGTCGTAAATTGCTGTTTTCTCCTTGTATTTCCAAATTTAACTTTTCTACATGCAAAGAAATACATATTAACACAAAGAAGGCATCGTTGGCAATGTTGCACCTGTGCCGTAAACAGTGAATTTTCTATCCCAAAATATAAAATGAGTCACCGTTCACGCATTCAGTATTTTGTTTAAATTCGAATTCAAGAATTTTAATCCAGGTGTTCAAATTCAACCCCCTATTTGTTTTTACCTTTCAGGTTCGACTCTTCAAACCGAATTCTTGATAAATGGTCTAGACTGAAAGTGCCCGAGGCGAGGCAGGAACATGCGACAATTCCAACATTTTATGGCGAGAAAAGACATTGTTTGCGTCGGCAATATTGACATAGTAAGTACATCTACTTAGTCGACGCACAATTGCTCTTCTGTGGACTTTGAACCCGATAGTCCAGCGTTTTTATTCGATAGGAACTTGTAAATCATGTCGAATAGTAACAGGAATATAGAGATTGTGGACATTGCAGTAAACTTAAGTGGGCGCCGTAGCGTACTGAGTTAAGTCCGCCATGTTGCCGACCAGTTTCAGTGAAATTGGGTTAACCACATCAGAGACGTTTAGTTTGTACTGAGATGAAGCGATTTGAGGTGAACGTGGCGTGAGGTGAAGTGATCTGAGTTATTAGGGAAGGGAATTTCAAATTAGAAAGATGAAAATAAAAGAAAGATACGAGAATTATAAATGTATCAGTGACGATTTTACGACTTCAAGACTTTAATATTATTTTAAGGGTGAAGTCGTCGATAAAAAAGATACGTGAATGTTGTGTTTCTACAGTACAAAGTAAAGAAATAATTTGCTTTAAAAGCTGATCGCATCAAGTGTGTTTGCTTGTTTTAATTTGCTTAGCCAATCAAATTACATAATTTATATGTTTGAAGTATACTTTAAACACTAACAGTTCCTGAAAATACAATTAAGTTTACACAATTCGAAAATATTGTGAGTACATTCTGTGTATACGCGCGGAGGTCAGAGTTCAAATAAATCACAACTTTAATCGGTGCACATGGCTAAATGGCGTGAGGAGACTAATAAATATATATACATATTTACAACTTAGGACAAAATATTTACATATAATGAATATTTACAATTCATTGGAGTCTCGACTCGACCACACCCGTTATTGATAAATCATTGATAAGAATAAGTTAAATATTTGTAAAACTAAATGGAGCCCGCTCCACTTAGTATTTCATAGTACAATGGGTGACAAGTATAAATGTATATACATAACAAAATGACAGATACAAATGTGACATATTTCAAACAGTTGTACATACAGTATTAATTGTTTGATATAACACTGAATTGCCCAAACTATCAAAAAGAACACGGATCGATTGTTCAATATTACGCGAGCAAAAATACACACAAGTGGAGGCACACAATCTTGTTTAAATAGAAGTAAATGTGATAGTTGGGCAATGCACATAATTGTATGTTTAAGGTAAGATACACCATTTTGCGAAAAAACAAGAACAACATAAGAAAAACTGCCCGATGCCGGTTGGAAACGAACGTCGTTTTTCTTGCTTTTCTTAGCAACCATGATTGTAAAACTTCGGAGAGGTCAGTTAAACGATAAAATACAACACTCAAAATCTACCAATTCCTGACAATTCAAGCAATTACCAAGGGTGTATCCTACCTTTAAGATGCAGGTAGTTTCGCGAAAATATTTCTGCTATTTTACATGCTGAACTCTTAATCATAATATTGCAATAATTGTGAAAGTACTTTATAGCAGTGACAAAGTGACAAAGTTGGTCAAATCGTGCAAGAACAAAATTGAACTTTAGAGGCAACCATGTGATTGACCAAAGAAATAACAACGATTAGGTATTTTTAGTTCGCAGAGTTTATTCTAGTCGTCGTGGTTTACTTGTCCTGTGGTTGGGCTGGGTTTTGAGCCAGTGTAACATACTGGTCTTCATCGTCACTGTGTCCAAGTCCAGTTTCTTGTAGACTTCCCACAATCTCAACCGCTTCCCCCTTGGTTTTGTAGGGCAAGACATCCACCTGGCCATTCTTGGGATTGGCGACCACGAATGTCGGGGTGGTTTCCTCATACAGGCTGTTCATGGACAGGGTGAGGACGGGTTCACGACGCGGTTTAGCCCCATGACCTCCACCGTGTACGATGCGGTCCCTTCGTGGGACAGCCCTGGCGTAGCGGGTGATAGAATCAGGAGCCGTGCCCCGGGAGTACGTCCTCAGGGAGTCTTGGTTCGTGTGGTTGTTCCCCTGTCGTTTTGAGTTGTGATTCTCCTCGTCTGAGTTTCCCCCGTCTCGGAAGTCGAAGCTACCTGGCGGGTTAAACTCGTACATGTGAGTCTCAGCCTGTTTTGCCTTCTCAGCATCAGCGTCTTTGGATTTCCGACGGTACCGGCGCATGAAGAGAACACCGGCTACAAGGAGACAAACGAAGACAACCAACCCACCGACTACAGCCGGTGCGACGGTACCGACTGGAAGACCGTCCATGGCATACTGTGTCGGGCCCTGATGAGGCCCGTTTGGCATCTTAGACGGTGCTCCAGTAACAGTTATCAAAGATGCAGTCCCTTTAATTGTTGGAGGGATGGGGGTAGACTGTTTTGAAGTGAGACGAGCGAATGGTGTAAGAGTTGTTGGTAGACTTGTCGTAGCTTCTAAGGTTGTTGGTAGCGTCGGCTTGACTGTCTCAGTATGTTTCGCGGTACTCCCTACCGTGGTTGTTTCAGAGGAATGAGAGGTAATCGAAGCTTCGGTAGAAGGTAAAGCAGGGAGAACCACCAACTCGGCAACATCGCTTCCTCGAATAACACCCCTGTCCAAGACTCGACAGGTGACATCGGTGTTGTTATCAGCTGCTATCGTGTCCAGAATCTTCAGTTTGCTATCGCTGTCCTCTACTCTCCCCGAGTCCAGAATGTGTGGCGGAACCTGCCAGTGAAACTGGACAAATTTTGGATCAACGTTCCTAGCGTAGCAGGTGAATGAAGCATCCTGACCTAGATGAACAAACCCTGGAGACGGACGTACAACTACCTCCACACCCGACATGATTTGGGTAGATGAAGGCCAACAAGTGAATTCACAAAATCAGTGTCACAAATTCACAGCTTGTTCAAGTCCGAACGATAGTGCCGCGCTGTCTAGCTTCGCGCGCCTACAGCTGAACGAAGTTCTTTTTCTGAATAATCCACCACCACGATTTTAAACAATGTGCGGCGGAAACGGTGGTACGGTTGTTAGGATGGAGATGAAGATACCGCAAAAAATGTTCATCTGTTGCGATGGAGGAAGTCACGTCATTCCGGAGTGAATCGCTGTTTGTGGATCGCCCAGTGTGTCGGTGCGATACGGCGTTCGTACAAACCGGACGCGTGACAGTCGATTGATTGTTTGCGATTCGTAAGCGAGCGCTATTTATATGTATACACGAATACGTTGACTACGTTTGCATAGTACAGCGTTCGTGATTGGCTCGTGGAGCAAAAGCGCAATACATACAATGATACGGTGACATTTCAATAGACGCCGTCATCCGTGCAATACAGATCACCAGAGATATTGACAATAAACTGAGTTTGTTGACATTTTGGGGTTTGGCAACTCAAACCAATATGCTGGCGGCACTTCGCAGAAATATTTCAGATATTTTTTGTTTTGTTTGTAATTTTTATTTATTTATGATTTGTCCTTCAAATATCTAGAGTCGTCCATTATTGTTTTGTTTCAAAAGTACACGACATCTCAACATACTGTTTTTTATCACAGGCTTAGGGTCGGGAACTGAGTTCATAGAACAAACAAAATAAATCTGGAAAGAAAATGCTTAGCGCTCCTGCTCTTTATGCTAAGTATTAAACCTTTGCTATGCAGATTTTATGATGTTGGTTTACGATGAGATGTCCTCTTCGTTTTTTGGAAAAATCTTTATAATATACTTTATTAAAAATTGAGTTTTAAAAAGGATTTTGTATAATACTGGCATTAATATTGGCTTTATGAATTTGTAACTTGGTTTAATGAGTTGTTTGTCCCTTTATTTTGTCGGGGGACTTCTTGTGTCTTTGTTTTACTTTCCGTCCAAAAGTCCGTAGTTTTCTTACTGTCTTGTCTCTTGTCAAGATAGTCTTAATAAGCTCTATTAACAACTCACTTGTGCATAATTATAACTTTGAAAGTCCACTGAAATCACTAGATATAATAAATTGCATATAAATAAATTGCATATTATTAGCATGAATTCTCAATACATGTACATGTAATTGCCTTGTCAGGCAATCTTTGTTCCAGTGTTATTAAATAACAGGCAGACGTACATGGTAATGTCGGAAACGGAAGCCTATAGCCTATATGCAATGTTCAACCTGTATTTTGTACATTTGCCTATTTACAATCCGACATACACAGCCTTGTATTCTAGAAGTTCGTCATACGTTTGGTATTTTTGTTGATTTCGCTTCCTCCGCTACACTCAGCACGGTATGAGACCTGTAGGGACTCCCTTAGTCCCCCATACGTACCTATACACCCTCTAGACTATTGTTACCTAACGCACCCCCCCCCCCCCTATACAAACCTAAAAATAATTCCTGAAAAACCATAACATTCCGCAACGACCATCACAAAAGAATTGTGTTTCAAAACTATTCCCAGTCTACGCAGACGCGCTCAAGCGGAACCTTGCGATTTGTTATGCACCAGACCAAAACATATTATTCGATGAATCGTTAATCGCCAAACCTCAAACCGCGAACAGATCAAGCCAAAAGAATCGATAACCTTCCTAAAAAATGTAGAGGGAATTGTAACCAACTATGGTAATTTTAGAAGAAGACAATTCGCCTATCCTTTTTTAAATGAGTTATCACCATTTTTCACATTGAGCAAGTTAAACTCCACCCATCGTTTTGATATTCTGCGATAAGAAATCCAGTCCGGTGTCATAAACAATTTATACTCATATCTCATGATGGACTATAACTGTCATACGATTGTCATTGACGAGGCATGCGCAGTACACATTGGCTCCGTATTTCACAGAGAACAAATTACATTCAACACACTCTTAGCTACTCTGAAACATAATTTCACCTTCGTGACATATTATTTGTTCAAAAGTAAATACAATTAAGTTTGTCCGGCAAAGTTTTTATAATGCAAATTATTTGTATATAAACTAAATTCCGCATATAAGTGTGCTTCAAAACAAAATTGCTCCAAATTAATGATCACCCAATTCGCCCTGTGCACAACTATACATCAGAAGTAATCTTTTAAAGTTACTTTCGAAAACTCATATTGGGAGCTTAAAATTATATGTCTTTAATGACGCGCGTTATGCTTTAGGTGATCTGGAAATATTGTTATCCTCGTTCAAGATCGAAAACCACAATACTAGCTTGGACTGGCACTCAAGTTATGAAAAGATTAGCCTCTAAAATGGACAATTTAATGAGGAATTCAGGTTATAATACCACCACCAAATGTTGTTGAAGTCTATTTGTTGACACTAGACTGTGTATATCCCACGCAACGGATATTATGAGAATAGCGTTGGATAAATAATGACCATTCAATATGCATAACCACAAAAACAAATCCAGGTAATGTTTGGCTTTCCTTGCACGCAAACAACCATGCGCAATAGGTGCAGTAGACTAGTTCCCGCTCCATATCAAAGTATAGAATCGATGATGAGGAGGAGAGGACCAGTCTGAGATTGCAAAAGATTGTATCCCACTCTCTTTAGCAAGTGGTTATGGGTTGTCCAATAAAAATGCACAATCTGGGACACGTGATACCAATTAAACCAATCCAGATTCACTTGCGTTAAACCCCGTGGGTCTGAAGTCGCTAATAGTAATATAAGGTCGGGGTAAACAAAAGGTAGGCCTATGGCGTCTAACGGCAATGGCAACGTGACAGTTACAAGTTTGTTATCAGCCAATTAGCAACATTTTTGAACAATTCTCGCTCAAGTTGACGAACAGATCCGTGATTTAAAACTAAAAGTTAATACTCCATTTTGTTTGTTGAAAATGGCAGAAGAATTTTGCAATAGTGTAGGCCTTACTCATGTTTAAAAACATTGTGTACCTTTTGTACTACAATAGAATATGTGGCTATTATGTGGTTAGAATTGTTCCCACTTCGCCCATGCGGCGTGTATTTTACAAAGAAAATGAAACATGAAGGTTGGCACACCGACATAACATTACTAGGTTATTACAATGAATTGTAATAACTGCGGCTTACCACATGCCATGTAGTAAACGCGTCAATCATAACTACGTCACTTCAGCCTAGTGGTACAAAGTGGCATCTATTTCCGACAGGACCGGAAGCCAAATATTTGGGGGAAAATCGGGAACCGAATAATTATAAGGTTCCTCGCCGTTTATGGTTTAAGTACAGATCACATTATGAACAATCTACGATTTTAACAATTTAACAGTTATCTTCATGAGTTTAAAGCAACAAAAATGCAAGGTCAAATGTGATCGATTTTTTAAATAATTTTCGGCTATGAAAATTAATTAGAAATGTAATCACAGATAAAACTTTTTTTTTATTAATTTATTAAGTTTTATTTAACAAGGGTAGATGGAGGATAAGGCTTTTCTGAACTGAAAAGGTAGATTTTTTTTTAGAACTTCAACTTCCAAATTAGTTTTTAAATTGGGAGTGAATCGGAAGTTCTCTCCTAGCTATCTCTTTAAAATTTTGAAATCATAAATCTGTAAATTGGGGATTTGAGATTTATGGGTCCGTGTCACAATCACACCCACAATTGTATTTCAAAAACCCACCGTACCCCCGGGGTACGGTCCACGCGCCTCTCAGCAGGAAGCAAAATGACCATATATGGGCAAGCGACTTTTATGAACGGCCTCTTATTGGTTCAAAATGACGCATGTGCTTTGAGAGGCACGACCCGTACGACGACTGTTTTGTGGTTGAGATAGCTTCCCACTACAGTAATAATAATAGTGTACGGGATGTATGGAAGCGGCCGAGGGCACGCGATGATTTATATCGTGACGGAAGAAGTCAGTATTCAATCTTCCTGCCATTTAAATAAACAAGTAAACAAAAGGTACGGAAACAGTACCGTTTACCGGTTCTACATTTGTAACTAAATATAGCAATCCACACGGAAACTTACACAACATTTGGTTGTAGATTTCAGAAATAAATATATGATTTTGAAAGGTAACATTTTTTAGCAGATGATATTACACTAACCTGTTTACAGTTTTGTGTTCATATGCGTGGAAAAAATATGTTCTTGTAGTCTGGCACCCTGACCCTACTTCAGACAAAACATAGCAAATTACAGACGTCACGGGGAATGTCCAGATCAGGGAATCAGACTAGTTGGCTTGATGTGTAAGTGATTGTAAATAAAACGTGGACTAAACTGGTAAATTGGAAACAGTATTTAAAAAAGAAAATGTCATTTGTTTTTCTAAAGAATGTTGGCCGACCATCGTTGAAAATTGATACACCGAATTGCCACTTTTCTTAAAACTGACAGCACCCCTGTCGGTGCCATGATTTCGCATGATGCTTGAGACTTATAAGCAGTTTGTAATAGTTCAGTAGTTTTGGTTTTTGATATTTGCAAATAATACCTTTGAGTACCACAATGATTACTTTTTTCCTGGTCCCAGAGGGCGGGCTTTAGTGTCCTCTTTGTAACTGTAAACCGGACAGTGCAGTCATGAGTAGATGGATCTGCTTAATCCAACTCATTGTGTAGACCATGTGCCAATTTCATGGAGCTGCTAAGCACACAACAATTTCTTAGCACGAAAATTATTTCTTGGCAAAGACAAGGTTTCAGACCAAATGTTAAGGTGATGTAGGCCTATCATTGTTTGTGACCCGTTCAGCTGGTTTGTGCTTAGCATAAAAGTACATGGAGTTTTGGCTGGTAACCTGTTTTGCTTAGCACCTCCATGAAATTGGCCCCATGCATTACAAGGCTTCCAGTAAATAGCTATTCTGAATTAAATGAATACAATTATGTGCGCTCTGGGTCAAGATTTAGCCGGCGCACCTTTTCCCGGGGCGCCACAATAATGTTACATATCGACCTAACAGGTTCCCAGTACAACCGCCTGTAGATGTAGATACCACGTGACAGTGACGTCACGGCAACTAGCCTTCAGATACCGGAAAACCCACGCAATGACACGAGTTCCTAAAGTAAAAAGGATGTTGTCTGTTTTTATATAATAACACTTATAAAGTACAAAAACCCAGAACACTTTAGCACAACACGCGTTAGATTGATCTCTCCCAATGATTTATCTCTCCCAATATTTTGATGTCGAATTCCTAAATTTGAATGACTGATTGTCCAAGAAGCATGGATACTCTCTACAAGATCGTATGCGGGGCTTTGGCTTTGATGGTTTTGATCGTCTGTAGCGAAGCAATGAGGGGAATTTCTATCAGCACGGCCACGCAAGAGTTGGTAGTAAGAGAGGGAAGAACAGCCACGTTAGGTTGCACCGCAGAAGGTAAAAAAGCCAAAGACAAAATCCGCTGGTACCGCATTGTGGACGGTGTGTTTATGCCGATCAGCCAGAATACGGACATAGAGGCGGGGGTTAGACCAGCCACTGGCGAGTACAGTATCACTGGTAACCGTCGTGATGGAGAGTACAATTTGGAGATTACCCGCGCGAATCGGAGAGACTCGGGGGAGTACAGGTGTGGATACCAAAAGGGTAACGATATCAACTCGGTGCCCGTTGAGCTTCAGGTAGTGGCTCCCCCTGATATCACCTCGCCCATTTGCCAAATGATACCCGAGGATGACGCCTTGTCTTCGGTTCCCGGTTTCTTCAAGGTCGGGGAGGCCGTTCATCTTATCTGCACGTCTTCGGGCGGCAATCCACCAGCTTCTTTAAGATGGAAGCGAGGGCAGACAGTCTTGACTCCGAACACTCCTACAAGGGTCTACATCGATTGGGTCATCCAACCGGCAGATGTTGGGATGGAATTCACTTGTTATGCAGAGAGCCCCGCCCTGAATGCTCCCCGCTCCTGCACTTTAACCCCCGCTGCTTCACCGCCCCAGGTTCGAATCATGCCCGATTCGGTATCTCTACCGGTAGGAGGCGGCACGACGTTTGCCTGCGCGGCCGATGGTGACGTACCACCGGAGAGCACCTACGCGTGGTCTTTAAACGGGAACAGGATCCTTGTCAACGGCAGGGGGCGGTTTGAGATTTCGTCCGACACGCGGAGTCTGACGATGGGCCGGATTAGAGAATCGGATACCGGTGGCATGTTGGCTTGCGAGCTGAATGTCCGAGGTGGGGTACTCGGGCGGGCCGAAGCAACGATTGGCGTCACCGGGGTACAGGAGACATCTGGTACTGACACCACCTCAGCTCAGGCGACGACATCCATGACATCACCAGCGTCACTGTCAACGGCAGTTGATGACATGGACGACACCGACAATGACTCATTGTCAGTGTCACAAACTGATGAGGTGACAAACGTTCCGGGGACAGACGACACAATTCACATGTCGATGGAACTCATCGTAGTCAGCGCTGTGGCCGGCCTCTCAGTCGGCGTTCTAGCTATAATCCTCATCATCTACATTGCCAAGAGACACCGAAAGCGAAAAGCGAACCGGCAAAACCAACAGGGATCGACTCCGGCAGCGACCCTACCCATGAAACAGCATTTGAGACCACAGGACGGTGTGCAGGTATCGGAGGACGGTTACACGATACTACGGAAACCAAATATGAGTTGTAGCGATTACGAGGCAGTGGACCACGCGGCTCTTTCAACCCCGTCGGCACCAGCCCTGGAGCAAAGAGACAGCGAAATGTGCTGGGATTATGAAATACCATATTCAAATGGCCAATCGAAAAGACCACCGATGGTTGTAGAAAATCCTATTTACTTAGAAATTGTCGAGTAATTAACAAAACAATAGCAATTTGAAAATTAATTTTTGCCTAAAAACCAAATTGGTAATCTGTTGGGTAAAAGCCAGGTTCATACTCGGCGCGAAAGCGAACGCGAACGTCATTTGTTGACGTCATGAGGGGTTTTCGTGCTGCGAATTTCTAACTCTGGCGAATTAAATGTTCGACCTTAACAGTGAATGCTTGGCGCGCGACGTCAAATTCGTATCGCATTCGCTTTTGCGTTTAAACCGGCTTTACGTAGCCCAGTTTTTGCAGTTATAGAGATCTTAAAACAGTGAGACAATAAAACTTAAGAACCAAACATTTTAATTAACCAAGATGTGTAAATGTTGGATTTGATGAAAATTTCGCAATAATTTTGTTAAGGATGACTGGTATTCACCAGATACATAATCATTAAAGCTTTCTATTTGGAGACCTTTTTGACTAATGAATCCCAAATGTCGATTAAACTGAGTTAAATTTTTGGTCTTTCAAAAACATTTGATTTGTAAGCATGTATTGTACGTACCTGTATAAAAATACTGTCATAAAATGATATCCGAACTAAATACGTAAAGTATATAAGAAACTGTTGGTAAGGTATAAAAGTGAACTTCAGGAAATCTATAAAACATGGTTTTGTTCTCTGTTGCATGAGGCTGCCCCTTTAAGTCTGACAGGGATAACTACATCCGACCAGCGAATTACCTAATGTTTACATTGTTCTGTGGGTACTGCACTTTTGAATCTGACCCTTTGTGATGTCGAGAGGAAGGGACTAACAATTTAACAGAGTGGATTGGCAATATTCACACCGTACCAGTGAGTGAGACAGAACGGAAGTCAACCGGAATGTTTTCTGCCGGTTTTGTATCAAGGACAGGCGCCATTTCAGCTTTGTTTTGCATAAAAGTAGTATATACCAGTTGTCGGCTGTGCATTTGTATCGTTTTATAAACAACCTGACAACGTTTTAGTCTGTAAATACTGTATAATTCGAGACAATGCTATTTTCAGATCTTGATCCATATGGAATTTTCAAAAAAGCGTTTCTGAAACGCATTTTATTTTGATATATATATTTTTTTTTAAATGTCAGCGTACCAAACATAATACTTTCACAGGGAGTTTAGAGTAATTAACACACACCAAGCAAGCGTTACAATCATTTGGTTGGTTATTTTTGGATAGTGGAAAAAAAGGAAACCTATCCCTTCAACTTGTCTACATAATGTTTTCTGCATGTAAGCTAGGCTATGCTCATTCTAGATGGAATGTATTTTCTGTTTGTAAATTAAAACAATTATTATGATACCATTATTTATATTAATTTAATAAAAAAAGACATGTGTGTTGACTGCAATCGACCTACCACTATATGTTTTGTTCAATATTTTATATTGCCAAATTTGGCCAACATTTAAAATATAGCATATTTTGAAGGAAAAAAAAGGATTTCCTGTGCGCGTCATTGTGTGCGTTATTGGCTATACATGTACTTAGAGAAACACAATACTGTCTGGTGTCTTGAGTTGGGGAATCCTTAATCAGCTATTCAGATTTACCAGAATGATGCAGAAGTGACGTCACAGGCAAAGTGCACAGGAAATAAGAATAAGGAATAGGTTAAAGGTATATAAGAAACAATGTTACCGGGTAAGTATAAACCACAAACAGAAAAACGCATACAAAATGTAAACCCCATCAAAGACCACGAGCGCCCTCAAGCGGCATTATACAACCCCTAATTAAAACCTCAACTGCGTTGGGACATGCTGAAATACTTGGGGGTTCTATAAAGAATGCTTTACTTCCGGATTCATGAGTCACTCACCGGAACTCACAGCTCTGAAGGGATGCGAGGTTAATCCCAATAGGAAGGCAACCGAAATGCCACGGGGTACTTGAGTTATACACTACCCAGGGTGTGGACTACGAGAGCACGGAGGGAGGTTTTTAATTTCAGGAGATCAGATTACCGTGACCTCAAGAGATCAAGGTAGAGAAGGATTAACGAGGGGATTAATAGATGATTGATCTCTGTAACACAGAATCAATGAGATTTTATCGCGGCCTTTAGCAATACTGCTATTTCTAACAACTGTAAGTTGGAGAAACAGAGCAAAGAGAGCTACAATTGTTTCAATTGTGGAATCTTTGTGTGTATCTTTTCTTTGTAAATGTCTTAGTTGTGTGCACCCCTTCCATGCCTCTCTTGATCCGCCCATTTGATGAAAGCTTTGATCTAACAAGATAGGCCTACGCGTCGTGACCCAAAAATGACGCCCTGCGTTCAAAATCGGCAAACATAAGGTGTTTATAGTCGTTAATTATATCCTACTTTGAATATTATTCTTACCTTACATCATGAACTGATTAAAAAGGGATGTATTGAAATAAATAAAACTGGTCATATTTTATAGGAGCTAAACACAGTATAGTAAGGTATGATGGTGGGATATGAGATGACAACATTCACGCGGTCCACCCTGTTTCCACTAATGTCACCAAACCGATGTATGCAGTAACACGTTAAGCTGCTCATCATCATACGAACAAAGAAGAAGGTATGATGGTGATCACACATTTTAGTCATAAATCATCCAGACAATTTGGACTCGATTCTTGTGCTCAAAGACCAAGTTCATACAAATCCTGAACAATTGTACAAAACTAACTCAACATTTCCTTCCCTACAAGCGATTGGCTTGTGATGAAAACCAGGATCTCTGATTTTGATTCCAAACATATGTTCGAGAGTTGCGATGTCTTCGATTTACCTGCGAACACCCCTCGAGAAATGAATGTTATCATGTCTACCTTTAAGGCAGGGAAACGGTCACATAAAGAAACGGAAATTGTTAAAGGCACACTAGATTTCGGTGAAAGGATTGAAACATTTGTCATCGTACTAAGCAGTATCGGCCGTGCTAGAACAGACCCAGGGCTTTGCTGACGATTGTGATCAACCAGCACCATTCCCTCATCACCAGCAAGGAAATGACGAGTTATATGTGTAACGTCAGTTTCCAGCGCGTAAGGCTCTGCTTCGTATTAAACGCGTCACAAGTTCAGGGCGTACTTGGTTCTCTTTTGATGACTAGTCTTCCCTTGAAGAGTAAGAGTTAGGAGTGTAAGACGACGATGTTCACTTGTAGAAACCTTGACCACAATGACGAAACGGCGCGTCAAATGTGTTTACTCTTACCTTTGCCTGAACATTTCACCGCAAGTTTAAGATGTCGTATCCCATGGTCATGAGTGTTGGTGAGTGTGGGTTTACTGTTGATGCTTCGCACGCCATCTTTAAGTAAGCTCACGTCATCAAAGATCTGTTGCCGATGTCACTTCAACTTGTCAGAACATTTCGTTTTCTTGTTTTAGAATGTTTAATCCTGCGGTCATGAGTGCCAGAGAGCGTGGACTGACTGTCTTGGCTTTACACATTCTTCTTGTCAGTTTATCAACTGCTGCGGTTGTGTTTCGAGTCACGCCAGAGGATCTTATCCTGGCGGCCGGGACCACCGCCGTCTTACGCTGCAGCATACAGGCAGGAGGGGAGAGAGACCCGGTGGAATGGACGCACCTGGAGACCAACCAGGTCCTGAGCCAAAACGACAGGATCATAGCGCCTGCACGGGATAAATATTCCGTGATGGGGAACCACAATGCTAACGGGGAGTATTACCTGAGGATTCTTGGCGTCCAACTTACCGACCGTGGAGAATACCGTTGCTCGTGTGGCTCGGAACACCGATCCGCTATCCTAACGGTAGTGGTTCCCCCAAACACTGGGTACCCGATCTGTCACGTCCAACCCGACCCAACGCAGCAGCAGCCCGGGGGAACAGCGGAGCTGACCTGCACCTCGCAAGGGGGAACCCCTCCCGCTGACCTGGTCTGGCATCACGAAGGTGAGCCGATATCTGACGTGGCCACGCAAGACAACGCCATGCAGAGCGTGGTCACGGCCGAAGACAACGGCGTCACATTCACTTGCTTCGCTAAATCCAAAGCCCAGTCCATGCCTGTCCGTCGGTGCGAGGTGATGGTACTAAATATACCACCTACAGGATCCATAATCCCTGATCTGCACGTCTTACATCCGGGAGACTCGGCTAGCTACACATGTACAGGCGCCGGTATACCAAAGGTCATAGGTTACAGGTGGCTTGTCAATTTTATCGACGTCACGAGGGCAGAGAATCGTGGTCAGAGGTACGAGGTGTTAAATAAAAACAAGACTCTGAGAATCACCGACGTTCGCAGATGGGAAGACGGAGCAGTAATCACCTGCGAAGTGTCCATCGCCTCAGGTCTGAAAGGCCGAGCCTGGACTAAGCTCTCGGTCGGCTCACTGCCAGTCACGTCTGCGGCCAATGAGGCTAACCCAGGCATACTTTTCCCAATTAACGATGAAGTCCCAATTGAGAATAATAATAAGAAGATCGGGACGACTGGTCTAAAACCACAAGCCAACTCTGCCAATGCCGGTGTGGTGGCCGGGGCCGTTATGGCGTCCGTAGGCGTCACACTGGCCTTAGTGGCCGTTGCAATTTTACTTATTAAAATAAAGGCCAGCGGCCACTTCAGCATGGTCAAAGCTAACGAGAAGAAATGCTTTCCGGATAAACCTGGCCTATCTGCAGGGACCATAACAAAGGTGGACCAGTGTCCAATTTACGCCAAGCCGAATAAACTGCGCAAAGGTCCGGCGCCTGCGCCCCCAACCGCCGTGCCTGCTGCGTGCGACCTCGCCAAGCAGAAGAGTCAACTCCGGAAAAATCACCACGGCTACGAGAAGGTTGACATTATCGGCTGTTCCTCGCCTGGCCGGACCTGTACTCTTCCCGTCAGGCTTCAGACCCGTCCGCCTACAACTCCGAACACGAGGCGATCGGACACCTTACGGTATAACAAGGTGCAGGCGCCCCCACTGCCGAATACGCCGCTTCCTACCCAGTCGACCTTACCCCCTCTACCCAAGAAGCCGCAGCTGCCGACCCCAACGAGCTTCGCTACTGGTGACTTGGTTTATGCCGATCTAGACCTTCCCGCCAAGACAGAACCCACCAACCAATCAAATCCCTCGTTTGTTGGCGTGGATTATGCAATGCTTCAAGTACACAATTCTTGTAGCAGCGGTGGCTATGACTGGGACACCAGTTGAGTGCGTGAATACCAGTGACAATACAAATTTTAACAAAATTCCTTTGTTCAGACTTTTTATCAATATTTTGTAAATGTGATTTTATACTCAATCTCCGTGGAGCCTTGTATATATTTTTGGATTTTTCATTTTCTAAGAGTTTATTTAGTGAAATATTACTTTATAAAACAGCGTTGTTCTGATTGTTGTAACCAAGGCCATTTTCGAAACCCAAGCATCGTCTCTTCTTTGGGCTTCATTCACGCAGTTTTGCAATGGTAATAAAGCCAGAGCAGAGCCTAACATGGGGTTTTGAAACGTCTTCAGGAATGCTTGAGGTTGCGAGATCCAAATGACACACACGACTGTTTCGTGTATGATGTACATTTCATCTTTAATTGATTCGTTTGATCCAGATACTATTGTCTATCTGTATTCTATTTAAAATGATGTAAACAAGGTGACATATAAAGAAAACTGTATGAGATAAATTTATAATTTTGTACAATGTTTAAAAATTGTTTAAACTCGATTGTTGGTTCTATTCCCAAAACCATTTCAAAAGTCAAACTACGAACCCTATAAAGGGTAGGACTACCTACCCTATAAAGGGTAGGCCAAAGAAATGTTGATTTTCATCTTGAAAATGATTTAAACTGGCTGCTAAAAATAAGAATGAAGCAGCGGTAATATCGGCTGTCAACATAAATGGGTGTGTGCGCGTCGCCGGTTTGGGGCCTAGCTGCCACACAAGACACAACTGTATGTAGAGCACAAGTCACGCAATGGCTTCGTATACCGTCACCTCTTGCGGATGTCTGACAGCCAGGCTAGGCCTGACGGGTATTGTTGAGCTAGCTTGCTTTACAAATTGTTTTTCGTTGATACCGACTTATTAAACAGCAATGAGTCAAAGTTTGTGGATGGTGTTTCTGGGAGGCAATTCCTGCACAGCCCTTGAGGTCAACACAGATTAAACTTCAGGAGAACTTCTCCGTAAGAAAGTCTACAAAAACGACTGGTGGAGGAGACTAACGGGTGACGCATAGACGCCTTGCATTACGACCAGTACCAATGAGTCAGCTCGGGACCCGAAAATTAACACAAAGAAATAGTCTCCTTTCATGTCGCAAAAAATACATGTAATATCTTTGAGATGGTTATTTGCGTCATTGATTACATTGACACTGTTGAAGGTAAACTATTTTATTACATTTGTATTACTTTTCACGACCCCAAATCGACGAAACTCCAATAATCAAATAAAAAAGAGACAATATAAAATGTTTAATTTCTCTCAACAATGGCTTTTATTGTTTCTAAACATATGTAACATATGCTAGACAGAATAAAGTAAATAAATGGGACTTAAACTTTACTTTACTAGATGAAGAGAAAATATAGCAGAAATATAGCAAAAATAAAGCTACAACAATGTTAGCAGTGCAAGAAACCTTTTGTTTGTATATGAATAAATGATCTCATGACAAACTTTTCTTATAATACATACCAAGGCTGGTATAAAACAACGGCCCCCAACGACCTATAGAAAGGGCAATTCCACGCAAAAAGTGAACACATTTTAATACGAAATCTTCCAAATATTCCAATATTCATATTTTAAAATAAATAGAACGCTTCTTTGTATGTATTTAGCGGGGAATACATGTAGTATCCTGACGCTACTTTATAAGCGATTATGTACAAAGTCGACAGAGAGCCGAGAATTGGAAATGTTTCTCAGTCCCAGATTCATGTCTTTTCAACATTTTTGCACTGAATGACCTTTATTGAGATGATATATGAAGGAAAAAACAGCGTCCGGTTGCAACATTATTTCATTCAACGGCTGTTACAGTAGCGATAGACCTGTAACAAAAAAAATGTTCAAAAAAAATAAACTTGTGTAATATGTTATTTGCATTTGAGATGCGTCACGTGTTTGCGTGAAATTGCCCAGAAGTAATTGTTTGGGTATATGTATTTCTTTGCACAAGTTCGATCCTCCTTCACCAAGAAAGAGAAATCATTTTAGACAAAAATCACAACATAAATTGTCATTGTGTCTGACTTCTGCAGAACATCCGAAATGAGACCTGCTCATTAGGATCAAAAGGTCCCGTCTCCAGCATAATTATAACAAATAAAGCCAACATTTAGGAAATGTATTAATACAATAGCTATATTCTTAACAGGAAAAATTAAGCTTTGAAATAACAGTCAAAGATTCATGTGTATGATATGCGATTGTACGGAATCGGCAGAACATTTCAATAAATGTTTTACATGAAACGCTTTCATTCTAAACTTGTCAAGTTTTGCCGAAAATGTAAATTTCGCTTGTTTGTGTGTAAACAAATTATAACACACAATTCCATTGGATCTTTGTCTTTGATGTATCTCTTTGAAAGTTATAAGAATAGAAAAGCAATTTATGAAAAATTTCATCAGCAAAAATATAAATGAAGTTTGATTTTGTCTTAATATTTATTGATATATTTGCGATTTCAAAAGTGCTGAATTTGCATTATAAATTGGAAGTATGTTTGATTTTAAAGTTATTTGGTAAAATGAAAGAGCAAAATGATTCAATTTTGTATTTTCTAAATGGAATGTAAGCTAAGGTACAACAAATGGACAAAAAACTGTCAAACAAGAGGGGGGGGGGGGGGAGTTTCGAAAACTAAAAAACTAGTTATTACAAGAAACTGGACATAACATTTAATTTGTTAAAGCAAAAATAAAGCTGGCTTTATAGGACAGTGCAAAATACAAAATAAACATAAGAAAATAATTCCTTGAAATTCTGAATAATAGATCCTAATTTCTCGCGATAAATAAAACCTAAGTCACACCCCATCTCATAACAAATATATAGCTGTAATCTACTGCTACTTGTACAAATATAATATTTTACATACAATTAGTTGGTATTATCCTGTTCCCCCAAAATGATTATTTTAAGTTCACATCCCATTTTTTTGTATTTTTGTTGTTGTGCTATAAATATTAGTTTGTTTTCTTTTTCTATAACATTACTTTTTCCTCTCCTTATGTTCATTTGTAAAAAGTACAAATTCCATAATCACATCATTTATTTTTATATATGTATCTTATTTAGTCTTCAAATTATGATATTTTATTGTATTAGAAATTTTTTACTTTTGTAAAAATTTGACATTTGACATTGATCTGGTGCCATTAAACTGGCACAGCATAATCTAATTAGACTTTTCATTTTCAGGGAACCAGACCAAGATGGATTTACTTGCTTTTTCTGGATTTTTTCAATTTCAATTAATAAGTTCAATTTTAAATTCTAAACTAATGCTGATCTAATAATAATAATAATAATAATTTCCAGCCAAATATTTTTTAGGGGAATAATACAAAATCGGACATTTTCCACTAGAACACACTAGAGAAAAGATTCTCACATATTCATGTTAGAGGCACAAACAAGCACAGTAACAACAAATCTCATTCTATTCCTTGATGCATTTTCCCAATGGGCCAGAACCCAGCTATGCCTTGAAGCCTGCCTATTACAAGCTGCCTATTACGACCTCTGAACTTTGACCTAGAATGGCCTTTCATGACTCACACCCTCCTCAGGAAGTGCATTGTCTGTTTCGACAGTCGAGGATGTTGTACAGAGTAGTTAGGTGTCACTCCCAAAAGAAATAGTCAAATATGCTGCTTCATATACACCAACTATTAATCACGCTTATTTTCAAAACCAGATTAAAAATAGTCTGGACAAAAAGTCTTAATAAAAAAAGAAGACATTTTTTAATTGCTATCTGTCCGAAGGCACAAATTTATATTAACATCAACCCTTCAACCCTTGATCATTTCAATAAAATTTTAGATTATTTGATTTCAAATTTATTAATTTGTTGAAAGACAAAGTACACTTCTTTTTACAAGTGTACAAACTAATTTGTAACGTGTTTAATTTGCTAAAAAATATTCTAGCTGATTAGTTTTATTTAACCCTGGTTGCCATGGGAACCATTGGACCGATTTAGGACTGCCCATAACCACAGATTGGTGCCATCATCTAAACCCTCATACAACAATGCCTTGCCTTGCCTTCAGGGTACGAGACCAAGATGGCATCCACAATAACAAGGATCTATGAGGGTTTGAGAAACTTTTGCTTCGTCTTTGGCTTTGAAGCAAATAGAAATGAAAGCAAATAGAAATATTCAACCGATTGAATGTTTCTGAATAATAGATCCATAGTAGAACGACACGCATAGGAATGTGGCTGGGGTTCCTGTAGTTGGGAGCCTAAAAGCATCCTAAGCCAAAGACGAAACCAGAGATTCAAAAAGGCCCTTATGTGGGAGCTAAGGATATTATTTACAAATGGGAGATGACAGTTACATCTTCTCAATGTAGTTGGAAGGAAAGAGGCCTTCTCTACGTCCTAGCCTGCCTCTCCACCATCCTGAAGAGTCTTGAGAAGAAAAACAAGAGAAACATTTGTCTAAATTGTAAAAAATCTTCAATAAGAAAAAAAAAAAAAAAAAATTAAAATAATATCATGCAAAACCAAACAAATCAACATGCATCTTCTAATAGTTTGGAACAATGTAGCTAATAAATTGTGTCTTTATAGAACTATTCTTAGAGGTTCATTTTAGGTCAAAACATTTTTGTTTGCATTATAAAATGAAAAAACATTTTTGTTTGCATTATTTAATGCAAAAACATATTTTGGGGATCAGACAAATGTTCATGTGATTGACTGCAATGCATTCTAGGAATCTAGTAGGACTGCTTAGGCTGTGTGCCAAGTACTTGGCCATGGCTTACAATTACACACGAGTCTATGACAAATAGCTGCAGCCACTTCCCATAGACGCGTGTGTCATTTCAAGCCCTAGTCAAGTAATTCGGGCACAGCCACAGCCACAGCCACAGCAAATGTGTACACTACTCACAAATTAAGCAGAAAACCATTGACTACTAATTGTGTCACATGACATTTTGCCTGGTAACCTAGTCATCAGGCTAATTGAAGAAAGTGTATTCTGTGCTAAGCTAATTTCTGTCCTCAGAAACAATTCAATAACTGATTAAATCTTGGGCCGTTCTCCAAACCCCAGGTTTGTCTCCGTCTTTGACTTCGTTCATGCAGTTTGGCAATGGTGATGGAGCCAAAGAGGGAACCTAAGCTAGTTTGGAAAACGGCCTCCTATAAACATGAATTCTGTTTTTCTCACCTTCTGTGATGATCTCAATCGTTTCACCAGGGCCAAACGATAGTTCCTCAGTATCTTGGGCATCGTAGGGGTACAGGGTGCGACACTTGGGCAACTTAGGCTTTGGTAGGGGCTTTGGTTTGGGCTGAGCTGGAGGTTTCTTCATTGATTGTCTCTTGAAACTGGCAAAAAAAAAAAAAAAAAAAAAGTATGAAGATTTTGGTAAATATGGGTTTTGTTTGGCCTATATCGACATAATTGTATTACTGTGTATTTAATGCTGTGTAAAGGTTTACAAGAAAACTTTATGTTAACTTTGGTAGGACTCGAACCCATAACCTCCTGATAACTAGTGCACTGAACCACTGAACAACTAAGCTTGCCGGGGTCGGATGTTCAATTTGAAACTCATATATTTTGCAGCTTTCATCTCTCATCCAAACCACTTCGCGCTTTACACCAAACATTCTTGGGTCTTGAGCAATAAACCTGCCAATTGTCAGAGTGATACAGTGCACGGTTCAGAAGATAATTGAATTACAAGAGGAAACATCTAATTGCATAGAGTGTGTTATTAACCACCTACCCAGATACTCCAGCGTCTGGGGTTTGTAGGAACGCATTGTTAAGATGTGCCATCTTAGGATTCTTAGCCCACTTGGCTGCTCCATCCTTTGGTAGTGATGGATGATCCCCGCTCATACGACGACTAGAGCGCAACATCGGCTCTGAAAGATACACAAATAGTTACAACTATCAACATGTGATCATTGTATAACATTATAACTATCAACCTGTGATCACTGTATAACATTATAACTATCAACCTGTGATCATTGTCAAACATTATAACTATCAACCTGTGATCATTGTCAAACATTATAACTATCAACCTGTGATATTGTATAACATTATAACTATCAACCTGTGATATTGTATAACATTATAACTATCAACCTGTGATATTGTATAACATTATAACTATCAACCTGTGATCATTGTATAACATTAAAACTATCAACCTGTGATCATTGTATAACATTAAAACTATCAACCTGTGATCATTGTATAACATTAAAACTATCAACCTGTGATCATTGTATAACATTATAACTGTTCTCTGAATAATCCAAATTATTTACAATTTTGATGAAGTAAATTAGTTCATTATTAAATATGGGCAGATTTTCTTGCGCCTCATTTAATAGTGAAAACTTCTGTATTGCTGAAAAACTTTCCATTAAAAAAACAATTAATAATTCGGTGTGTTACTAAAAACAATAGCATAGGGAGCAACTTTATTTAATTAAAAACAAGTAAAATAAACATCAAAATCTATTTTCATCTAAAAACTGATATTATCTTCAGAACAATTAACGATAATTGATGGCAACTAATTGCCAGTATTCAGTCAATCAATCAATCAATATTAATCTGATAAATGATCTCTGAATTCGAGAACAATTTATCAGTCTGTCAAATACAGATCTGCCAACTTTGATAAATCACCCTGAACTTCAGATTTGTCATATCAGGATGTTACAATTTTATTTTGACTAATATGCTAGGGGTTCTGGCAAAACGAGACGAAACCTGGCAGAAATTGATGCGAGGGTTGTCAGGTATTAGAAAAGAGGATAACATTCTCCTTGCAATGCTTTTTCTTAGTTTTTCAAGTTATGGCTGTTTAATGCTCACAGTTTATCAACATGTCGCAATAGTAAAATATTGAAAAAATTGAAAATGTCAATTGTTTTTCCTTACTTTTCTTCCACTACTTCGATACTATTTGTTAATAAAATATAGTTAGTAGGCATACCAAAGATAACAAATATCAAAAATTGCCCATTATTATTATTTTGCAGTTATTTTCCACTATGCCCGGTGCCCAGTTCCATCTCACTTTGCCAGAACGCCTCACAAATGCATTTTTAGTTTGTTTGAAATTAAAAATATTATACGAACAGACTGAACCAACCAATGTTGCAACGTGTGAATTTGTGTTTACTTACCTACATGTACCTAAAATGCCCTTCAACATTATGTCATAGTAGCTCCTTTCGCTAGGTCTGCCGCAAATAAAAATCGTCTCCTCTCACAAAATTCCTAAAACCGTCCTCTCTAACATTTTTTTGAAAATGTTGGTGTGTAGTTTCAAGTATTGAAATTTACACAACTGTATTAGTTACTTAATTGATGAAACATTTACGATGTTGCAATTGAAAAAATTGATACAGCCAAACAAAGATACAGTCACTGAACCATAGTGATTATATCTTTGCAATTTTGGAAGATTATGGGACCGTCGTTTAACAATGAAAATAATCACGTGACAATCATGTGACACAAAATCCAGTAAGGTATTCATACACAAATTAACAATAAATAATGAGGCCAGTAATAAACCAATTACATATCAGTTGTCCATCCACAGACATAGTAGAGAGAGAAGTTTGCATAATTTGTATAATATTGACCATATTTGGAAGAACAAACATGTCGACGCGTAACAATGGAAAACTAAGTTTTCTAGTCTTCCAGTTCTCATTCATCAGGTCACCATTTCTTTCTCTTAGTCACAACTCTCAGAGAAAACTCCCTGAGAAATCTGAAACCGAGATTTCCTTTCCTTTAAGAAGCACGAGGGAAGCTGCAAATTACATATCATGTGTGAGTCATGCTGGAGAGACCGGTACCAGACATTGCTTCAGACACATGTGCAGCTTGAGGGGAAAACTGAGTTATGTGCAAACAATTTGTAGTCCAGTTGATGGCGGGAAAGGGGCTTGATAAGTCATGTGAAACGTGTTTACAAACGTTCATGTTGTGGTCATGTGACACCACGTTCATTTGGGGAAAGTAAACTACTTTATGTTACACTGTTACAAGAATTATTTGAAAAATGGGATGGGCTTAGAAATGCTCGCGTTGTACTGCTAAATAACAGAGACCAAGAAAAAACAAACAACCAATTCCTCTAATAAACCAACAAAAGTACATTACATCAACTATTTCTATTGTTGGTAAACATTAAATACCATTCTGTATGGGCTCCTACAAAGCTCCTTCAAGATAGAGCAAGACTTTGAGTGCGGTTGGCACTTAAAGTGTGAACGAGGTAGCTCCTACAAAGTTTATAGATGTCCGACGGATCTATCTTTGGAAACACTTCCCATCTAGCTGCACTTTTTGAACTTTCTGTTTGTCTATTTCAACAGCTGCAAATTTAGTTTCGGGCCTAAAATAGATTCGTAATTACGGGCAAGAATAATTGAATGGGAGTTGACTGGTGGTGTGAGGGATCTTTCAAAAGGTTTTGTCTCTCGATTGCATGAGAGGAATAGAACCGACAAAACTTTAATCTTTAATCAAAATCCTGATATATTTTGCAATTAAGGAGATAATATGATGTAAAACAAGCTGTTCATCAATACAAAAAAACAATGATGATTAATAAATATTAATTAAAAATGTTTCACCCGTGTAAAAATGAATGAGTTGTTTTAGAAGTGTTTAATTTTCACCCAAATATTGGATAAAGTTAACAAAATGCTAAACGCCATCAACATGAATTTCCCTAGTACATTTGTGTCTTATTCTCAAGATTCAATGAGGAATTGTCATCAGTTGCTAATGTCTTGCTTTATAAAGTTCCGCAAAGCTTCCCCCTTAATTTTGACCCAAAATTCCACCCTCTCAACGTATTATGCATAGCGCGACTTATATCACCTTTTCATGGAGCGGATCACAACAGTTCTTGACGGAACATTAAACAATTAACGCGCTAATCAAGTTTACATACAGTGAGTTTACTTGACAAATCTTACCTAAAAGTAAACAGCTGTATATTTAAAGGGAATGTACAATATTTGCAAACGTCAAAACAATAAAATGACCAGATTATTACAAAATACTTTACTGGACTGTTAGGAACGACAGTCTGAATCATCATGTAAGATCATGGCTCCTGGCGTGCTGATATTTTCAAGTAAAGTGGTATTTTTGTATAAATTTTCGATGCTGGTTGGACGACCAGGGCTGAAAAAACAGTGGGTTTTTTTCTCAAATACTGCTTCTAATTGTTCATAGTTAGTTATTCCACATTTTCGTTGCAATTGATTACTGATTATCTGATCTTACAATTGCCCAACGTCTACAAATTGCTCCGTTTCATCAACAAGTGGGTCAGTATATACCTGACAACAAGAACATGATTAATTTTCTGGATTTTTCTAGCAGTCAGTGTAACAATATTGGCTATACAATGCTAACCCCCCCAAATCCATCCACTTCTGAAAATAACAGCAAAAGCAAAAGATGTACATTCCCTTTATTAGCCAAGAATTTAAAGGAGATAACAATAACTCTGAGATCGACTTACTGTGTTGGGGCGATTGTTGCTGCTGGGGGGACTTGCGTGGCTTGTCTACCTTAGCATATGACGCAGACGGTGGGGGACGCCCTGGGGCTTTCTTGGGGCGACCATTGCCCATCATAGGTGGAGCGTTGGATCTGTCTGCCTGAGACACCTTGGTCTGCCTGATCCCAGGACCTGGGTATTGAGGGCAGAGGTCAAAGGATCATTTAGGGAACGAATTATGAAATCCAATAAAGATTATATAATGCAAAACAAAATTAAAATTGTATAATTCAGAATCACATGAACTAAAGTAGCAGTCTATGCAAATGAATCAAAGCACTTTAACATTTATTACCCTTGTTCATCAAGTTATGAAACCATTTTTCTGCAGGAGCACAATATTAACATATGTGGCACAATCAAGCAAAATCAGTCGGATGTCGGCCCCGGTCAAAAAATGAGTGTTCATGTAGTTTCAAAGAGGGCATCTGTACGTTTTAAAATCTGAAAACCCCATGTTGATACGATGTTTTGTTGTTGAGTTATGTAAATTTGTTTAAATACCAACGAAGAATACAGTGCATTTTGGGGATTCGCCGACATCCGACTGATTCGGCTTGATCGTGTCACATATATACGTACCCTGACAGGTACCCATCTTGTTGTAAAATGCATTGCCCAAGGTCACAAACGCACCTTGATTTCACCAGGGTTTAAATAATACAACACAGAAGTCAGAGTGCCAATTGCAATAGTGTGTCTTGCCCAAGAACACAAACCCCATGTTTCAGTCAGTTTTCTGACCCCTACCATTATGATAAGTAAAACACTGTAATTATCTGTAACATAATAAGGATTTCCAATTGATTTTTTTTTTTGGAAAACTTGTTTAATTGAGAAAAACTTTCAACAACTTACGCGAGTTTCTGGGAAGTCCGGATCCTATACTGACAGTCATGACTTTACCGCTGAGTTTAATGACAGCCAAGTCACTGGTCCCCTGCGCAAAGCGCACTGTCCTGGTTCCCCCACCACCCCAGCCTTCCTTTTTCACGATGACGTCTATCCTAAAATATAGAAAGAAGAAGAAAAAAAAGATAAGATTTGGGGCTTACAAACTTAAGAGTGCAACTAAGAATGTTTAATAATAATAATAATAACAGGCATTTATACTGCGCTTTTCCAAAACACATAACAAAAAAAATGATAAATTAAAACAAACTAGAACAAAACTTAAATCTACTATTTAGAAAAAAAATAAGTTTTAAGTTTACTCTTAAATGTAACAACACAAGTAGAGTCACGGACACTAATTGGGAGACTGTTCCAAAGTTCAGCAGCAGAGTGTGAGAAGGCGTGTTTGCCATAAGATAAACTTGAGTTGTGAGTGTTAAGCCGAGTTCTATCGGAAGAAGAACGGAGTCCTTGACGATTGCTTTGGTGAAGATGAAACATATCAGAGAGATAAGGTGGAGCAATGTCCTTCAAACATTTCAAAACATATAGAAGAGTTTTGAACTGGATGCGTTTCTCCATGGGTAGCCAGTGTAGTTTAGCAAGTAAGGGGGATCCATGAGCTCTCCAACAGTTAACAGTGAGAACAAGTTTGGCAGCTCTGTATTGGATACTGGTGAGGCATTTAAGATGTGCTTTGGTGATTCCAGATAACAGGGAGATTTGTGTAGAAGGAAGGCCAACTTCTGGTCTTTTTGGAAAACGGAGGATGAGGACACTTTTTGGGCTTGACGTATTTGTAGACTTTATCGCAAAATTGGATAACAAATTTAAATAATATTTCAAAAATTTGATATGATTAGACTTTACTCCTGCATACTATGCTCTGAAAAAACTGCAAAAGAGAACAATTACAATCAAGATTGAAGTGCCTCAAAAACATAGAATGCGGCAGCAAAGAAGAGACACACAAGGACCAGAAACTAAGATTTTTATTTGGCCTTAAAAATATAAAAGTAAAAAAGAACGTCTGAGAACATTTCATTCAACCGACACCCCCTCCCCCCCCCCCCCTCTCCCAACAAAAAACCAGGCAAACCAATAACGATGACAAATTCCTTCCTCAGACGAGAAAAGACGCTACTCACGAGTCACGGAAGTCAAGTTGGAGGGCGCGGTTCGCTGCTTCACGGTATTTCTTGCTGAGTACTGTCAGGAATTCAGTCTTAAAGACAGACTCCAAAAGACTGGAGAAGTCGTTCTCGATGTTGAGGACAAAGAAGTCATCTTGCAATGTGCTGAAAGAGAAAACGAAAAGGTTCCCAGTTATGAGCCTTAAGCCAAGTTCATACTCGACACGAAAGCAAACGTGAACGTGAATTTGTGACATCACAGCAAATTTTCGTGCTGTGAATTCGCAAAAGTCGAACACATTTCAACAATTTTCGCAGCGAATACTTTGTAGCGTCAAATTCAATCATTTTCGCTTTCGCGTAAAGTATGACCCAGCCTTTATCCTAGTGTTCGGATGAGCTTTCGCGTAAAGTATGACCCAGCCTTAATCCTAGTGTTTGGATGATGACTTCAATTCGTTTTTCCTCCCTTTCTCTGTTTGCATGCAACGCAAGGATTTGTTTTTCGCCCTGTGAAAGGATGGAATGTATTTTTTTCCCCAAGACATAAAAAGCTGATAATCAATCTATAACCTGAAAACTGACATCCTTGAAATAATTCATATCCTTTGTTTTACGAGGTCACTCACCTGAGAGATACGCTCTGAACCTGTTCCACGGCAATCTTGCGTTTGATGACATCTTTGATCTGACCTTTCTCCGGCCCGCTCTTGACCTTCTCTCGACCAATCAGATAGATGTTGCGAGCCGACAACAGCAAGTCGCGCTTCGTCACCTGGGAATTGAAGACATTCGTGATTATTACAAGTAACAGGTATTGTCTAGAGTTTGTTGAATGTGATGCAAACATTACCAAATCTGGCTGAGTAATTATACACATTCAGGCAATCTAGGTGGTTAACATACTCAGTTTTAGGACGACTTTCTGCATCTCGTAGTCACATTTTGACGGAAAAGTCTCATAGATGATTTTACACATCTTGTCTTTTCTTTTCTATAAAAAAGTATTTTTAACGATTGAAGGAATACTAACCCAATTATATTAATGAAGATGCAAAATTGACTTTACGCTCACAAGGCACGTAGCAACGTTTCTTAAGAAAATGTTAGTTTGTCTCAGATTTTCTGCGCTTTTCGCATCAAATTGTAATTCATTTGATTGACCAAAATCTTCACAAGCTGCGTTACTGCGATAGGTCAATTGAGATCAGACATAAGATGCATAAATGCTTGAAAAACTTGAGAATCCTACATATTTAAAGCAGTTAGTCTTTCTGTCAATGCATTTTATTATGAGCAAGTCTAGCTTTATGGAAACCCAAACCACGATCTGTTTTACCTTGAAGCGACGATCATACTTGTTAACCTTGTCAGAGAACTCAATGCGCTCCCTGCGTTGAGTCAGTGCTTGTAACGACGGGTTGTACTCAAACCCGATGTAGTCACCAGCAAAGTTGCGATTGAGACTGTATCGTCGACGTTCCTTCTTATTGTAGAGGAGATCGGATGCTACAAACATAATAAGAAAGATACTTTGCTTGTTTGACATGAACAAGGTCTGGTCAGGCCCGCTGGAACGCTGGGGTGCGGACTTTATTAAACGACATTTTGTGCGAGCGCGAATCGCGAAGCCATGACGACGTGGGGTCCGGGGCCCGCTTAAGGGCCCCGGGAGCTTTGAGTTTCTAGATGCTCTGTGGTGCAATCTGAGCGTTTAATTGACACTTTTACTGCATTTGTAATCTGTAAAAGATATTTCTAAATTTCTTTTTTTGGTAGACTTTTGAACAATTTTGTAATCATTTTTTTATGCTGAAACTTCTTAAAAGATGACAGATTCCAAAATATCGCTGAATACCTATAATCCACGACTTAACCCAACTGTTAAGTAATGAGTATTTCATGTGTGTGTGACCTTTATGGTGTGTTACAGTACAAGTGCTATTCCCATCATACGGGCTGCATTTTGATGTATTGAAGTTCAAAACATTCATAAGACCCCAGAGCTATTTTGTCATAAATTATGTAAGGTCTCAATAAAGCACTCTTCAGCTAAAATGTACTGTGTAGTGATCTCACAAGTTTTGTTGAGTTTAACTGTACCCTGGATTTGGGTGAGACCCTGAGATTCTCCCCAAAAAATTCATATACGCGCGTGTATAGTTGGGTGCGTACTTTACACGCGCTATCCGGAACTAGGCAAAAATATACGTTCGATCTTTGGCGAATTTTTAAAAACTGGAGACTCTTAAAGTTAGTTTGATTTGATAGTCATTTGATGCAAGAGTTTATGACTGTAGAGTGTGGACAAACTATTTAAAATCACACGTAAATTCGCGGCCCCCGTGATTTTTTTAAAAGCTGTCCTATAAGGTCACAGTGCGAGTCGAAAATCTGGCTAAAATTCCTTTTCTATAAATTGTCTCTGAACGATATTTGTACACCAAGAAGCTTACATTTTACTTTCAAACAAAAGAGGTAGGTTTTTATAAGCTATTCGGAACTAGGAAATATCCGGAACTAGAAAAAATGACCATGTACGAGTTAACTCGAGAGACATGGAATAATTAGTTTAACGCCCCCACCTCTCCCTAGATCCGCCACTGGAAGAAAATGCAAAACAGTTCAAAAACATGGTGAGACTGCAAGGAAAAGACTCATTCAAGTTCTGGTATCTCTGAAACTCCGAGAGTCTGACTCCATCCAACGTTATCTTGTGCAGCTGCACGACGTACATGTACATGTGCACAAGACGCTGTTCCTGGGCACCCGGTTCGTAAAGTACACGCATGGCCAACACACGAGCGTGCATAATCGCTGGTAATCTAGTATGGTACATTATCATGTACACGAAGTACATGTATTATGGCTATGGCCGTATACAGGGTGTATGGGAGTACATGTCCATGTACTACATGTACTGCATGTGGGGCTAGCTAGCTAGCTATACGGATATACCCAGCACGAAATGAGACCAATGAATTCGTGGCTCGTGCCAGTAGTGTAATGCTACATGCTACAAGAAGCAATTAGTCTGGTTGATACGTTAATGACTTTTAAAAGAATTGACAGGGCCTTTGCAGGGTCAAAGAACCAGACCAGAGTACATATACCAACGCCAAACCGTAGCAAAAAAAGTGCTACTCCATTGACTTGTGCACAAACGAAATGTTACACAATGCTACACGTGTAATTCAGAGAACGCCAAAAGGAAGGGGTTGTATCATGTAGCAAAAAAGTGCTACTCCATTGACTTGTGCACAAACGAAATTAAAAGCGTACCAGTGAAGGTTTTATTCGTTACTGCGCATGCTCAAGTTTTGTACTGCGCATGCTCCAGTTTTGTAGCAGTAGCATTGCTACACGGCTTGCGACAAAGTTTCGCTCGTCTTGAATCGTGCTGCAAATGTATACGGACGACGTTGTTTATGCATTTTGGCCACAGTGCGCGATGCATGGGGGTGGATTTGAATGGCGCTGTCGAGAACGTCGTCACAGGGGTGGAACATTTTGAAGTTTTATAGTACATGTTTGATTTGTTCGTTGGCCTATTTTATAATTATAGTTTTCCATTTTTAAGGATCTTTATTTTTGATCACGTAAGTATTTATGATAAGATGTGCGTATACTAGGTCTCAAAAGTAGGGGGTGCTTTAGTACATTGCAGCACCCCCACCCCAAAATCCTGGGGGGCGGCAGCACCCCCTGCACCCCCCGTGCCTGGGTCTGGTGGAGGGGTGAGACAGCCTTCCCCAATTAAATTGTTCAAATATCATCGAACAATGGGTAGCACATCAACTTTATAATAAAGGGTTCCAAAAAGAAATAGACAACATTATTAATACTTCTGAAACAAAATGTGTTGTAAAAGGCAGAGCATTTGAGAGTACCTTGTTCTTTGAGTCGCAGGTAGTGTTTGTGAGCATTGGCGCGTTGGAAGGCCTTCTGAAGAATGCGAGCAAAGTGGTCATACTTCCTCTCTCGTTGTTCCTCAAGAAGAAAGAGCTAGAGAGAATAGAAAAATAGAAGAAATGGAAGAAGGTTTATATTGGGATGTCACAAAGATTCTTATGACAAGAAGTTCCAATATTTTCAAGATGTTACAGACCAAAATATTAATGGGGAGGTGGAGTCAGTAGTGGCAGTGGGCTAGACAGAAGGGTGGGGTAAAGTGACAGGGAAAGGGGAAGGGGAAGAGAAGGGGAGAAACAGGGGAGGGGATTGTGGGGAGGGGATTGTGGGGAAGGGGTTGGGTGGGAGTCGAAGGGAAAAGAGTAGAGAGCAAAAGCAAAGCCTGTCTCAAGGTTATAGCTCATCAGGCCGGCGTTTCACTCTAAAGATATTTCTATTCCCCCCGGATGGGATGCTAGTCCATCGCAGCTAATGCGATATAGTCCCAACACCGTAGTCCCAGGTCAGACTTGAACCCACAACCTGTAGCTTTACCTACAGATTATGAACTCGATCTTCTAGACCCCGAGATCATGGCTCTCCACAAAGGGGTGGGGGACAAAGGGGTGGGAACCAAGGGGTTGGGGGACTTACCGATTCAGGTGCCTTGATGAAGATTTTGGTTCTTCCCAGCTGCCACTGGTCTGGTTCCATATTGACAGCCTTCAAGAGATGCTTGATGCCAGACTGCACATCTCCCCGCCATTTGGGCCAAGTCTCTGGGGTTATGACAGAATATCTGCAAGGGGGATTGACAAGGTTAGACTTGTAATAAGTCACCATCCAATCTGGCTTTTTGTTATTTCCTTTCTAGAAGTGTTCAACTCCCTTGAACTTGACATCCGTGTGTACATCCCAACAATTTCAAACACGGCAACGTTATGATCAACAAATTATTTCAGGCGTGACAAGACAAGACAGACCTTCTGAGGAATTTGTCAAACTCTCTTCTGTAGGCAAAGCCGGCACGACGGACACGAATGTTCTCCTTCAGTCCTAGATACTCCACTTGGTGGTGAACTCTGCAACATCAAATAAACAGAGGAACAAGACCTTTAAAACAATTTATTAGGAAATAAACTTTCATTTAACAAAAAGAAGAACAGTTTTCTATCTCGAAATATATGGCCACTTCTCACTGGATAAACATTTCTTTAAGGGGATCAATAAGTGTTACGTAAAATCTGTCCCAGCCAATATGGCTCTTCAGGGTGGCGTTTATCACCGGTTTCCTTTGCATAAAATGATTGAAAATATTTCTATTCCTTTGGTTGGGAAGCCAGTCCATCGTAGGTTACTCCCCAGCTAATGCCGGTAACCATTTATACTCCTTGGAGGAGAGAGGCAAGTGAGGGTGAAGTGGCTTGCCCATGGACACAACATATGACCAGCTGCTGGATTTAAACCACTGACCCTCTAATCGCGAGTCATGAGCCTCAATCACTAACATACCTCTTTTCTTCCCAATCTCGCGGTATCTTGGTCTCATTAGGTTTGATACAGCGGATGTAGTGAGGTGTACACTTCATCAACCTAGTTACAAGTAGGTTGGCTTGGGTCTGCAAAGAACAAAGATTGGACAACATTCAAATTTGGTCAAACGCCTGCGTTCCATTTAAATAATCAACAGGAAAAATACATTTGAATATGAGGGCAATTCCAGCATTATGAAAGAGAATGTAATGTTTAATTAATGATTTAGAGAAATCATCCAATTCTTGATCATTACTAGATGATAGTTGTATAAGATTTGAAAAAGAAATTCTTGGGTTTATTCACCGGGTCTAACCCTGCAAGATACAGCACAGTGCATCAGGTGAACATTTAAGTCTGCTAAACTTTGATGCACTCAGCTGTCATTAACACCAGTGCATAAACGGCTAAGTCCAAGTCTAATGAGAGCTAGTCCCCATTGAACAATGCCAGAGATGAATCCTGCTCTGTTGGGTGACCACAGACTCAGACGCAATTTAGCCGCGAGACTTTTGACCCCGATGGATTTTGCTGTACTAGGCAGGCTAGGTTATCTAGGTTATCTAGCCAAAGTACCCAGGAGGGTTAGGGATAATGCTTTATTGGTATTAAATAACACTGGATTTTAACCAGTTCGCGCCGGGATTATTTTAACATCGCCGAGCCGACGGGCGGGATTATTTTTAACGAAACTTGATCCGAAGCGGGTTCAGGCTGATAGTGCCGGGAAGCACACCCACGCATTTCCGGCCTTGCGCGCTGCTGACATACATTTCCGAACTTGAACTTGGCGTGTTTATGCGTCATCCGTTTTGAATTTGGGAAAATATTTGCGTTTATATACGTCATCCGGCGCGAACTGGTTAAGTACACAAACTTCAGAGTAACATCTTTCCGCCCCTGGTCCACGCTAAAAAAAGAGAGAACACTTTGACTTACTCTGATTTTGGTCGATGCTGTCGTCGGTCGTTTCTTCTCTGAAGATTCAAGTTTCTCTGGAAACAATCTCTGAATGAAAGAGCTGTATGAGTGAGTTCAGATGGGGCCAAAAAGAGACAGAAAGAGATCAATATCATGAGAAATAAGAAGTTTGGTTTTTTATTATAA
This sequence comes from Crossaster papposus, assembly GCA_037893245.1. Lineage (NCBI taxonomy): Eukaryota > Metazoa > Echinodermata > Asteroidea > Velatida > Solasteridae > Crossaster > Crossaster papposus. The sequence continues at coordinate 127,168 of JBAIAA010000789.1, read as the reverse complement.
TGACTTGGGACAACATTAAGGATAGAATGTTTATACAAACACGCTGTGAAGAGCAAAACCCAATATTGAACAATGATTTACCTGATAAATATTTCATCATTTTATTTATTGGGGGGGGGGGGGGGGGGTATGTTAGTAGACTGTTTCCATGACTCACTTTTCACTCGACTGCATAAGCTCGATCAAATCGGGGAACAGCACGTCTCGATTCCGCTCACAGAAACCATCAATCGTATATGTCACCTAGCAACAAAAACAACAGAAAGTTTAATAACAATACGATTCTGTTTCAATTCGAGGTATAAGTTGAAAATTATATGTGGACTTTTCCAGACAACCCGTTTATGAAATGGTTGAACCCAACTCGTCATAGCGCATTGGAACAGTATGGACAATGCGCATTTGGTTGTTATGTTGGTTGCCATGCATACGGTTGCCATGCGTACAGTTGTCATAGCGAGGCTAAAGTGGTGTAGTAGTTTTGGTTGTGCAACTGTATAGACTGGTTTATGCTCACCCAGAAAGTGAGCGCGAACGTGAATTTGTGACATCACAGCAATTTTTCGTGCTGTCAAATCGCAAAAGTTCAACTCATATCAACTCCATCAAATGTTTACAGTAAATCAAATTCAGATCGTATTCGCTTTCGCGTAAAGTATATACTGGCCTTAACATGCCAAAAAAAGAGCAAATATCATGTGATGAACCTCCGACCAGTCAAGTCAAGAAAATATTGTGAAACTGACATCTTGGAGCCCACCTTGCCGGCGTAGTGATGTATGATGAAACCTGTGCTGGTTCCCTGAAAATGCTGATGGGTACCAACCGACCCGTTCAGTTTCTGTAGCAGTTTCTCGTCTGCGCCTTCGCTCTTAGCATGCATGGTGGCACAGATGTCATCTAAGATGCTCATGACACCTGGAGGCATCTGAGAGAAAAAGAAAACAGCAATTCTTGAATCAAGTAGGAGAGGTTCAGGCTTTGTGGCGTCATCTGCAATTCTTGAATCAAGTACATGTATGAGAGGTTTAGGCATTGTGGCGTCATTTTCTATTTTTAAATCTCAAGGCTTCTGCACCTTTTTTCAGGAATTTTTCAGGAATTGTTTGGTCCGGTAGCCAGACTACCATTGTTCAGGACTGACCTGGGTTCGATACAATCATACGATGCCATTTTTAAACAGACTAATTTAAAGTAATGGGTTGTTTGCTCGAACACCTGAGGGCGCTGTTTCTACAATATTTCAAAGATAATTCACATAAACTTACACATCCCAACAAATCAAAAAGAAATTCTCAAAGTTAAATTTTTAGATAAAAGCACAGTTCCGAAGCTACATGTACGGTACTTTAAGAAATGTTATTTAATAAAAGGACATCGTAACAGCACCCTTGTGCATCTAAGAAAACTTTTTGGGCTAAAGAGTCTAACCTTTTTCTCTTCAATCAGATCGCACACAATCTTGTTGTTGAAGTAGTCGATAGGGTTCCATTTGATACCTTCGTTCACGTACTCTTCCTGAAAAAAACCCCCAAAATTGTAAAAATTACAACAAAAAATGGGATTATACAAAGGCGGGACATTTTTAGACTGTTCCCATATTTGCCTTAAAGGTTCATTTGAAATAAAGGAATATGTCGTTTGGCATGCGACAAATACTGAACACATTTTATGATGTAGGAGCAAATGTTGGTCCGTCTTCTAGCTGTCATTTCTTCTGTCATTTTGCCATTAAAAAAAAACACGGCAATCTAAACATTACAGGTCTTTCTCCAAAAGCTGCATTCTGTTGGAGAAACTGAATTCCGTCTACAGTCCAATACAGTCCAATGTTTTAGTAATGCGGACAAAACAGAACCTGTTTATAACTAAAAGCAGTTTTGTTTTATTTTGTTTTAATTGACTGACCTGTTCAGCTTTTAGCGTGAGTTCGATGAAGATCTGCTGTAGTTTCTCGTTGACGAAGTTGATGCAGAACTGCTCAAAGCCGTTCTGTTGGAAGATCTCAAAGCCGTAGATATCCAAGACGCCAACGTTGATCTCCACACGATCCTTCTGCATGGCCTGGTTGATGGACTAAGAGATGCGAGAAAGAAATCAAGGTGGCAACTTGGAGCAAAGTTGATTGTAGTAATAGTTCAATAGTGGAATTAGATTTGTGTCGTTCCAATATAAGTCTCTCTCAAATGACGTTATTTCCTACAGTTTAGCCACGTGCATTAGCATTTTGAGCATCAAATATGCATAACGCGCATTGGCTGCGCCGTATTTAAACGCAAGCAATTTGACCTGTAATGACCTTTTGATGTTTATTTTGAACTTGAATGTGACCTTGTTGATCACGCGACTTTGAGCCAACTGGTAATAATTATACCCCAACATGTTTTTCACAACATTTTTTGTTTGCTCGGACATATATTTATTATATTATCTTTCCAACCCGCATAATTCGCCAAAAAGTAGCAAGCAGTAGACTTAAAACAGCTGCTCGGATGCCGCTAAAATTGAAAATTTGGTTTTTTTTCACCCAAAACAAATATGAACTAATTTGAGAGGGGCTGGGGTGTAATCCATTGAGTGATTTGACATGGAATGACCCAATATACTCGTTATAAACTGGTGTATCTTACGCTGACAAGGAAGTCAAAGACTCTAGCATGGACAGCTTTAGCCAAGGCATCTCTGGTGTATGCGGCCTGCTCTGTGTTCAACGTGACCTTGATAGATTCCGTCTGTGCTCCCCACTTGCTGTCCATTTGTCGACTGATTAGTTTAGATCGGAGGAGTTCCTTGTCCACGCCGAAGAGAAAGGCGGGAAAATCCAGGACTGTGTGAAAAACCACAAACAAGTCTTGAAAAATTGAATCAATCGCAAACCAATCACGAATTACTCACAAGTCAATCGCACCGCAATCGCACCGCAATCGCAAGTCAATTACAACAGACCAACCAGGTGACAAATATCAGAACATGAACATTGGGGAACTTATGATGACTGTAATTGTATAGTGATTTGTTATAACAAACTTGTGATGATCTGCGATTGACTTGTGCTGATCTGTGATTGACTTGTGATGATCTGCGATTGACTTGTGATAATCTGCGATTGACTTGTGATAATCTGCGATTGACTTGTGATAATCTGCGATTGACTTGTGATAATCTGCGATTGACTTGTGATAATCTGCGATTGACTTGTGACAATCTGCGATTGACTTGTGACAATCTGCGATTGACTTGTGCTAGACTATAAGGTGATCAACTTGCTTGTAACTCTGCTTGAAAATTTTACAAGTGTGGTTCCGCTCTCCAAAATGATATTTAAGCTCAATATCAGCAGAGAGAGGGGAAAGGAGGGGGGGGGGGGGAGCACTGCCCCACCTTTTTACAGTGAAAAAGCATGCAATGTTTGTGAAATAAGAAACACTAGTATTTCCAAATTTTAGAGTTCAAAGTGCGATAGTTTTTCCTGCCCACTTTACCTTGGTACTTTTTATTTTACCATTCAAGATTTGCCAGTAGTTTTCTATTCATAATCACTCTTAGAGGACGATTGCAATTAAGAAGTGCGTCAGAATTATCAAATCAAGATGTCCGATGTAACAGAGGTAGGGGGGAACAGTGGACCCAAAATGGATGGAATGACAAACTACAATGTTATTTACAGATTTTGTGAAAGGTTTTACGAATCAACTAATCACCACGACAACACAAACTAACAGTAAGTCTTATAGTGTCCGGTCATTCATTCATGTCCAGATATTCCTGATTTGCAAGGAATGTGCTACAAATGGTAGAAAACAAGAAACACATCACAATTGGGGGTAGGGGGGGGGGGGAACTTTTGTAACCTAACTTGCTCTACGTACACTAAACCTTGAAGAGATTTTCACTAGAAATTAAGCTATTTCAGAGTGTTACCACAGTCAACGGAGAGAAAAACCACAGGAGAAAGAAGAAAAAAAATAAGCATTTTTGATTGGAGTGCATTTGAAAAACCAAATTTGTAACAATGTTTTGATTCTAAACAGTGAATACTTACCATGCAATCCGCCATCTTAAAATGCAGGAAATAAAATAGTTTAAGATTAAATTGATCAATGTTCTGTCAAAGCTTTGTTGCAAAGACCCAACTTAAAAAGAAACCTATCAACTGTTTTGATAAATTCATGCTTAGATACTGACTTATTGTGCATCAGGGAAAGCTTGATAAAAACTACTTTTATAATGAAAACAAAACACATTAAGGATTCAGATACAGAAATAAATAAAGGATTGCCCCTAATTTTAACAGTTATAAGAATTTCATAAAATTTCTAAACATTTACATTTAGTTAGACACAAAACATTCTTTAACATATTGTGAAATTTGAATGCCTTAAAAGACCATGTCGTCAAAGGTGACGACCTTTCTTCATCTACCATACAGCATACTAAATATCAACATTTTTAAACTTACATGTTTCTAACGAGACAAAGATTAGATTTTGTTTACCGAAGTCACATAACCCCAAAAAAATTCAGAAATGTTGACTGAGGACTATTAGCCAACAAGTCGTACACTGTATGACGTAACTTGCACAACCTTCGGATATCAACTATTAACAACGCCCTTTTATTCCCATGTAAAGTTTTTGTGTCATTTTTCTACTTTTACTCACAATCTTCCTGCGCTACTACTGCATAATTTCCTTGCTCGCTGAACTGGATGTTTCCAAGATGGAGAATCGCGGCCACGCAATTAAGAACGTTGTACTGTTCATCGTCTGATATACCGATGACCGACATTGCACTCTAGGAAGGGTAAAAGCAAAAACAACATTCTTAAAAAGTATCAATTTCAATATTGTTGAGAACAGAAAAAGAGTGTATTGTCACAATAAGAATAACAGATTTTAACCACGACCTCGAAGTGCATCACAATTATTACCCCTGTTCACCGGGCCAATATATATATTTGTTTCTACAGTTCAAGGTCAAAGTGCATTCAGGTCTTTACCCCCACAGGTCTTTACCCCCACCATTTGTATTTAAGGGTGAAGAGAGACAGTTGTAGTCGAGTGTTTTGCCCAAGAGCACAAACACTGTTCGTCGTCAGTGTACGAAACCCTAATTTTGGAGCTATTGAAACCGTTTGCTCTACACCCCCCATCTTTAGTAATCCGGCTCTTCCCCCCATTGGCCCTCATCTTACCGTGGTGTCGATATATTCCTTAGCATCATTCATGCCTTCTACTTGGAACGTTCCACTCTGGTTCAGGTAGTAATAATAGTCAGGATTCGTCAGACCAAAACTCTCTAAAAAGAACAAATGTGAACAAATGGTTATTATTTAAACCGTGAATCCAAGAACAAATCATAGATAAAATGGTATAAAGTTAAATTTTTCAAACGAAAAAAAAGAGAAGGTTTTAAATAATGCTATTTTCCAGGTTTGTAGCATTGCTGATGTTGCTAACATCGTAACCTAAGGTGTTATCCCTGGCTACATGGCATTTACAGGATTATAGCTTCTGACTAGAGCCCCTTATACAGAGACATATAGAGCCGTCAACAGAGGGCTAGATAGCTCAGTTGATAAAACACTGGAACAGTAATCCAGAGGTCGCAGGTCCACACCTTACTCCAGCCAATTTCTTTGTCCAACTTTGATTTGACTAAAAAGTAACTTCTTCAGAATAATCAAGCACCTTTCATTTCAGAATCTGCCCCCTTCAGAAGCTGGTAGAAGATGTGAAAGTTGCGCTCGCTCGTTTTCTGGGTGATAACCCGCGATTTCTCCAACAAGAAATTAGAGATCTTCCCGCCATCGGGCTCACCCCCTCTGCCGAACTGAATCTCCACATACTTGCCCTGGGGGTGGAAGAGAAGAAAGGTGAAGAGCTCTGACAAGTAGAGTAGCTGCGACATTACACAAATCATTTCACAAGAACAATTTTGGCGAATTCTAGAGACGAACGACTTACAAAGCGGCTAGAATTGTTGTTACGGACCGTCTTGGCATTTCCAAACGCCTCCAGGAGAGGATTTGATTGGATGATGATGTCTTTGACGTGTTGCACTTTAGCCCCGCCTCCTGATACTTTGGCAATGTATCCCATGATGTATTTGGCCGCTACTGTCTTACCAGCACCACTCTCACCACTAGGAATGACGAACAATCCGGGGAAAATGTAAAAATACGGTGAGGTAAACAATGTCACAATTAATGCCAGCTGTTCCAGTTTATGCCCTCTCGCAATGCCTGTAAAAACCATTTTTTCAATCATAAATATGTAAATTCTTTGACACCTTACCTGATAATTACACACTGGTTTTCGAACTCTATCAACATGTTACGATACATGTTATCTGTCAATGCGTAGACATGCGGAGGGTTCTCATACGAGGCCTAAACAAAAAACAAAACAAAAGTCAACCATGTTTACATCTTAAATAATATTAAGTACTAACTACGTCCTGGTTTCTAAAACTCTACCTCTTACTTCCTTTTTATTTAATCTTGCAATCTGATGTAAGTTTTCACTTAACTGTTTATGCAAGGATCAGTATTCACGAATGACATTAAAATTATCAATCTATAACTTTCATTTGGTATCGGCCCCTATTTAAAACCAAAGTTTTCAAAAACAACTTTTGTTTACAGGCTTCAATTTGTCTCAACGATAAGGGAAGTTTTGGGAATACCCTACGTTTTAACGTTTGTATCATTTTTGTCTACATGTACTTGTATGTGAGACACTGTGAGCATACAGGAAACCTGTTACCAGATTGATTCCTGCTTTCGTTTTGGGAAATGTCTTGCCGAAAACACGAATCCCATTCGATAGTTTCTTTCCTTTAACTACTGTTGAATCTAATGCAAAGTTTCAGTTTCAATTCTGACGTAGAAGGACTTTTTCTCTTTTCACTTTCTTTTGAAACTCTGGCCACAAATACTTACTGGAAATAAAAAACAACATTTTGCATATTTACCGCTCCTTGGTACATGTCCAGCTCTTTGTCTGTGAAATACGGCATCTGCTTAAAAGGATTGATGGAAATAAGTACAGGGCCAATGTACGTCTGAAAAGATAGAGAGAAAGTTAAGGAAAAAAATTTCAAAATAGACTCTCTGTATATTTTAATTGTGGGTTTCTATATAGTCTCGTTTTGAAACTGGGTTTTGATTATGTTTCCCCAATGTAGCTGGTACCCGGCAGGCAAACGCAACCAAGCAGCTATAGGGGGCGCTATCAACAAATCCGACTGTATACATGCACATGTACAAGCAATGTGCGTTTGTTTATGGTGTAAATGGAGGACACATGCCTGGCGACACGAAGGTGATTTGGGGTTAGGGTTAGAATCGAGGACGTCCTCGATTGAGATTCGTGTACAAAACCAATGAGAGCCGTCGGAAAAAGTTGGAGTACAAACAAAGGAAATTTTTGAGAGGAACAAAGGAAATTTTTGAGAGGAACAAAGGAAATTATTGAGAGGAACAAAAGAAACTCCTCGATTTACACCATAAACAAACGTGCGTGTACATGTGCATACATGTACCGGTATGTACCGGGGAGCTGAGATGGTCTTTGAAATGTTTCATAGGCCCAATGAGCAGGGGTAATAATTATAATAATTATAATAATAATAATAATGTTCCTTGAGCACCAATACTCATTGATAAGTGCACTTCGTAAATCACCCGCACTTTTCTTAACAGCTCTTTACTCCAAATGGCTATTTAAGCCTCGATTCAAGTGACTTCCATTGTAAGAAACTAAAAGGATACATAAATCCAGTCGTCCATGAATCGTTTCTTGAGGTTCTCAACGATGGAGGATTCTTGTATCTTAGTCAGTAGGACCATGTCCTCCACCCCACTCTGCTTCTTAGTGTTGCTCTGCCAATGGTACGTCTGAAGAGAACAAGACCCATACAATCAAACAGAATCGAAAAGACAGACATGTCTTCAATTTAACAGCGAAAATTTGTTTATTTTTACAGTCTGCTCATACACACCGATGGTTACCCCTAATCTTCACAAATCCATCAAAATCCTTCCACCCCATGCTTCCATTTACCTGACCCATGGTACCCTACATGTACCTACCGACCCTGTGATATGTACCTACATGTACCTAGGGTACCCTACATACACCTACCGACCCCGTTTTCAAATGCCATGTAATAAGAAGCAGCATTGTTGTGTTTTGGGGGTATTATTTTTATTTTATTTTATTTTATTTTTTTTTTGGGGGGGGGGGGGGGGGGTGTGGAAAGGTGGGAGAGTGGAAGAGGTACATTTGTACATTTGACACCATGGTGTTATGCGCATAAACATTTGTATTTCAGGAATATTAAAAAGTACATCTAAAAAGTACATCTAACTTTTAAAAAAATCATTTGAAAGTTTTGTTGGTCACACGATTACGTTACTGAAGGTGTATAAATGAACAATAATGTTGTAGTTGATTCAATAAATCATGTTATAAATTGACAAATTTATGGTAAATATTTCAGTATTTTTTTGTTTATCCGATTGTTTACTTGTCTTGTACATACTGGCTGAGGTGCAGGGTTAAACTGTAATGGACCAATAAATAAGGAAGTACGTGTACACACAACAAACTGAGCTTGTCAAAATCCCACTGCACACGTAATAACAACAACTGAATGTATACATTTGCATACTGTCTACAGTAGTTCTGCACAATACCAAGGACAATGCAAGTCATAACATTGACAGAAACTGCACTATTGTGTGTGTGGGGGGGGGGGGGGGGGGGGGGGGGGACTGCATGCGTTTATTCAACCCCAAAACAATTGTCTGCTTTAGAAAAATCATCAATGACTGGAAGTAAAAGTTCCAATGTTTGCTTTTGCTGTAATTTTTAGAAATGGATGGATTTGGGGGGTTATAGTAGCTAGTATTGTATTGCAAATATTCTAACACTGACTTGTGTGAAGGTTTGTGTTCGTCGATGCTGGAAAACAACAACAAAAACAATCATATTCTTAGTCTGGCTCCCTTATCTCACTTAAAATATAACGAAGCAATTTATAAATGTCAGGGAAATGTAAAGTCAGGAAACCAGTCTAACTGGCTTGGTCATTTGAGCCAAGGATTCTCAGAAATTGAGAATTTTCTGAAAGGAAATTTAGCTGAGAAATGGGACAGACAGAACCAGAAAATAATAATCAGGTTGACGAAAAATAAAACCGAAAACATTCCGTGCAGACCTACATGTACATGTACATTTGTACATTATAATTGTTCGGATAAACAGCCAATTTTGAGAAAGTCCAACCTTGCATATTTTCCCTATATTTGTTTATTATAATTTATTCATTTTCAGACTTATTGATTTTGCTTAGATTGCTCAAGGTGAAAAGAGCTGCATTATGTACAAGTGATGTGATGATAATTTGTATGTATTTAGACACAGATGGTCAAACAAGTGAGGCCAAGTAAAAAAACTACAGTTTATCATCCAAACCCACTTTTTTTTGCAGCCATTTTAACAATTTATCATTTGCAATACATGTAATTTGTTTAATTGTACATGTACGCAAGTTTAGAATCTGTTTTTAGGCATTACAGCTACAATGTTGTAATTTGGACACAGAAGTTCATTAATTAACCCTAACCACCCTGAGTCCATCAAAATCCATTTCCTGTTTTGGAGAATTTTAGCGGATTCAGGATATCTCCATATTGAACAACTGGAGGAGTGTGATGGATTGAGGATTTTAAGCCTATAGCGTTACTGCAGGAGTTTGATGGATTCAGGATACAGAAATTCAGGTGATGGACTGTGATGGACTCATGGAGAAACGCACTGCAATTTTTTGTATGCCACCTAGGTATCCTGAATCCGTCACAGTCCCTCAAACTTTTGCTGGTGGATTATGATGGACTCAGGATCTCTCCAGAATGCATACTGGTGGAGTCTGATGGACTCAGGACACCAGCAGTTTTTGCAAACCACAATTGGTGGACTGTGGCGGATTCAGGATACTTTCTAGTAAAAGCCGTGAGAGAGTTAGGGTTAACAGAAAATGTAGGAATCCATCTTAAAAAATTCGCCATCTTTGAAAGTCCGCCATCTTGAAAAAAAAGCCTTCTCTCATTTGTTAAAAAGCCTGGACAAGAAACTATTTTATTTGGCCTCAAATGTACACATGTTGGCCTAGATGTATTATTTACAAAATGTATGCACAATTTCCATACTTACACAAAATGAAATGAATATATACGTGTAGGTTTTATTGATTAAATTCTGTTTTGTCCAGGCTACTAGTACCATTCAGAGAATTTCCACTTGCCTAGAACCAAATAATTTCCTTTGTGAATTCCCAATTTATTTGTTTCACTACATTTCCAGTTTGTTTCAGTTCCTAGTTACTAACTTTAGAATCAAATGAAGCTGGGTTTCAGCTCTAGTTTGCACATTTAGACCATCTAAACAAACAAATTACACTTAAAGCGCCCAGAAATGCAGAACTTTCCAAAGATTTTAACAATTGCAGTAAATTTATGTTTTTATGTCTCAAAAATCTATTTTTCAAAATGAAATCTAAAATTTTAGTGCCTAAATCAATATAAAAATCCTGCAAGAAATTCAAGAACTTTTTGTTTGATTATTACTTATTGTAATTTGCTAAAAATGTAACGTTATTAACCATGGAATTTCCCCAAACGGTTGATTTTGCTGGATGAATAGTTTATCTGAATTCACAAAATATATTACTTAACAAGTTGTCTTTTTTTTTATTGGAGTATTGGACAGGAACAAACTTCATTCATACTAAGTTACCTTGAACAAAGCTTGTGTGCTTAAGTTCGTTGATAAAAAATGCTATTTTAATTAGTTGTAGGATGACTAATTTTAACAGCCATCAAAATTTCCAGTACAGCTGTTAAATACTCCTAAAATAACTTTGCAAAAAAGTTTAAGAAAAATAAGGATATGGAACTTAGATTGATAAATTGATAGTTAAATTTGATTACAAAGTAATATCCTTCCTTTGAACCCAAAAAATCTGAAAAAGAAATGGTTACATACATTGTATTGCACTAAAAATAAGTATTTTTAAGTAAACTCAACCATCCTTACAGAATGTAGGATAGTTTTAATATTGGTCATTCTATACATTTAGTGACCATGTTTTTTCCCAGTCTCTACTATGTGTTACATGACATCTATGATTTTATATTTCTGATACACTCTTCCTTATCCTTGCAAACGTAACACCATCTTATACTAAAAATAAGTCTAAAGATGCGTCTCACAGACACATTTTTAGAAATTTCCATTAGTGCTGTAGATATCTATAAATTTCTTGCAATATACAGCATTTAACAAGCTAAAACTTCGCCAGGTTAGTTGTCAAGCTCCATAACTTTAGCTTTGAGAACTTTTGGTACACTTTAAATTTATGATTATTTTAAAAGTAAGGGAAACAATGATAGAGATTAGAGTGTCCCTTTAACCCTAACTCCCTCACCATTGTTATTGAACAATACAATTTCTTCAAAATCCTCCAACTTCCTTTGTTGTGTAGGGAGTTAGGGCTAATGTGCTTTTACCTCAACAGTTCTCATTCCATCCATTTCAATATATATATTTCCCCACACCCTAGGGTTAGGTTAATAACAATCACATCCCTGTAATCCCTGTAAATATACCAAGCACAAAGCATTGTGCTTGTCATGATTCTTTCCTTTTTTTATTCTGTTTTTAGCCTTTGTTAAATTTACTTCCTGCACCGTGCACGCATAGAGATAAACGTTGTGCAAGCAGAAATCCTCAGGAAGTGACAATGTACAGTACACTTGTTGCAATGATAAAGTGCATTCTTAAAAAATACGGAGGGGATGTCAAATTTACCTAAAATATATTAAAAAAAAAAAAAAAAAAAAATCAAGTTTTAAGTTGGTGAAAATTTATAATTAAATCTACTACTTACCATCTTTTATGTTGAATGATATCGTTTCCAGATCCTCAACAATCAATACCTCAAATGGTTTAATTCTAAACAGGAAAATCAATTAACAACCGGCTCTTGTTACTCGTCGAAAGAAATCAATTCTAGTACAGGTAGTTTCCCCACATTTGCAGTTGTTGCTGCACTGCAGTAGCACCGGCAGAGCGAAGCATATCCACTTACTTCCGGGATCGGGATGATGTTCGAAATTCTAACTCGATCTCCAAATTCTTTTCTCTCTCAAATGGAGGTACTGTTTAGGAATACGCCACAGCCTCTTATCTTCCTTGGTGGTAATATCATGTCATTGCTGATTTAGACAAGGAACATTTTGATGAATTTAGTCGACAAAAATATTCCGAAGTCAAGTTGACGCTGGTGGATGAGTCATTTGCCCCCGCGTCTCCTCCAAATGCGATTGCACTGTTCACACGATGGCAGTTCTCCAAACACCAGCTTGGTCTCCATATGGCTTCGTTCATTCAACTTGGTAATGGTGATGGAGCCCATACGGAAAACTGCCTAAAATAGGGTTTTGAAAACGGCCGACGATTAAAAAAGTCTGGCTCTCAATCCTGCTCCTGTAAAGTTCGTTTAGAGCGCTCTAAATAATTCCGAAATCAATTACAGGCGTTTGGACACCATACCAGACTCCTACTTTCGACGACCGTTTCATGTTGCATTATTTTGATGTTTTGTGAATGAAAAATTATATTGTTATTGTTTTCCAAACTGGAAGTGCTTTATTTTTAAACGAACTCAAGAAATTGTTAGAAAGCATTTTTGTCAACCTCAATAAAATAACAAATTTCTGAATTGTTGACGTATGCATGACCCGTCAATAATTTGACATAATTTAGTCTAAGATGCATTGTGGGATAATTTCTCATTTCTGTCGCCATTTTGACGCTTGAGTGATGTTCTTAACGCAGAGATGACATTGACAGCGTTCCGCTTCAGAAATCATAGTTTTTGAGAGGGCAGCATTGTTTTGAATAGAGGCGTTTATAGCCAGCGCAATGACCACACAGGTAATGATGACAAAGAATTAGGAATTCGATCTGCAAATGGAATGTAGTTTGGAACATAACGACTAGGCACTGTCTTGACTTAGTTAGTACTGACTGACTGACTGACCATGGAGGTAGGATCCATGGTCTGACTAGATAGACTGTATGTAGGGGGGGGTATGTAGGGGGCATGTAGGGGGCCGACTGTAGACTGTCTGGTGATGATGTCTCCATCATGTGTCTATGCTCAGTCCTACCAATGGCAATGCTCCAAGTACTGAAGTACTAGTAGTACAGCAATGTCCAGTACTGTGCAATGTGCAGTTGTGAATCACCACTATGGACGTCGTTGGTGGCGCCATTTTTATGCCCAAAATTACCTCAGTTTGTGTGACCGCATCTTGTCATGGAATGTAACATACAAAGGAATTTTTGTAAAAGCTCCAAACGTCAAAAAAGAAGAATTACAGGGTGTAGTTGACCTTAGAAAGTTTGGTTTGTAAGAAAATCACGTTGCCAAAACAAGTTATGGATTTCCCAAAACAGCAATACTGCCACTGTGTGTGTAAATTTCCCATATGTTTGTACACATTATTAAATGATGTGGTCACAGTTTTTCAGCCAAAACAAGCATCATTTAATTAATAAAATGGTAAAATCTTCAGGACAATGTTCAGAGATTGTTCCTTTACTTTAACTCCAACTTACACAATGCTCATAGCATTGGGATTTTCGCTATGTAGCGCTAATAAAGCAACAACAACTGTAGCTACATGTACTAAAGAGTTATGGTTAATTAGTGGTACACAAAACTATTTTTATTGGGAGGACAAGGAAAGTACAAATTGACTGGCTTTTAATTTTTTTTGTATAGATTGTATTAACTTTAGAAACTGGATTGCAAATTCTTCATAATTGTCAATTTTCCCATTCCATCATAGAGCGTGCAGGTCAAGTTGGAGCTGGGTCACCGAGCCAACATTCGTGAGAAGCCCACCCCGCAGGGTTTCACCCACGACTGGTTGGTGTTTGTCCGGGGACCGGAAGGCAGCAACATCCACCACTTTGTGGATAAGGTGGTCTTTCAGCTGCACGAGAGCTTCCCAAAGCCAAGAAGAGGTACATTGTACAGTGATTCAGAAGCAACAGTAGTCATCACAAGTCAATCCCTTAAAATGTAGAAGTCAAGTGTGCTACAAGCCAATATAACCTATCAATCCAGCATTTATCAGGTTGGCATAGCGGTTATTTTCTAGCCTTCTAATGCGGTGACCCGGGTTCGAACCCCGCATGGACCAATATGTTTTGGGGTTCCCGGCATAATTGCTGAGTAAATCAATAAATAAAAAATAAAATATCTTATTTGCTGGACATAAAACGATAGAGAATATTTATATTCCCTTGGTTGAGACGCTAGGCCATAGCAGGTTACTCCCCAGCTAATGCCGGTACCCATTTATCCTCCTGGGTGGAGAGAGGCAAGTTGGGGTGAAGTGGCTTGCCCAAAACCCCTGACCCTCTCATCATAAGCAGGATGAGTCACAAACCCTGACGACTTGGGCAAACTAGTCAATCACAAGCGATACAAACGATACAAGCGATTACAACTCATTACCGGTCATCACAAATTGAGCCAAGCTAAATGTTGTATCTTACTAAAATTGTTAAAGAACCAGCTGCATGTTTTTTGTCTTTTCTTTTTTCTTTCAGTCGTCAAAGAGCCACCCTATGAGGTTGCTGAATCAGGCTACGCTGGCTTCCTTATGACCATCGAGGTTCACTTCCGCTCGAAGGAAGAACCCAAGAAGGTCATCTTGAACTATGATCTCTTCTTGAACACGGAGCAGCAACCCCCGGTCAACCACATTAGATGCGAGAAGCTTACTTTCCACAACCCTACCGAAGACTTCCGAAGGAAACTGCTGAAAGCCGGAGGGGTAAGAATTGGCATCACAACTCACAACCCACAACCCTCCAGGGCATTGACTCCAGGGCATTGACTCTAGGGCATTGACTCTAGAAGCCCTACATAATCAAGACACCAAACTAGCGTATTGGCAGTTAATGCACTACAATTCGTTCTTTTATCATCAGGTTGGTGTGTTGCCTACCGACCCCGGCATTCCCACCTCCCCTACCACTACGCCCACTTTCCCATTGTCAGAGGGCGGTATCGGGGGCAAGCCTTTACCCCCTTCATTCACCGACTCGCCCCTCTATGCCAAGGGCAAGCCCCAAGCTGCCGCCTCCAGTCTTCAGGTCCACAAGAAGAGCAAGACTCAAGCAGCTAAGGTCAGACAGGTTCTTTTCTAAAATGTGATTTGCCATTCCGAAAACAAGGGGAGTAAGTGGGTCTTGACTTGACATCTTTACCAAAGTAGTTCAAAGTTACACATGGATTTTCAGACAAATATTTTTGGTATATTGGCTATTTTGGGGTGAAATCTAACGAGCTTTTTCAGATGTAAGGAATTTTTGGGAGTACTTATTATTCTTGCTTCTAAGCTAAATTCTGGTTGGGTGGGGCATGAATTTGAAAGACCTACATGTATGTTAGTCTTCAATAGCAGGCAGCGAAATACGAGGCCTGGTTTCCTCAGTCTAAAAAAAGGGGGTCTTTGTTTATTGGATCAGCCTAGGTCGGAGGGATTCCTAAGGCACTTGTTGGGTTTAAATGGGTCAGGATTTTTGGACAAGAATTTGTAACCTATACGTACCGCGATTTTTGTATTTTACCAGGATGGCAGCAAAACATCATCCAAGCCTGTGAAAGATCACAAGGATGTCAAAACTGCCTCAAAGGAGCCCAAGACATCATCTAAGGAGCCCAAAATGGGCTCCAAGGAACCGAAAACAAACTTCAAGGAACCCAAACCCAGTATAAAAGAGCCCAAAACAGGTTCCAAAGAACCCAAGTCCAGTAGTGGAAAGGATTCTAAGGTCGGAAGTAAAGATAGTAAGACTCCTGCCAAGGATACCAAACCTGGATCGAAGGAGCCCAAGTCGGGATTAAAAGAACCCAAAACTAGCCCTAAGCCACCTCCTAAAGATTCTTCTAAGACTAAACCCAGTGCCAAGCGGCCTGTCTCTACCTCACCAGCTCCTGCCCCGACACCTCAGGACACTGCCAAGAAAAGGAAGCGGAAGGACTCCAACGATCGAGGTCCGCATGAGAAGAACTCTTCGGGAAAGCCTTCTCCATCAGAAAAAAGTTCTTTGGGAGATAAAACTAAACTAAAAGACAAATCCAGTAAACCAAAAACTTCAAAGCCAGCTGTCAGCCGGAACGATGCTGGACTTTTCACTCCTGAAATCTCTATCCCAAGGAAGCCATCTAAGATGGCACCTGAACCTCCTAAGGAGCTGCCTCCATTTGAGGATGAGCTGAGTACGGGAGAAGGCGGAGAGGCACACAGCCCTAGTTCTAGCATCAGCTTCTCGTCCTTGCCAAGAGGAGGTGGCGGAGTCTTGAACACACTCATGGCAGAACTAGGAGACGAGAATGATGACGACGATGATGATCAAGACATTGGTCTACCGTACAGGAAGACGCCATCTCCGATCCCACCGCTGCCACCACTCAGCAATCACTCCACGTCATCCACCGAACCTGGCTATGGGAATTTTTCATCAGCCACCCCTGCTGCTTTAGACAAAACTAAGAGCTCTTCAAAATCAAACAGCAGTAAAAAGAACAGCACGAGCAATGGCTCGAAGAAAAACAGCTACAGCAGCAAAGGTGAACGAAAGCAAAAAACCAGCGACTCGAAGCAAAAGAGCACGGAACCTAAACAGAAGACCTCAGATGTCAAACCAAAGATTGCTGATGGGAAGCAAAGAAGCTCTGAGAACAAATCCAAAATGTCGGACACAAAGCCCAAACATGCTGACAAGAAATCTAGTGATTCCAAACCGGTCAAAACAATCGAAGGGAAACTCAAACAAGCAGATTCCAAACTCTCGAAGGGGAACCAGGGTTACCTCAATGACTTGGTTCTCTTACACCAGAAACTCAGCTGCTTGCAAAACCGAGAACAGTTGCAGAGAGTGGTGGACCTGATCGAGGAAACTGGCCTCTTCCACATAACGGAAGCAACGCAAACGTTTGACTTTGACCTTTGCTCTCTGGATCAAATGACGTTGCGGAAGCTACAGGAGTGTGTGTCACTGTTTGCATAGTGTGTTTGATTGGACTCGTTAACAGAAGGCTTTGCTCTAAAATGCCAAGATTGCCAATCCCACTTCTGCAACTATTTATTAGCCACCACTTAAAGTCAGTAATGCTGCTACTTGTGCTGATTGTATACAGGCAATTGCTATTGCCAATTACAGGGTAGTTCAGTCAGTCACGAGCCTTTTTTTTCAAAATTTAAGACAATTGAAGGTCACAAAAATGTTTTATTGTTTTTAAAAAATCTGGCTTTAGTTCATCACTAGGTTTCAAGATAATCAACAGTCTCTGTTGGGTTTGATATTTATTTGCCAAAATGTTTGCCGTTTAAAATGTTCAACTCGATATTTTACAAAACCTGCTAAATCCTTCCATTGTGCCACAAAATTGTACTGCTTGAAATACCGAGGGAGTAAAACTTATAAGTTATAAGAATCTACGGATAAGTTAAAACTTATATTTGATCTACGGATTTGGAAAATGTTTCCAAAAAAAGGGGGGGGGGGGCCATGTTTCACTATAATTAGCAGATACAGTGATATGTATCTTAGAAATTAATTTTGTGCCAAATTGAGTCACTTTTAAGGAAAAAGGATAATTATAAAATGGTAGAATTTACCAATTTTAGCTGCAATCGGGCATCGTTTTGCGAAAAAGTTAAAAGGTGCTGACAGGGGGAAACGTTTGGAAGTCACAAACAAATTCCATTAATTTCAAGGAATTCTTCGCTTCTCCATTCCGTCTCATAATGAATTTCCTATTTTAACCATGAAAATATTGTATTTTCCCCCCTTTTTCAGAAAGGAAAATGCCTTTTGAAAGTGCTATGTTAAAACATGAATTTACATTATATAAGTGTATAAAGTTTGTACAAATTCATTTATTTAACCTATATCGGTCTCCATTTGTTGTTGGACCAATACTGCCAAATTGAACATTAATTATTTATTTCATTTTTTATATGTATGTTTGTTTTTATGAAGTTTAAGAAAATAATGTCTGCTTGGTTAGTTTTTTTCAGGGGGAAGGGGGGAATTTGAAATAAGACACTTGATTTATTTACAAATGTATATTCAAAACATGCTTTTGGTTTAAAGATATGTTACCATAGAAACCTGTTTTTATCCAGTATTACATTTTGTGATTTGTGTGCATGTCAGTATTAATAGGCCTCTGAACACCATTAAGAGTACGTAACGTGTAGCATGGCTATTACGGGCCTGCAATAAAATTTGGGCCGTGCAGTAAAACAGACGAACCTTCTGAATCCTTGCTCAGTTACCATGGTTACAGGTCATCAACAATCCCCCATACTGATCGGCAGCGTGTAGACATTTAAGCAACGGCTGAATAAGTTTGAAAACCAACTCAATGTTGAGCAAGTGTGGCATTTAAAGTCAAAATTCCTATTAAATTTTTATAATTCTGACAAATTAGATTTTCAATGGTAGCATTTTAGTAATAACAAAATTAAGTTGCCCCAAACTTTGTCTGTATAGACGATGTGCCCTCTGACGTCACGTGTTAACATCTGTATTCAAATGTGCCCGGCAGTATGCGCACACATCGTGTTTTACATAAAATTTGCTTAAAGAGTGACGTCGCAGGTCAGATCGCCTTTGAATTATGTGACCTCTGATGTCGTCTCTTAACAAAATTTATGTAAAACATGATGCGTGCGCATATTGACGGGCACATTTGAATACAGATGTAAACAGAGGCACATCGTCTATAATCATGTCTTATCACAAATACCGCTCGAGTGGATTGCACAACGGCTACCAAGCATTGTAGGAAGTCTAAGCCCAGTATCTGCTCCGGATTTTTTTTCTCTACAATTCTTGTTACCCATTTTGAAAATTCAATCGAGCGATATGGCTTACTATACATACTTATTGTAAAGATAAAGTTTGTGGTAATATTTTGTTAATATATTTTGTTAATATACTAAAATAGACCTATGGAAATCTACTTATAGATGTCATAATTTTACAATCCCATTTAACCTTTTTGGGGGAGGTTCAGATAAATGAGCAATTTAATAATGAAGAAAACAAAAGGACTTACCATATCCAGAATGAAGTTGAGAGGTCGTGCAGAGGTCGTAGACCAAACCATTTATGAAGGGGTGTGGGTATTGGAAGAGGGATTGTCACATCCTCTCAGTGTACGGTTGGCAATAGTTGTTTTTGGTTTTTTTGGGGGAGAGGAGGGGGTTGTCCATTACAAGTCTTTCCAAGTCAAGTCACAAGTTATCACTGGATGACATCAGAATGCTGCTATTATTTTCCCTCACGTGACCCGCAATGAGCCGTTTGTTTTACATAATAAAAGGTTGGGTGACCCCAAACTCAGTTTAAACAAATTGTCAAACTAACAAAGGCAGAACCAAATTTCATTTTAAGCACCGTAATTAAGATATTAATTAAACCCTTGCACTGTTTCAGGTCATTGACTTTAATAACATTTGCAAATGTTGAAATGTAGCGTCATTGTTAATCACTATTGACCATAATGTACCCTTTCTTCTAACACTCATTTAAAGAGATGAATTGACTCCCAAAATGTGTTAAAAAGGAACAACTTGTGTTTTATTTATAAGCTTAAGAAAATGTGTGCTATTTACTTTTATTGGAATTGTGTGTTATTGAGCATTTATTCCGATCTACATACAGATGTAGACACATCAAGCAAGATGACTTATAACAGTGTTGTATGCAAATACCAGTTCCGTTCTCTTGAGTTATCAACTGAAATGTGATCTTATCAAGATGACCCCTGATATAAATTAATCAAAAGTTGAATGAAATTGCTTTAAACATTCTTCATGCCTAAAACATTGGCATTTATGATAATATGAAGTTAAGGTTTACATTAATTTCAATGTTAAAAAAGAAAAGTGTGCCCAGTTTTATTTAAGGTATACCCGGGCAATGTTTTTGGATTTTGAACCCTGATTTACCAAAATAAAACAATTTTTTTGGTTTTAACCGGCCCAAACATACATTTTGTTCGAGTTTGATTTAAATCCACACTTTGATATTTGATCAAGGAAAAGATTGTTAACTTAATAACGAAACTACATGCATATAGTATTAAAAACAAAAGGAACAGATTTTACAATGAAAACAAATTCAGTGTCATGTTAAAAAAAATGTTAATTTTTTTAGTTTTTTATTTTTTATTTTGCTCTTTCTCATGCTATATTTGAAAGTTGAAAATGCAATGTCTTTGCCTCTAATTTGGGTTATAGAGAGAAAAACCCAACCAACCTCAAAAGTACATTCTAAAAAAGTGATCGAAACGAACTTGTAGTCTGAGAAACTGACACAAAAATGCATGTTTTGGCTTTGGTTCATAACATTGGAGTTTATTTAGAAACCACACGAGAGCGGATATATATACCGATTTCAATCGATCAATAAATGATTTTTGTAACTTAAAAAAAAAAGTGGAAAAGTTATTGTGGAGAATTTAAAATCCGAGAGAAATACTAAGTAGTCAAATAAACTCCTAAATGCACTGGCAATATCGGTCACTTTTAATATTTATTTATATTTTTTGTTTTGACAAAGTTATTTTCACACAGCCTGACACCTTTTTCAAAGATATTTTGTTTTGCAATAAATATTTATATAAATATATATACAAGACAATCTTTCAGATGATGCAAAAGTGATTATAACCACACAAGACTCAAATAATGTTTTTTTCTATGATAAGTTAGTTATCAGTCCATTTTAACAAAAATTCCTTTGTTCATTTCGGACCGAAAAATTGCACCTTCACATTTTACTACAGAAAATCTGAAGACTTTAAATGCTGAATATTATACATCACACTGTAACAAGCTAGCTCGGTATCTCAACTGCGCATGTGCAAAACCAGATTTGACCAGTTTTCCTTCTATTTTTGATTGTATGCGCGCAAAAACATAGAAAGGTAACACCAAAAATGTACAGAGATCGTGTTTTGAAGCAACAAAACTGTTTGGACAGCTGTATGTTTTCAGGTGTTTAAATCGTCTTTTTGATTGCATAAAAAATTGCACAGAATTCAGATTTGTTTACCACATTTGCCTTTATCCGCCAAGTTTATCTCAAGAAAACATTGTTGAATCTTGTGCTCATGCGCAGTTGGAATACCAAACTGGCTAAATTCAATGAAATACAAAACAAATTAATTTTAAATATTACACAGAAATAGTTATAATTGCACACTTTCTTTTAATAAATAATTGAACCGTAGTCAAACACTTTCTTCAAAATTAATCTTGTTTATAAATAATGATAAATCTCTTTTTTTAATGGGTGATTGTGCTATTATTATTTGAAGGTGGGAGTGCGAGGAAAATCAAATAGATAGACACAAACCAAAGGATTTATGCACTAACCTTTTACATTTGGAGATTAGAATTAGGAATGTGTGTTACTTCAAAAGCTAACCTAGTCGCAGATCATGTTCAATATCTCTATGAAAAAAATCATTCATTGCAAAGTAAAACTTTCATCAGTTTTATGAATTTCCCAAATGCCAAGCTCTTCAAACTAATTTTTTTATGCAAAACAGCACAAGTATTTCGAGAAGAACAACTTGATCTCACAAAAATAAAAACTTGAATCACTACAACATAAAATATGAAAACATAATGTTCATGCTGAGGAGAATATAAAGAATTTCCCAAAAATATGAAACAAAATTCATACAAACAGAAAAATCTAAAAAAAAGCAATATTTTGTCATTCACACACTCAAACAAATAGTTTAGATGTTACATCTTTTTATGTCATTTCGTCATATCTTTGAGGATAGAGATGGTTATTGTAGTTGATTTAGCTGCTTTGTGTCGAAATGGCAGCATCGAGCTGTATACTCCCCAGGATATACCCAGCATGATATTAGACCAAGGGTCCCCCCCCCCCCCCCCTAGTCCTCCATATTTCTATACACTCTCTAGACGGACTATTGTTACCTATTCCACCCCCTCAACCTAAAAACCTCAAAGTAATTCCTGAGAAACCACAACATTCCCCAAGCACAATGACCATCACAAAGGAGGGGAGATTCTCTCCATCTCATATCTCGCTTTAGATGCCCCAAGAAGCTGAGATGGTATTTGGAATGTTTCATTGGCCCAATGACCAGGGGTAATAAAAAAGTAAAGTGCTTTGATCTCAGTTAAAACGCCATATACAAATCCGTTATTCTTATTATTATCTAGGCAACCAAATATATAGGAAATAATTTATGTATCTTCATATTTTCAATTATACAGGGTGTCCACATAAAAAGTATACCTATTTTCAAATTCATATTATTGCAAAACTACTGAATGTTTCTGAAAAATGTCTGTTGAAAGGGTAGAATGCCCTCTGTCCAATGGTATAAGGTTCATTATGTCATTGCCATGAATGACTGAACAAACAAGACAGTTAGGAAAGGTACTGAAATCGGCACTGTGACAAGTTAGGATGATAAGGCGGGCAGTAAGAGACATGAGACGGCATACTTTGTATGTGGACACCCTCTATACAACATCACACGGTTAATAACGTATGTTTCTGAAAATTCAAAGCAAATGGCTTTGTCCGATAACAAGTCTTAAATATGAAAACAAAATATCTATTTACAATTTTATAATAATCAAAATTTGCTCAGCATATATATTTGTATAGTTTAAAATCGCTGAAATATCTACATGCATAGAATTATAGATGACAGATGACAGTATATATATATATTAACCTTTAAAGTTTGAGCCTTTGTAACAGCAATTTGTTCGGCTAATAGTGTACATAATAGGGATACAGGTATGGAACACTCACATATTTTTTGTTATAAATACAGGAAAAAAATTACTTTAAATTTGAAACGATTTTTTTTTTTTTAAGTAATATTTCCCAATACGGCATCGTTTTGACCCGAACTGAATCTAGGGACTCCATTCACAAATGATTGAGGGCAGTCTATTGATTCAACATGGGTACACAAAATATTGATAATCTTTGTCCTGATCATTTCTATATTCATTGATCAACAAGGCTCACTGTTCAATAACTACTTTATATCTTTAAATTATAGGCAACTTTGATCGACGCCAGTGGAATAATTGTACATTTGAATATTTCACAAATTTGTAATGAATTGTTCTTCAGAGGCAAATACCTAACATTTTGTGCTAGAGTTTGCAATATTAAAATTTTATTTTTCCATTTTTCAAATTAATTGCCAATGTTTCCATTTCTTGTTTAGGACAAGTATTTTCTAATTCTTCAAAATTTAAACAACTATGGCCCAAAAGTTGAACTCAAAGCTGCTAATTGCCTAAATGTATCCGATATCGTTAATTGCAACCAGTTATCTTTATGTATAAGATCTCGACAGCTGATATTGGTGTTAGTGCTCCATGCACACATACATAAACATCTCTCAATTTGAATATGCAAATATGTAAATTTGAATTTAAATATGCAAATATATGTCAATTTGAATATGACACGGGAACCAGTATAAACACTAATATCGTACAATTATAGTAAAATGAATAATAAAACAATTTTTATCTTCATAAAATTATATAACAAATTTGTTTAAGTCACACATTTATTTTTATTATTTAACAAAATGAATGCATTCGATAAATAGGTCCCTGTGGTTCACCGGTTTATTAGGTATACAATGTACATGTATGTTTACAAATACATTGTTATGGGAGTTGTAATATGATGGGTGGTGAGGTCTAGTAAGCTATCCAGAAATAACAACGCTTTTGTTCACGTTTACGTTGTTTTAAATGTGATTGTTATACGGAACTTTTGTTTCAAAACAATACCTTTATAAATATTCAAATCTAAAGGATATATATCTTAGCACACTCATTTTCCCCTAAAACCTAGCAACGCTATCTTTCCATGCCATTTTAGTCTAGTTTCTGTACTGCATAGTAAGGACATTATGTACTTTTGCCTGAATGTTACACGTTGAAATAGCTTGAAGCCCGGTGGGCTAGTTCGTCACTAAATCGTGATAATCGACCACAACCAACACGCGTTGATGCTGCACTTATATCATACAGGCTCTCGGATGCAACGGCTAGACATCAATGCATCAAAAATGCATCAGTTGCCATGGCAATGCAGAATGCATCAGTTGCTATGGCAACACTTCTAAATCACCATGTATGCCTTGAGGCACATGATCATGACGTAGACTAGCCACAGAATGCCCAGGAAAGCTCCTGACAAATGTTTGGTGATTGCGGGGCCTCCTAGCTCCCCTCCCAAAATCTGTAAACAAGAAAGACAAATTGTATTGAGGACTGCCCATTTGACGTCATCAGAATTTCTCATCAGAATATAAAAGTGACATTTCCAGAGTCCAAGCGCCAAATTCTGAAGATTGAATTTGAATCATCTTGTTAATAGCGCCCTCTGTAGCCGAGGCAGCATGGAGTCAATTTCATGGAGCTGCTGTTAAGCACAAAAAAACATCTCAATAGTAAAAACTGATTACTAGCCAAAACTCCATGTACTCCAAATACAAACAATATCACTGAATATTCGACCAGTACGGTAAGAAGTCAATTTTGAGTTTCTGAAATATTAGTAAAATTGCTTTTTTAACTAGTTCGCGCCGGGATTATTTTAACATCACTTGCAGAGGTGCGGGATTATTTTTAACGAAACTCGATCCGAGGCAGGTTTAGGCCGATGATACACCCACGCATTTCCGGCCTTGCTCGCTGCTGACAGACATTTCCGGCCTTGCTCATGGCGTGTTTATGCGTCATCCGTTTTGAATATGGGAAAAACTTTGTGTGTATACACAATATATATACATACTTCGTCGCGAACTGGTTAAATGCCACCTTGTTTTTTGTATTGGATATTCAAAAGTAAAGATATACAATTTTGAAATCGCATTATCTGAAATGTTAAAAATGAGAAATAGACCTTTAAAGTTGGAGTTTTGTATTAAAAGCTTTGTCAATGAAGTTTTAATTTGAAACTTTTACAGAACAGTTGAAACATAAAATAGCACCATGAAAATGTAAAATCCCCAAATCACTGAAAATCACCCCACTTTATTTTGCAGCTCAGTGTAGTTCTGCATTCGTAGCTCTGCACAATTCAGCCTGGTTTTGACATGCATGTAACCCTGTATTTTGTTTTAACTCCCTATATCTCAGTAAGACTCCCTATATCTCAGTAAGACTCCCTATATCTCAGTAAGACTCCCTATATCTCAGTAAGACTCCCTATATCTCAGTAAGACTCCCTATATCTCAGTAAGACTCCCTTTATCTCAGTAAGACTCCCTATATCTCAGTAAGACTCCCTATATCTCAGTAAGACTCCCTATATCTCAGTAAGACTCCCTATATCTCAGTAAGACTCCCTATATCTCAGTAAGACTCCCTATATCTCAGTAAGACTCCCTATATCTCAGTAAGACTCCCTATATCTCAGTAAGACTCCCTATATCTCAGTAAGACTCCCTATATCTCAGTAAGACTCCCTATATCTCAGTAAGACTCCCTATATCTCAGTAAGACTCCCTTTATCTCAGTAAGACTCCCTATATCTCAGTAAGACTCCCTATATCTCAGTAAGACTCTCTATATCTCAGTAAGACTCTCTATATCTCAGTAAGACTCCCTTTATCTCAGTAAGACCCTATACCTCAGTAAGACTCCCTATATCTCAGTAAGACTCCCTATATCTCAGTAAGACTCCCTATATCTCAGTAAGACTCCCTATATCTCAGTAAGACTCCCTATATCTCAGTAAGACTCCCTATATCTCAGTAAGACTCCCTATATCTCAGTAAGACTCCCTATATCTCAGTAAGACTCCCTATATCTCAGTAAGACTCCCTATATCTCAGTAAGACTCCCTATATCTCAGTAAGACTCCCTATATCTCAGTAAGACTCCCTATATCTCAGTAAGACTCCCTATATCTCAGTAAGACTCTCTATATCTCAGTAAGACTCTCTATATCTCAGTAAGACTCTCTATATCTCAGTAAGACTCCCTATATCTCAGTAAGACTCCCTATATCTCAGTAAGACTCCCTATATCTCAGTAAGACTCCCTATATCTCAGTAAGACTCCCTATATCTCAGTAAGACTCTCTATATCTCAGTAAGACTCTCTATATCTCAGTAAGACTCCCTATATCTCAGTAAGACTCCCTATATCTCAGTAAGACTCTCTATATCTCAGTAAGACTCCCTATATCTCAGTAAGACTCCCTATATCTCAGTAAGACTCCCTATATCTCAGTAAGACTCCCTATATCTCAGTAAGACTCCCTATATCTCAGTAAGACTCCCTATATCTCAGTAAGACTCCCTATATCTCAGTAAGACTCCCTATATCTCAGTAAGACTCTCTATATCTCAGTAAGACTCTCTATATCTCAGTAAGACTCTCTATATCTCAGTAAGACTCCCTATATCTCAGTAAGACTCCCTATATCTCAGTAAGACTCCCTATATCTCAGTAAGACTCCCTATATATCTCAGTAAGACTCCCTATATATCTCAGTAAGACTCCCTATATCTCAGTAAGACTCCCTATATCTCAGTAAGACTCCCTATATCTCAGTAAGACTCCCTATATCTCAGTAAGACTCCCTATATCTCAGTAAGACTCCCTATATCTCAGTAAGACTCCCTATATCTCAGTAAGACTCCCTATATCTCAGTAAGACTCCCTATATCTCAGTAAGACTCCCTATATCTCAGTAAGGCTCCCTATATCTCAGTAAGACTCCCTATATCTCAGTAAGACTCCCTATATCTCAGTAAGACTCCCTATATCTCAGTAAGACTCCCTATATCTCAGTAAGACTCCCTATATCTCAGTAAGACTCCCTTTATCTCAGTAAGACCCTATACCTCAGTAAGACTCCCCATCTGCTACTATGCCAATTTAGCCTCAATGCAGCCAAAGTACGCTTTGTCCGTTAGTTTTTAGGGGGGGGGTAGGGGTCGCCCTGTATACCTTTCTTCTCAGGATGAGTATGATGATGCAGAGGGTGCCGAAACCAGTGAAGAGAAGTACCGACATAAAGAGGTTTCCTGGATCTAGCTTTAATGGTCCCTTGTTAGTGGCTAGGTTGTACATGACACTAATGATCCATGGGATTCCTAGACCAAGGAACACATTCACACTGTTGCTTCCTGAAATCACAAATAAAAACGACAATTAGTGTAGAAAACAAGTAGAAAAGGTAGGAACCAATGTAAGAACCAATTATGTAAAAACCAAATAGGAAGACTACTTGGAAGCTCGTAAGACGTTACCTGTGATGTTCCCAATAGCAGCATCTGCAGAGTCATCGCTAATGGCCGCCGTGCGACTGGCAAACAGGTCCGGTACACTGGTGCCCAGCGCAACGATAGTGATACCAGCTACGGCAGCCTTAATGTACAGTACGCAGCTGAACAGTGTTGCAAGCTACGATAATAGAATAGAATAAATAAACTTGTTTTTTAAATCTGTTGATTGTTGTAGTTTACACATCTTTGTTTACAATGTGATACATTGAAAACAATCCTATACAACTCTAAACTGGGTGCATACCTGTTCAACTAATGCAGTTAGCAAACCAATACAGGCCAGAGAGAGACAAAAGGCCGGCCAGCCTCCCCATATACTCCTAGAAAAGAAACGAAAGAAAAGAAGAAGAAATTAGTTGAAATTGTTTCAGATTTGTTTCATGTTTCAGATTTAGAAATATGTCAGCAATAATTTCTTAAGTTTATGAAAAACTTTCTTCTTTTTTTGCAGGGGGGAGGGGGGGGGGGGGGCAGGGAGTTGTCAGAAAAAGCAGCTCATTTCAATAGTTCATCACTACTTCAATTACTCTTGTTCCAGAGTTGCATAAATAAAAATAGTATCAGGTTCGACTAAACTTCAATTCAGAAATGGGTTTGAACCCGCAACCTGTTGACTTTGGGCGTGATCCCTGGAATGTCATACAAAGGTTGTAGGTTCAAACCCTGCTTCAGTAAATGTCTTTGTTCAACTTTCAAATTGTTATAATGCAACAAGTCAGTTTTCTTCAAGTTTTGCGGTTTCTATTCACGTTTTTTTTTTCACACGGGCAAACTTTAACAACTTGGAAACAACTTTGTCAAAATAATCCTGGCGCAAACTGATTAAGGAACTTTCTCTGGATATTTTACCTCGGCGGAATGAGGGAGAAGATAACTTTCCACAGGAATGTGATGAAATGAAAGAAGTAATCAATCTTAGCTGGTGGAATCTCGTTGCCTTCTTCGTCTCTGTCACCTCCTACTGTCATTGCACTGTGAAAGAAATGACAATCAATAACCAATAGTCAATCAATACCTTATCAATAATCATTCAATAACCATTCAATAGTCAATAATTGATCAATCAGTTCAACAATATAGACATCGAATAGAGAATCAATCTCTTAATTGTAATTGTAATGTCTTACACTGTTAAAACAATCCATCAACCAATAACTGATCAATAAGCAATCAATACATTTTTCAACACAAACTGAACTACCGTACCATTTGATTTGTCCGATCCACGTTTCTTCTTCTTCTTCTTCGTTTTCTGCTAATAAATTGGCCAGTCGCTCTGTGATGTCATCTAACGACAGAAATAAGTATGACAAGCAAATCATTTCATAAATCCTACTTTAGCTAGCAGAGGTCATGTGGTGGTGGGACAAACATGGGCTATTTTTAATAATACAATTTGAGAATAAGATGATTATTTAATTTTAATGCAACTCGTCTCAACAAATTCTTGAAATATTGAAAGAACAGAAGGACACAAGTGCTTTTGTTGAAAATACATTAAAAAAAAGTTCCAATAAATTCACTTATTGATTTTTCAAACAGACAAATAAAATTGTGACTGTAAATTTGAGAACTGTCCAAATCTCTTGTCAGTTTTGTGGACTCAGTATTGTGGACTGACCGAGTGCAATATTGGCCACGGCTGCACTGTGTTCACCCAGCTTAGCTCCCAGGCTTGGATTCCTCAGCGTAATCACAAAGTTCTTAGGATCCTGAATGAAGAAAAAATAAAGAGAAATAATTTGTTTAATTGATTGTGGTTTTGCATATTGGGATTCAAAGTTTCTTTTTTGTGTAATTGTAATAAAGCTGTCATTTTGTCCACTCACTTGGACCGCGTTTATTCATTTTTTTCTAGCTGTTTTAAACTTCTTATCTGCATGAATAAATTGCTAAATATTTATGAATATTTTAATATTATGAATAAGTACTGAGTCAGTATGATATTGACTCCGCCCACCTTGGTTTTCTTGTTGACGTCAATCTCTATTTGCTTGTTGGTTTCACTGTGCTTAAAGAGTAACGTCCCCGACGTTGACCGGTAGTCAGCAGCACTGGTGTCCAGCCCACCACGCGCTGATCCATCTCTGTATTCAGACATAAAACCAGAAATTTAAAGGGTGCTGAGAGTGCAAATTGTTTAAAGAGCAATTTGGCAGTGAAAATTGCAAGATCCAAACTGGAAAGTTCACCAATTAATTTCTTCCATCCACTCACATTGTTGCATACTGTATAGAAACTGCGCCGTCTAAGCCGTTTGATCTCAAGACAGTCACCGTGACAATTCCCTTCTGTAAATCTGCAGCATAGTTGGGACTGTCGAAGGAAAACTCACCCGGTTCTGGAAGGATAAGAACAAACAAATTAGAAATGGTGGGGATGGGGTGGGGTGGGGGTTGGGAAGGGGTGAGGAGGGGTGGGGAGGGGTGGGGAAGGGGTTGGAGAAGAAGGGAGGGGTTTCGGCTACTCTGCCACTTGGTCAATTCATCATATTTGCTGGTTGACCTGGTTACCGTGATGATGCACTCACCATCGTCATCGATAATCATGACCCGGGTCAAGCTGGGGTCACCCAGGCTCCCTCCTCCGTCGGGATTCTTTAAGACGATGTAGAAGTCCATGTTGCTCTCGTATTCGTTGTCATTGATGATCGGGATGGAGATGGTTTTATGGCATTCTGTCTCTTGAAAGACCTGATAGTATGGGAAGAAGCAAACAGAGCACAGGATGCAGAGACGCGGAGAAGTTTTAAAAAAGTGAGAACATACATAGCAAAATCCCATATTTATTATTTAAATTATCTTCTCAAAAAAATTCATTCAATTGTGTCTATACCCACTGCAGGATTTTGACAGCAATCAAACATCTTTACTTCAGAATTAACACTACCTAGCTTAGCTATGAATCAGACAATAACAAATCTACTCAATCTCGAGCAAAGAAATTGACTGGAGTTGGGTTCGAACCCGCGACTTCCGGCTTGCTGTTCCGGTGCTCTACCAACTGAGCTATCCAGCCAAATTGTTGCGGTTTCAAAATTTGTCTAGTATGTCTTTGTTCTTTGTGATATATGTAAACATTTTATGTTGACAACTATCTGATGTCCTGTGACTTTTGACAAATATTTAACATTCAATTTTTGGACCTCTGACAACTGACAGACATCTACTTACCAGGATTCCTTGAGTGTATTTTAATTCTGTCTCATATTTAGCCGTTCCTTCCCTCGTCTCGTACGAGATGCTGACGACTGAGTTGATGTAATTATCATCCTCTTTCTTATCGTTATCATCTTGGACTTCATGAGCCGAGGTTTTTCCGTTTTCCTGCAGAATTATTAGAGAATTGCTGCAGTTCATCATCTCAAAATTTAATGGAAAAATAAGCAGATTTGTTGGCAGATTTAGTCCAGCGCTTAGCAGTAGGGAGTTAGGATTAAAAGTAATTTTATTTGTTAATACCTGCAATACATAATGTGTATTTTTTTATTTAAACATCACAAAGCCTCAAAATAAAACTAAATAAAACAATGACATCATTGTAAGTGTAATAACCCCAACCAGCCTTGCTGCATTCCAAATCCTTCAATTGTTGATGAACTCAAGGAAAGACAATTACTGGATTCATTATTTTTTCAAAGTCATCTGTGAGAAGTCATCTGTGAAGTGCTGGTTGCCATGGCAACCAATGCACAAGGATAACAAAGATAATGGATTGACGCACCGCGGTACTCTTCACATAATCATCTGTTACTATGGAAATGATCTCTACTAAATAATTGGTCTGCCGTGTCAATTAAGCGCCAAGGCATATATTTATTGAACCGTGATGCTTTTATTGTGTATGCCGCTAGAGCTATAAATTTGGTTTGAAATAATAACAAAATGCTAATGTTGAGTTATCGTATTACCGGATCCTTGTTTTCAAATTAATTTGTGACTTTCACTCGTTACGTCTGCCCCAGCTAAACTATAGGGTAATTCATCAACAAAACAACTGGGCAAAACCACTCTCGTTGAAAATTTATTTGTATCGCCGCGGCAATAACTGCTTTATGGTGATGGTACTGTATTCAGTACCCATAGCTAAATCGGATTTTGTTTGGCACAAGCGTCGTCATGACAACAAGGAAGCAGAGTCGTGAGTAAGACATACTTATAGTCCTTCACAAGAAATCCATTCAAATTTTTAGGTTGAAATAATATGCTTGTAAAGTAGTTGTAATTGAATTGTGACAGAATTGTGAAAGACTTGTGAAAGACTATTGATGGACTTGCTAGAAAGAACTTGCGGGGAACTGGTGAGGAACCAGAATTTTGTACTAATCCTACTACATGTAACTCCAAACTCACATCATCAACAACCATACATTTATTGGTGTTTTTGTAATGTGTTTGAAAAACGTTTTGAGCCAAAAAGTGAACAATTGTACTTACCATTATTGCACCGTTGCTCATTCTAAAAATTAAGTTAGAGAAAAAACAGGTTATTGGTGATCATTCTATATTTTTAATGTTTTTTGTTTTTTTCACAAAATGTTCACAATGAATGATAAACAAACACATAATAGATTTATTACTTATAATCATAATTCTCATTAAATCGTAATCAATTCATATCTTCAGCTCACATTTCAACCATATTAAAATATAATGAATATTTTTAAGTCTATCCCAACATCGCTCCATTCTGACAACACAAGCAAGCCATGAACACCATTGAAGTCCTCACTTCAAATCTAAAGTTTCATTTCTGGATTGGCACACTATTTCCCAGTTCCAACCGTTGTTGTCTGAAATGTACGTGTTATTGCACATGTTATGTACCGGTATGTAGCCACCAAATTCAACGCACAGCCCATTTAGTTAATTAACCAGCTTGATCATACCAATACGTAAAGTACAATCACCTAGCAAGCCCACTTTAATTTTGGCTAAACCACTTTAAAATACCACATTTTTTCAAAGATCTGTCACGCTGTGCTTTTCTCAGTATTTGACTTTTAGATCTCAGCTTTGTTAGTCTGTTTTGTCAGACTGTGTATTACCATATCTTGCAACCTATCTGTCAAAATCCCCCCTCCCCCCCCCCCCCCTCTCCCCTCCCATAGGGGATATTTGTTTCCGTACCACTAACGAGCTGGGGTCGTATACTTCACCACTGAGTTGCAAGTCTGTTCTCAGACTTTATTTCCCTTTAAAAAAAAAATGTTGCAAATGACTATTAACCAGTTCGCGCCGGATGACGCATATAAACGCAAAGTTTTCCCAAAATTCAATACGGATGACGCATAAACACGCCAAGTTCAAGTTCGGAAAAGTCTGTCAGCAGCGAGCAAGGCCGGAAATGCGTGGGTGTGCTTCCCGGCACTATCAGCCTGAACCCGCTTCGGATCGAGTTTCGCTAAAAATAATCCCAACCCTCGGCTTGGTGATGTTAAAATAATACCGGCGCGAACTGGTTAAACGAACCATTTGAAGAAAAATAATTTCCAATGGGATTTTATGGGATTTGAACTCGTACCTCCAGATTAATAATCCTATGCATTATCCACTACAGTGCAGAAATGTCTCGATCAGTTGCGTGGTTTTAATAATTACATCATTGTGTATAAAGTGCCCCTCCCACATCACTCTATATGTAATAGCTCGTTAGTGGTATGATAAGGAACAGTCACCTCAAGTAGAGAGCTCGCACTCTGGACAGCTAGGTCTTGGTTTCCAAATGCTACTACTAAACTACCCATAATGCTTTGCATTTCCTGCTAATATTCCCGTCCAGTCATTGCTAGCATCTTAGATCAAGCAATCAGCATATCAAGTTGGTTGCAAATATTGATTGACACCTCATTACAATTTTCAAGGCTTTGATATTACTTGACGTTTCAAGATTTTTACACTTTCACCCGTTGTTGTCAATTTACGCAACCATCCAGGTTGGCAATGTCTCAACACTTAACACATGAAGATGACTTTTTCAATCAATTGAATGACAAAAATGGGCATTCCAGGGACATTTATTTTAGACAGACCCTGCGGGAAAAAATGTTTTCACATGAGGGGGGAAATCAGATGGTGACAAGAGATTAGAATGTGTAATTGTGTAAAAGATGATTATTTGACAGCTTTATTTTTGTGACTAAAGAATTAATAAACATCCGAAATGATGCTACTAGATCAGCTAGATTATTAAAATTAACAAAAAAACACTTGATTAAAAATAAGTATTTTGTCTTTTAAAGGTAGTATACGCCATTTGCAGATATCAAAACAATTTACTACCAAATTATTAAGAAATATCTTACTTATTTAAAAGTACATAATGATTGTAGGCATCCAGCAAAACGATTGCCCTAAATATTCTGTAATTGTTCCGAAAAATTGAATTGTATAAACCAAAATTCATTATCGCCGGACGGCGATCGCGAAAAAACAAAAAACAACATAAGAAAAACTGCTTTTTCATGCTTTTCTCAGCATCCATGATTGTAAAACTTCGGACAGGTCAGTTAAACGATATTTACTATGAAATATAACCCCCTAAATCCACCCATTTATGATAATTCAAGCAATTACCAATGGTGTATACTACCTTTAAAAGAGGATACATACCGGTACAAATGTCTTTTTGAGCTAAGTCGACAGGAAATGCAAACTTTAAAGAAGACAACCAAACTGACATTTGCAAAATGTTTGCTTTAATTTTTTTTGGCGAAAGTTGAGAATCATTACAAAAATCTGTCAGCCAGAAAGGACTCATTTCCTTGTTTCGGTCTATATTTAAACTAGTATTAAACACACACCTATTGTCTGTTCAGGGAAAACGAGCCCCACGCGTTAAACTACGTGACGACATTTATGCATCTGCGCATTATATATTTTGTTCTCCGTTCTGCGCAGCGCTACTCTAAAGAAGTACGTCAACAACTATAAAACCTTGTGACTATGATGAAGTGCTGATGGGCTAAAACTGCATCCATCCCTAAGATCACAGACTTCCCCTACATCGCCACTCAGCCTCCGAGGGCCTACAAATCTCTAATTACTATGTACTAGGTAGTATGAATACTGATGGTCTTCTCTCGTTTACCCAAGAAGATCTGGCAAAATAGGCAGATACTGTAACGCAATATTTGTAGAGGGGGTAGGAGGGGGTAGGAGGGGGTAGGAGGGGGTAGGAGGGGGTAGGAGGGTATAGGAGGGGGTAGGAGGGGTAGGGAGGGGGGGTACGAGGGGGCCAGGAGGGGGAGGTAGGAGGAGGGGCAAGGAAGGGGGGTAGGAGGGGGGCGGTGGAGGGGGGGGTAGGAGGGGGTAGGAGTGGGTAGGGAGGTCGAAGGACGGGGGTAGGAGGGGGTAGAGGTGGGGTAGGGAGGGGGGATAGGAGGGGAAGGAGAGGGGGTAGGAGGGGGGAAGGAGAGGAGGGGGTAGGAGGGGGTAGGAGGGGGTAGAGGAGGGGAAAAGGAGAGTTTAAAAGGTTACACATTATTTGAAAACAGCAACAAACCAAACTACTAAATTACATGTACGATAAAATACCTTACTTGACTGTGAGTGAATAACAGAAATCACGGCACTTGGGGTTCTGTGATTTTCAAGAATATTTTTGTATAAATCGATTTCCAATTATTACTGGTATTTATTACTTTATAGTAAATATCGTTTAAGTAATCTGTCCAAAGTTTTACAATTATGGATGCTGAGAAAAGCAAGAAAAACTCTGTCCGTTTTCAAACAGCGTCAGGCAGTGGTTCTTATGTTGTTCTTGTGTTTTATAAAATTCAATTTTTCGGGACAATTACAGAATATCTAGCGCAAACCTTTTGCTGGAGGCCTACAATCATTATATACTTTCAAATAAGTAAGATATTTCCTAATAATTCGGTAGTAACTTTTTTTGATATCTGCAAATAGTTTATCCACTAGCTCACAGTTACAAATCACACCCATAACACTGAATGTATATTGAGCTGACGAGCATAAACGGAAATCTGAAAAAATCCTGCAAGATATTTTTTTAAATTTTATTCCTATTTACTAAAGCTTTTTAGGCAGTTTACGTAAGCCGAAATCAACAAGAAATTTTATGACAATTTTTCAACAATGAGTTATCAGAACAAGAAATAATGTCATTCTTTTCTATATTCTTCACACATTTCTTGCCAATTTTTTCAGTCTTTTCCACAAAAGTCTTGAATGTAAAAATCCAATACTTGTTTATTCCTTAAATTGTACACACATTTCTCATTTTCTGTTCCATTAATATTTTTAATTCCCTGATGAATGATAACCAAGTCTTTCTGATGGGTCGCATATATTATAGATCTCCATCAGATGTAACTGGACACTCTGTTCTAAATTACTCTGGCCAGGGTCTTTCTCTCGAAGGAAAACTAAGTAATAGATTATTTTTGGGATGTCAAAAATACCGACATATCAGATTTCTCATCAAATTCCTACTTTTTTGCTTTAATTAAAAAAACAAAAAGTCTTTGGCAACAAGGCAATAAAGAGATCCTTCCAATTTGTTGAAAGGAAAAAGAATTGCTTGGTAAGGTACTAGTGTCGCTATCCAAAGGTCTCTGGTTCCAACACTAAATGCGACCAATCATCAATCAACAAAAAACAGTGACATAGTTGAGGTACTTGTGATGAATCACAATTCCATCGCATTTTCATTACAAGTCATCACAAGTCATCAAAAGCCTATCATAAGTCATCACAATTCCTTCACAAATTATCACAAGCCCACCACAAGTCATCAGACGCCCACCACAAGTCATCGCAAGCCCATCACAAGTCATCACAAGCCCATCACAAGTCATCACAAGCCCATTACAAGTCATCACAAGCCCATCACAGGTCATCGCAAGGTCATCGCAAGCCCATCGCAAGCCCATCACAAGTCATCACAAGTCATCTTAAGCCCCTCACAAGCTATTTATTTTACCGTTCATCCCCTATGACTGACTTCCACACTGTGAAGCAGTCAAACATAATGTCATTTAGAGTGGGTTTTTTTTGTGTTTTTTTTGGGGGGCCTACATGGTCGAAACAATTAAAAACAAGCCGTACGCTACGCCTGATTGCACCTCAATTTCCGCCTCTTCAGTTTTCATCAAGTGACCTCAAGTCAGCCACAAAATACTTCACACTTGATTAAGGCGCATGCTTGCTTGTTCAGTGTCCTTGCAGAATTTATTCCCTAAATTAAATTTGGTCCTCAGTGGCTTGAGCAGTTATTAAGACGTGTCATTCCTGATATTTTATCCCCCACTGTTCTCTTATCCGAAAAAACACCTCTGTCAATTCTTGTTCACATTTCTGACTTTTACAATGGTCAAAATGAGAACATTCTTCAAAAATTATCATAATTTTTTTTATACTTTTCTATTTTTTTCGCTATTTAAAGAAGTTTGCTGTTATTGTCATTTTAAGCAAATTTTTTTTAGTTTCTGAATCATTTCCGTAAGTTATCAGTGCTATTTTCTTAATTTTTTTGGGAAAAGACAAAAAAAAATGGAACAGGCTTTCTAGATAATACCTGTAATTAGAATCTTTATAAAAAAAAACATGCTAAGCAGAAATTCTGAGTACATTTATAAATCTACATCACATGATAACGTGGATGTTATTTGGGGTTATTTTGGTTAACATCTTTTAATTTTTTGAAAACAAATATTAGTTTTGGGCCCAATTTCATCAGTCTGCTATTTATTATAGCACAGACATAATTTGTTAAACTTGTTACCAGCCAAACTGTTTTACAATACATATGAATTGCTCCTGACTGGTCCTTGGCCCATTTTCGCTTAGCATGCAAATCAATATTTCCAGCTAAGCATAATTGGGTGCATGCAGCTTTTCAGTGTGGAGTAATCAAGGATGGATTGTATAAATGGCTCCAATTGGTATCAATCAACACCCGTACATATACAGAGTGTGTGTTTATATTAATCTGAATGGCAGTAGATGAATAGTCTAGAATACACTATAATCACTCAGTCATTTCACCGCGTTTCATCACATCATCAGGACAGTGTTTATCTTGGTTTCCTTGGCATGAACAGACTAAGATTATTTCTATTCCCCCTGGATGAGCAGCCATCCAAATAACAGGTTACTCCCTAGCTATAATACTCCTACCAGTATACTCCCGGGTGGAGAGATGCAAGTGTGGTAAAGTGGCCTGCCCAAGGGCAATATGCATGCATGGCAACAGGATTTAAACCTCTGACACTCTGATCACAAGTCACAAGTCACAAGTCATTAAACTGTATTAATCCCTCAAATGCTAAATTTTTTCCCCTAAAACCTACTTTTGATGGTCTAAATAAAATTATAAAAGTGAACAGCTTTTTATAAATCAAATAAAGACAATCTATCCAACCAGTTCTAGTAAACAACGCGAAATCTTCTAGACACTTAATATCTCCCGGCAATATTTGTCTTTCGTCTCTCCCTGAACATTCATCAACTGATACCCATCGGCGATTAGATCTCACCACTCTGACAAAGTTTCTCCAAACACTATCTCAGAAAGGAAGACAAGCTATTTACACAAAGCCCCCCCCCCCCCCCCCCCCCCCCCCTCCTCCTCCAGATTAAGCTCTTGCAGACAACTCTGCCAATCAGTCTAGGTCTCAGCTACAAACTACAAACCAAACAAGTACAGAAATAAACAGTACATTTAAAACAAAATCTAAACTGACATTTTTGGCCAGAGTTCTGATGGGGTGAAAATCGTCATGAAGTGCATGCTGAGAATAAGACGACTGTTTAGAGAGCCAGGTGCAAAGGTGAAGTAGCCGATATTTTGTGTGTTACTGAGCGTCGCAACTAAAACAAAAACTAAAAAATAATCGCTGACCAGCTGTTCAATCGCGATACAAAATTTGATTAAAAAATACAAATACAGACGCTAGCAGTAGGCCTGACTTTTCTAAAGTGCAGCTCTTTGGAACGCGCGACTAGCCTGGGATGTTTGCGTATGACAATACCCTACCTGGCAACCAAATATAATTTGGTTTATCACATTAATGCAACATCAACAATCAGCATACAATAAATACATTTTGTTTGCAGTAGAGATTTCGTCTTGCAAACAAAGCGTTGGCGCAGTGTGTAGTCACACAAATTGGAAATTACATCAATATTTTTGTAACAAATATGCTGCTGTCCAACATAAAGAACTGAACATTTCTCTCCGTGTTTGGAGAACAAATTA
Source organism: Crossaster papposus (assembly GCA_037893245.1). NCBI lineage: Eukaryota > Metazoa > Echinodermata > Asteroidea > Velatida > Solasteridae > Crossaster > Crossaster papposus. Next base: position 88,444 of record JBAIAA010000789.1, on the reverse strand, counting down.
GATTTAATGGATGCAAGAACTGTTCCTGAACAAAATATTATCAAATAAGAAGTGAGTTGGCATCGGTCGGTCGTGAATCGACATGAACAGGACAAAGAAGTATGTATACTTTTTCTCCCTAAACAAACTAATGTTTCTGTAAACTAAATAGTTCCATGTTTAATCATGGAGGTAGAATGGCTTTAATGAAAGGTTTGATTAATGTTCTCCAACCATCATTACAGGTTTTTAACAATAGGTAAACAATAGTCACTTGCACACAGGCAAATTTCAGTCCGGCTCTTGGGTTCAAATTGGCTGTGCCGCCCGGCAAAATTTGTTTTTTTAATCAAATTATGGGCACAAAAGAAAGAGAGGAGATACAAAGTCACGTTAATCATGTTCATGTAGTAATTAATTTTATTAACTTAGCTAGACTTTCACAGAAACATGCAAAAATGAACTGGACCCCGGCCGTGAGCTCCGCTCGCTGCGCTGGCAACGCTTCGCAATCTGATAATTTACCCGGCACTAAAAAAGGTCCTAGCTAGAACCCTGCACACAGGTGTCTAAAATATTCGTGTAGATTCTGCGGTAAATTATGCAAAACAAGACTGTATCTTAATCTTAATAATCTGACCATTCAGAGGGTGCCTTCTATCGCGTCTCGGTAAACCCTTTGTTGTATTAATTACAAAAAACATGGCAGCCAAATTGACCAATAGTCCACATTTCTGATCAACATGACGTCACAATTTCTAGAGTTGACTCAGATTGGCTGACACATGGGCTGGCATAACATTTGGAACAATGAGAGGTACTTATATCTAACGCAATCATTTTGCTGGATGCTTACAATCATTATTTATTTTCAAATAAGTAAGATATTTCTTAATAATGCGGTAGTAACATTTGTTGATATCTGCGAATGGTGTATCCTACCTTTAACACTTCTTACAACCTTAAAGTGACTGAGAAATTCCATAGAGGGAAATGGTTTTTGCAAAGTTTACCAACCAAAATTCATCCATATTTAATCAATTTCAATAATTGGGGATTTGTAATACTTGTGCATGGAAGTATTTTTGTAGTTGAGTATTAATGCTTTACAGTTCGAGTACCGCTACAGTACAAGTTCCTTTTCTTATATTTAAATTTAAACATTTTTTTAACCAGTTTGCGCCGGGATTATTTTAACATCACCGAGCTGAGGGGCGGGATTAATTTTAACGAAACTTGATCCGAAGCGGGTTAAGGTCGATAGTGCCGGGAAGCACACCCACGCATTTCCGGCCTTGCTCACTGCTGACAGACATTCCCGGCCTTGCTCGTGACGTGTTTATGCGTCATCTGTTTTGAATTTGGGGAAAACTTTGCATTTATATACGTCATCCGGCGAGAACTGGTTAAAGTATAAACTGAACAAAAATACAATTGAAAGGTACTCACGGAATACTTCTGTGGAATAAAATGTCAACTTCTATTTTCCCGGCGCTCTCCAATACACAGTAACTGGACGAAGCAAATGTAAACTTGCCAAGCAAGTCCTCTGAACAAAATAATAACAAAACAACATTTTCAGGACAATTTGTGAAATACTAAAGCAGAAAAATAGTGCGTCTGAGGAATGCTTGGAATGTCTAGGGTCTGTGCATGGTCTGTGTGCCAATCAGTGATAATCACTGTGATGAAATTGAGGACCCCATATTATCTTCCTTTGTTTGTACATAAGTTACATACACACATTTGAATCAGGGAGTCTATTGTCCTCGATTGTTAAAGTTCTCCAATTGAATGCAGAAACAAGCTCGCAAGTACAAAATCTATAAAACTTATTCTTGCCAACATTCAAGACAAAATCTAACCTGTGATGGGCATCTCAGAGTTGTCATCTTGTGTCGTTCGAACCTTATCAACCAGCTCCATGAGACGAGGTTGATTCACGGAGCAGGGCTTACTGTAACCGTTGACTCGCTTCTTACCCCCGAGGATTGAACGGACCGCGGCGTGCCGAAACCTAACCACAAAAATGAGAAGACAATTAATAAGTTTGCACAGAATTCGCACAGAATTCACATTGGTTTTTTTTAATATAGTTTTTTAGGTTTTTTAGTTTCAAATTCGGAAATACAAAAATTTAAAGATTTTTGTAAACTTTGTTTCTGATTGAAACAACGCAGGCCCGTACGCAGGATTTTTTATGGGGGGGTGCGAATTTGTACTGATGGGACCAAAAATGAAACCAAAAATTTTCTGGCCAGTATCGTTATTTTTACATCAAAATACCATTAGTTACCCCTGAAAATGTGGACCTTTTGGTAATTTGGGGGGCAAATTTGTACTGATGGGACCAAAAATTGGACCAAAATTTTTCGTGTGCCTGCAGTACAGTTATTTCTACATCAAAATACCATTATTTATCCGGAAAATGTGAACCTTTTAGTAATTTGGGGGGGTGCGTACGCACCCGTCGCACGCCCCCCCCCCCCCCCCCCCTGCGTACGGGCCTGCAACGTCACAATTTCTATAGTCAATTCCAATTGCCAGGTGCGCAGGTTGCATACAATTTGCATTGCCCACAGATATCCAATATCGATTTAAGGAGTGGGCTCCGTTGAACAATGGCTATGTTTTGCAAGGCATCTTTCTAATTTGCAGATGCCATACTTTTCTCATTAACACACAAAAACACAAAAAACAAAGCCATTGCGAGTCATGCGAGTCATTAGCGCTGGAATTAATTGTGGTGGCATAAAGAACAGCCATGGTTACCGTGGCAACGCTGTCAAAGAGTAATGAAGCGTTTCAAGGCTAAATTAATGGATTCCTCTAGACACTAATGTAACAATAATGGCGATATTAATGATGGGGCTCTCCAGAGGTTTGCTTAAATATATCTTAATCAAAGGATGGACACGCATGAAGAAACCTATCCCCACTCAGTGGACACTTTCAAGTACGGCATTTAAGATGGCTAGTCATGCACACGAAGCGAGGCTGCAAATTTAAACAAAATATTAAATCTCAGAGATTGATATTTTTGCAGAAAATTAGGTCCAATTTACTCAAACACTAGGTTTTCTGTCTGCATCAAAATACAGTTCAGTTTCTAGAAATGTTTTCTGCAACAGTAAAAACTGATGAAGAAAGATGAAGAAAGAGGAACGAGAAACAAAGTTTCCGTGGGCGGGGACGGGATTAGAAGATTTTAGACAGCTCAGACTAAGGATAAATAAACAGACTCTGCAAACGAAGAGATTCAGAGTGTTTTTGTTTCTCTCTTCTCATCTTACGAAAACAATGGTACCGTGTCTTACTAACAAGGAACCTATTAAAATAACTACCTCACTCATCTTGGTGTTCGATGGCAATCTAAAAAAATTTAAACTTAATGGGAATTGAATGCTGGTGTTTTTTTATTCTGTCAATTACGGACGGACCTCGGCATAATTTAAGATGGTGCAAAAGCCGTAAAAAAAAATTGCAGCAAGTTGCTCAAGACAAGATGTGACGGATTTTAACTTTTAACAATAACACCTTTGTGTTATAACAGATGTATTATATTCAGTGGTCCCGGAGTGTGGTGGCGTCTCTTGGGAGTTGAGACGCTTATTCTTTGTAGTGTGTGTTTATCAGCCAACTCAGCTTGGATGACGTGTTTACATCGTATCGAAGCGAGATCACGCAGTGTGCATTACCAAATATGGCTTAATTATGCAAAATAAAAGATCAAGCGCATGCAAATTAGGTATGGAAAGACTTCTAGCCAATGAGAAGTGTTGCCTCTCGTAAGGACGCTGGTGTTATCAGCAGGAACTGTACACTCTGGTACCATCTTGGTGCGTGTTTCTTATTTGAGTCCGAGTAAAACTTGGTTGCAACAATATTCTTAATATTTTCAAATGCAACTTGCTTGACTATTCATTGCATTATAAATTAAAGTTCAATTTAATAACCAATCTTCAATTTTATTTTAATTGTGATCGGCAAATTTTAGGAGTGTACAAACTGAACCAAATACAGCCACCTCTCTACGTAAACGAACAAATAAATGTTACATTTTGACAACAAAAACAACAACAACAACAACAATATTTCTGATTCCCATTCTGGTATAAGCTCTTTACGTTAGAATTTAATTTTAACAAATGAACCATTGTAGGCCTTTTGTGTACATGTATGACAGGGTCCAAATACATACATATATTGCAATGGAATAAAAAGAAAAAGATAATTTACCGGTTTCTGCTACTGCTGTTAATCGGATGTGGAGGGGTGAAAAGCATCATTGTTATATATAAAGAAAAAAAGCAACAGAAGAAGTGTTTTAGTTCAAAGACACAATCGGTGATAACATTTTAAACCAAATTTATTAATAATCGGTTTAAATGCCACTGTTTGGTTTCGATTTTAAAAACTGAATGATACAAAACCATGAAACTAAACAAAAATTAACCCTTCTATTTTTTGTGATATGGCTTTTAAAAAAAATTACAAAACCCCCAATTTTCTCCATGGTCTCTGATTGTAACTGCATTTGATAATAGTTTATTTTGCCTGCCCATTTGACTTATAAAAGAGTTCTCATCCATTATTTTCCACATTGTGTTGTTGTAAAAACCCATGTGGTGACTGAATCCTGCAAAACCTCCTATAGTCAATTGGAAGGCATTTCATGCGGCACCTCTCTCTCATCACTCCTTGTTGTCATGATTGTCAGCTGGATGAGAACTTCCGGTTAAATCAAAGAAGGGTTCACCATTATAAAAGAACTGTCTTGTCAAAAGGTTGCAGCACCAAAGGTTAACAGTTCATCCAAGCGACCATGAGAGCATTATTTGGCCATTCAGCTAGCGCAATAATCAAATAATATTGCCATAATTACATTTTCCCATACTTACTTTGAGCTAGGCATACATGTACAAAGGGTGCGTTCGTTTAGCTCACCCGAGTCAACACAGGTTAAACCTGGTGACGGTCAATCGTTTAGCTTTGACATCATACTCAGGGCTCACCCTAGTCAAAATGGGTTAGCCCCTGGTCAATCGTTTAGCTTTGACATCATACTCAGGGCTCACCCTAGTCAACATGGGTTAGCCCCTGGTCAATCGTTTAGCTTTGACATCATACTCAGGGCTCACCCTAGTCAACATGGGTTAGCCCCTGGTCAATCGTTTAGCTCCGACATCATACTCAGGGCTCACCCTAGTCAACATGGGTTAGCCCCTGGTCAATCGTTTAGCTTTGACATCATACTCAGGGCTCACCCTAGTCAACATGGGTTAGCCCCTGGTCAATCGTTTAGCTTTGACATCATACTCAGGGCTCACCCTAGTCAACATGGGTTAGCCCCTGGTCAATCGTTTAGCTTTGACATCATACTCAGGGCTCACCCTAGTCAACATGGGTTAGCCCCTGGTCAATCGTTTAGCTTTGACATCATACTCAGGGCTCACCCTAGTCAACATGGGTTAGCCCCTGGTCAATCGTTTAGCTTTGACATCATACTCAGGGCTCACCCTAGTCAACATGGGTTAGCCCCTGGTCAATCGTTTAGCTTTGACATCATACTCAGGGCTCACCCTAGTCAACATGGGTTAGCCCCTGGTCAATCGTTTAGCTTTTACATCATACTCAGGGCTCACCCGTGTCAGCCACCATAGACCCTGCTCAGAGAGCACGCATGGGTTGTTCATTGTAAGCAACAGACAAATATGGGCTGAGGATAACTTCAAGTTCTAGTACGCTCACGAATAAACTTTATTTGAAGTCTAAACATAATTGATAACTGATGAACTATCATTAATTGTGACTTATGTTGTACTAATGGCTACGGCAGCGGCCACAAACATGTTAAGATTGTGATGGCCTACGTTTGAGCGTTTGTTTAACACAGCTCTCATGGCTAACCCGTCTGGGTTTATACCCGAGTACCGGTAGATCTGGTTGAGCTACTCGAACGCACCCAAAGAAAACAAATGAAATTAGTGTCAGTCAAGGTTGTTCAACTCTTGTGCATTCAATTAAGAAAAACAACAATTATGTATTGATATCTGTGTTTGTGAATTTTGATTGGAAGCTTTGTTAAATTGTGAATTGTGATTGGAGAAGGGACTGGGGAGGGGGTGGGGGGGGGCTTGCATGTATGTCTGTGCAACACTGATAAACAGAAATCAATGATGATGACAAAAAAAGTCAAAATATCAACAAGAAAATTGTGTAGATATGATACAAATAGTTTTCTTCTTAAAATTATGGGAGATATTTGAAAGGATTAGAAGTTGCTGAGCTAGTACATGTAGGCTATGTGTCAATGGATCTAGTTTTGTCACAATAAAAATAGTCCTATCCTTGTGTCAAAATTATATGTCCATACAGCTAGAAATAGCCAGGGATCTACTCGAGTCCATCACAAGTCCCTGCAAGTCCTTGCAAGTCACTGCAAGTCCCTGCAAGTCCATCACAAGTCCATCAGTTCTAATTCACATCACAAGCTATTCAAATCAGCTTTGACAAAGGCATTCCTTTGTCATTGTTCATCTAGTTACTTGTGACTGCCTTTATGAAGGGACTTGTGACTGGCTTCACGAAAGGACTTGTGAAAGGACTTGCAGGGACTCGACTACAACCCTGGAAATAGCACACAAGGGATGCGACTACAGCTGATTCCCATAGAATTGTGTGTAATTTCCAGCCATAGGCAAATTACCTTGCTCTTGCTAGTCGACACCTATCATCATCTGATCTCTCCATCCTACCATCGTCCGGGGCGGCCTCCAAATCTTTTAAGGCTCTGCCCGGTAAAAAAATGAACAATCCAAGATTTTGTAATCAGCAAAATAAACCAAGAAAAAGAAGGTTGTTTTTAAGCATCTCCGACATTTCCACGAGAGCCGTTATGTTTTTTTGTATAGCATCCACAGGATTTTTATAAACCAATTCGTGCAACCAACAGTAAACTTCACAGACCTGTATTTGAGTCACTAAACACTGTTTGGTTCTAGTGCATTTCTCTTGTCATGATGCCAATTAAGTCCATTAATGTAATCCCCCAACATAGCAACATTGCTATATAACACAAGAATGCAAGGAAGTTTCCATCAAATCATTTTCCAGACATATTGATCTCCACCTACGTAGTTTTATCATATAACTATATTTAAGTGTATTTTTTGTTTTTTTAGCAATAATGTATTCACACTCACGTTCCAAGCATACGCTCGAGGGAGGGATACATAATTACCCACTGCAAGTTAAGCAGGTTCATTTGACACATGCATGCATAAAACCCAGGCATAAAAGACAATTATTTCAACTCAAGCGCAAATAAACACAGGGTTTAGAATCAGCAAATGAGATTACACAAATGAGTACCGGTACATGTCCTTAAGTGTCGACTTTTGACCTATAAGTTTGGATTACGTTTTTGTGATGAACTGACTTTCAAACACGCCAGTGCATATATGACAACAAGCTATAGCTCCAGGAAAATCCAAAATACTACATATGTCTAACAATTAGGTGCGATTGTTTTTTTTTACTTATAGTCCATGTTTAAAGGCATGAGCTAGATAACAATTTGTGACTAACTTTTTTCCTTTTTAAAATCAAATAAGTTAAGAGGACCTAATATTTCGATCTTAACAAGATCTTCTTTATGAGACAAAATGGCTGTGTACAAGAAACAAACATATAGTTTTTCCTTTTTGTTTGTTTGCTAAAAAGGTTACAATGCAAGAATATAATACATGACAGCCCATTTATAAACGTGAGAAAGCCAGTGCTGACATATTTACTGGTACTTGAATCTTTTTAAAAATGGCCATTTATTACATACGTAGCACTTTCAACAGAGAAAAATGTGACCCAGCACGAGTAAATGAGACACTTTGAGTCAAAAATAAAATTTGAGATTTTGATTTCATCATTTAAAGCTAAACAAGCTTTAAATGATGAAATCAAAATCTCAATTTTCATTTTTGCCTCAAAGTGTCTCATTTACTCGTGCTGGGTCACAAATATGTTATTACTGAGACCAGACATTGTAAATGTACAGCTCTTGAGTTGACAACTTGAAGCACACTTTCCTATTTTTCAAGCACAAATGTATCATTCTAAAATACATCCACCATACAGTACACACCTTGCTGATCCTAATGCTCACAAGTCGGGTTTGTTTTGCCGAGACCGATTACATTTTATAATGGGTCACATGATAGTGGGTCACATGATGGTGAAGTCACATGACAACGAAGTCACATGATGACAAAACTGTCAACTTTAATTAAAATCAAATAAGTTAAGAGGGCCTAATATTTCGATCTTATAACAAGATCTTCAGAGAGTAAATGGCTGTGTACAAGAAACAAACAAGAAGATCTTGTTAAGATCGAAATATTAGGCTAGCTCTCTTAAAACTTATTTGATTTGTATATTTCAGGTCATTCCAGCCAGTAAGCAGTTTGCAGCAGTATTAATCTTATTCAACTTTAATTAAAGAGAATTTCTTTTCGTTTTTTTGTAAAATCGTGTGAAATTGGAGCGCGCCACCCTTGCATACCTTTCCAGTGATCCAAAACCGGTAAAATCAAATGAAATGAAAACAATGAAACATGTTTGATTTCATTTGGTTGCCCATTCCATGTCCAGTTTATAGGAAAGGTATTCACCGGGCCGGGCTGAACAAAATTACAATGTTTGCCCTCACACGTGTATGTGACACGTACTGATCTTACACCTGGTTAGGTATTGAGGTGGGAGATAGGCCTCATAATGCATAATGCATTATATGTCCTCCCCCCCCCCCCCCCCCCCCCCCCCCCCCCTCGACCCACACCTCAATTTTGGTTTAAACAAATCCTGAAATGGACATCCGTTCTTTGGATATTTCTTGATATTGATATATGCACTACAATTTGATCTTCTGCAAGGAATGTGCATGCATTTGACAGCACCTCCCCCCCCCCCCCAAACAAAAAATTCACTGTAACATTTTTTATTTCACTGTTGGGGGAGGGGGGTGGGGGTGTAAAATATCTATGGAATAAAGTTGAACTTACTGCATGTTGTTGGATCTTTCGTCGGTTGTTGCTTTCAGGTTCATTTGACTGCAAGAAAAAACGTTTATCATTTATAAAATTGGTAAAACTTTTAGTGTTTTCTTGTGAGACACTTTATTACGGACGTACAAATTCACAAATCATCTTGCCCATTTTTGGTACAAATATTATCAAACTGTCTATTGGCATTATTGTACATAAACCTATTTTTCTTTCAAAAAAACACATTAATTCATAAAATCCATAATTTTATCCCCCGTTTATGATAAGTTAAATGCAGTTCTGATAGATATTCACATTTTCAGTTATATTTACTTTGACGTGAAATTTTTGCACGAGTTAAACAAATATTTCAAATTACATTTCGTGATTAATAACAGTTGGAGGTGAAAAAATATTTCCCCGTTCTTACTAAACAAGCAAACCTAAAGACAAAAACAAAATCAAAATTATAAATGAGATTTGGTGGACCAGGTTTATTCCACTTGCCTTCGTGGAAATGAACGGGTTTCGTGCGTCGACACGGAACGCAAAGACCACAAATTGAATCACTGCTGTAGCCGAGTTGATACATATCAACACATACTACTAACAAAGAGACGACCGAAGAGTTTTATTGGAGTCAGGAGAATTGGTTTTTGTCTAGGGTTCGTCTTAATTTGTTTAGCGTTAGGGGATGCGTATTGCTCAATTGTAAAATGCCAAGGTCGAGGTTGTCATAATATTATCAGAGGAATATTATTGGCGTAAATGTCCACATGCACAAAGCACTGTTTTGTTTATATTCATGTTCAGGTATTTTGTTTGTTATAGCGACCATTGTTTTAGCTACACATTGGAATCAGATAGAGGGAGAAATTAAACAAAAAATAAACTGAATGTACTCATTGTTTATATTTAAATATTAGGAAACAATTATCTTGGGGTGGGGTGGGGTGGGGTGGGGTGGGGTGGGGTGGGGTGGGGTGGGGTGGGGTGGGGTGGGGTGGGGTGGGGTGGGGTGGGGTGGGGTGGGGTGGGGTGGGGTGGGGTGGGGTGGGGTGGGGTGGGGTGGATCCTCACACTGTTATTCGCTAAATAATTATTTTCCATTGTCGCTTGTGAGAATCCCGCTATTTTGTTTTCATAAACCCTGATTCCGTGTTTGATGGTACAGAACAATCCTAAAAAACAATTCCCAGAGTATTTACTCAATGGATTAGTGAGCCGTTGCTATGGTTACCTTTGTGATCTTTCGGCTTCCAAGGTTGCGAGTCGCGGCGAGGGACCGTGAAGCCCGAGATGTTTCTTCACATTACCGTTCACCACTCGGATGTTCTGATGATATTAAAAAAAAAGGGGAAATAATAAAATTAATCCACACAGATAACATTTTGTTCCACTCTGTCATCTTTATGTTGGTTTCTCAAATCCTTTCAGGATTAAAATGCTGATTTTTCCAGTAGGCAAAATCGATGAGATACCATGCCAGCAAATATAATTCACAATTCCTGGGAAAAAAAATATTTGCATTATCAAGCCTATTTTCTTTAAGATGACTGGATGTTGCCTAAAGTTGAACCCAGAATGTGTTGCTTTCAAAAAGCTAGAAAAATAAGTAGCACTCCGGGTGAATCAAGTAAATTATTTCACACACACAGACAAATAACAAATTATAATTTAGTTTTTTGATTGTATTCAAAGCATTAGCCTGTTATTGCAAATTATAAATTTCTGCACATTACAAAGCAAAAATTCATTACAATGTATATTTATATTTCATTTTTGTAACAAAAATTAAAAACAAAGTTAAAATAGGAAAACAATTTACATTGTGGTCCATAAATCAATGAGAAAAGGATGAAAGTCATTATTATTATTAAGCACCCCCCCCCCCCCCCCTAGTAAAAGATAACCATCATCTGTTTTTTGGATAATTGGACAGGTCTCATCGTTGTGAGAGGTCGTTTTCTGCATACAACGTATTTTAATTAACATGGGAATGATCAGCATTACGTGACAAAATATCCAGTGACGGCAAGACCGTTATTGATCAGGCCGCATCAATTTCAACAATCCCCCCCAAAATTCCAAAATTCCTAAATATTAAAATCAAACCAATTTAAAATGATGTGTATCTACATGTACAATGTATATTTGTCAAGTGATGACATTTCTATAATTTTCTGGGTAAAAACACAATCTCTTTGTTCATATTCTGTCTAGAAAGGATATTGATAACCCTACCGAACACAAACGATATCCACTATGAACCCGGCTTACTCAGACAACCATCAAAGTAAATAATGTAAATCTTGTTTGTTCTCACTCCTCCGGTTTCCCTTTGTCTATTGTCTATTGTCCTGCCCCCCCCCCCCCCCCCCCCCTCCACATTTCTCCTATTAACACTCCTTTGTTAGTTCTTTCTTTGATCCTACCCACATTGACCTTTCCCTTTAATCCATCAGCCTAATCCTCCTTTTGTTGTTCCACTGGACCCTGTACCTGTATTTTCTTTTGTGTTTCTCCCGCCAACCATGATGTGCATCAGGGTGTATGTTGCCATATGTTTGTTTTTCTTGTACACAGTCATTATTGTCTCTGAAGAAGATCTTGTTAAGATCGAAATATTAGGCCCTCTTAACTTATTTGATTTAAATAATGTTATCTTAGAATGCTTTTACACATGATTTACAATATTCAGTGCAAATGTCTTCCCCTGAATGGAAATTTTCACCCATCACAGAAAGGAAAGTGTAACTAATTGTAACGATGCATTATACCCAGGTACATATGAGCATGCATTCAATGTGAAAGTCACTAAACACTAATTAGCATGGTCACCATTAACACTAATTATCATGAAGTGTTTTCAATTTTTGAAAAACCTAGCAGTTATGTAGACTCCTTTATTACGTGGCAAACAATAAATATATTTATATATGGCCTCTTTTGTTGGTTTAAAGACTTGGTTTAAAAAAATAACTATACTTATACCATGGAACTGAGGCAGAAGCGACAAATTCATTGAGCCTAAAATTAGGGTAGAAAGGTATGGCAAAAGTACTATCCATACCTCACCACTCAATATGCATACTTGACCATTGAGAGCATTGAAAAACACATGAGATACATTGTGGTATATTGTTTTAATGAATTTTGTATCACGTTTGATAACATTTTTTACAAATGTAATTTGTATTTTAATAGTACATTCTTAAGCTTTTTAAACATTTTGCGATAATTTTTATTTTTCCCTTTTATTTTACTGTATATTTTACTGTACATCGAACCGCAATTCGACCTAATAAAAATATATAAAAATATATAAAAATGTAAGTAAATATCTTCTTCTTTTTTCTTTTTTTTAATCAAGCTAATTGGTTTTTGAAAATTTAAGAGGCATTCAAAACGTCAACGCCAAAACTACGAAATGTTTAATAAAAACCTAACTTGACTACAATGTATTTGTGTGGATAATTCTCCTTTGCTGCTCAAACGATTACAATGCGCAACTGACAAATGGTATTGTATTTATTATACGGCTGTGACACATCAGACACATGTCCTGACCAAACACTAAAAGTCAATACCGGTATGTCACATTTATACTCGTTTTATCAAAGCTGTTTAATTTTCATTTGTACACCAGCGCTTCATAATTTACAAAGCCAAGCCAATACCAACAATGTCCTTTTGCATTCAACTGTTTGTTGGGCACACAGAACCTAACTTATTTTTTCCCCTATATTGGAAATTGGTCAAACAAGACTCGTGTGAAAGATCAATTTGTACAGTTCGGGCAATCTAGCCGCTTCAATATAGCAGAATTATTGTCAATATAGAAATGTCAAAACTCAGTGCAATGATTTTGTAGACTTTTTTAAAAGTCTACAAAATCATTAAAAGGGTAAAAGTCTCACATGGGAATTCTACAAATTACAATTGAAGGGTTCAATCAAACGAAAACTTGAAGTTAGAAAACAGATATTACCCGGTAAATGATTTCTCCCTCTCTGGCTGAAAAATGCCGCAAAACCATCCTAGCAGTCCAAATCAATCAAATGAGTGTTCCAGTGCTAAGCACCTAAATCTTGACAGTAGATGAATTATAAGCCATTTGACAAAACTATATCCCTGACAAATTAGCCTGGCTTCTCCGTGAGTATTAAACCAAACGATACAAAATGGCCGCCAGACAATTGATCACTAGCATCTTTCTTGCTCTTCCCAGGCATGACATAATTTGTCCTGTTTTGCGGGCAGCTCCAATTCCTCCCAGGAGAATTCTAACGTAGCTTTCAGACAACTTTGTCTCGTGATGTACAAATTTGATGTGACGCATATGACCTAAAAAAACATCCGGAAAATTTGATCTTTCAGAGAAAATGTAATTATGTTCGGTTTTGTGTGTGTGGCCAAATTATTTATGTTTTTATCAAACCACACGCATAGCAAAAGAATGGTTAATGTGTAATACCTATTACTAGTGTTTTCTGTTTTTCTTTTCTCAAATATTTAAAGGCTCTAAACATACATGAGGTATTTTATAGAGAGGCTATCTTAAACAAAAACACATAAACTTAAACTTTAAGACCGCCCACTACAACTACAAAGGTGGTTTAAATTGTTGACGTCATAAACCAACATTTCTGGGGAGAAAAATTTGAAAATGGAAGCGTACTATTTTTGTAAATCAAGGTAAAAAGACATTTTGTTACGACATTTTTTAACGCTTCATGTAACAATTTTGGTTTTATTTTATGAAATGGAGGCCATTAATTCACATAACTTCAAAATGATGCATGATGCACCACTTTTTCAGATAAAATTACCTGTTTTAAAGTTTGGAAGTCGTGCTAATTAGACCAAAGTTCCTTAAGTGTACATATCAAAATCTAACAAGCTAAATAACATTTTCCAAGTAATCCATTTAACTTTAAAATCCAGCCCCAAAAGAATGCCTTGATGAAACAGGGGTTTCATTTAAGACAGCTGGTGGATTATCATAAATATGGACCTGAATGATGATACTTTTAGCAATTATAATTGTCTCTCCAACATATATTCTTTCCTCTCATGACTCATTGTGCCAATTATACCCCTGGCAGTCTGTACTAAACCATGGTGATAGAAACCAAATGATTCAAGTCGCTTCTGGCATACTTGTAAATGCATCTCTCCCACCAGAAGCGGAATAAATGGAAACATTTGGCAGAAGTAATTCGGTGAAAATCACCTCTGGGAGATAATCCACGCTAATGGAAAATGTTATTGTCACCGGTAAATGCTTTTTTTTGTTAAATTAAACTACGGTTGTACAGTTTATTATAAGAATGCCTTGGCCACTGAAAGAAAAAAATAGGTTAGGGACAAGGTCACGGTCAAATGTCCACAGCCTTGTTCTATTTATCCCATTTATAAAATGGATACTTATAAGTGCACATTTTGTCACTGGCAATGCTAGCAGTTTTTGAAGCAATGCAAAGCCAATTATGTATCATGTTGGTAGTGTCAAAAGCTTGCATTCAACTGGCAAATACTGTTGGCTTTTATTTAAATTGTAAAATTTAAAAGGGTCCCGAGCATAAACCAGGTCCTTTAGGCTTCAGTAAGAACTGAGAATCTGTGTGTAGAAGATCTCATGAACCAAGGAACTTGCTGGATAGACTGTAGTAGTTACAGCGTAAATTGCTTGATGCTAATTTTATTTTTACTTACAAACTTCCCTATATTTTTATTGGTCTTTATTCTTAGACCCTTTTAATGTTTATACATACATTTTTTTAAAATAATGTGTACATTTTGATGTAATTCAGCCCCTGGGCTGCCATGTCAATTTTTGTATCAATAAACCATTTATAATAATAATAAAATAGTTTGTATTACTAATTCGCTTTACAGATGTTTGCTCTTAGAATGGTTCTTTCTCAAAGTCAAAACGAACTAGGAATGTTTTAAACAAACATCTAGTAAGAACTGAAAAAACCTTTCCTAAGAACTTTCAAGAAGTAAGAACTTGGCCACCCTAACTCTGTGAGGTGTGTGCAAATTGATATTAAAATTGGGGGATTCAGGACTGTCCAAACCCAAGTTTACTCAACTTTTGTCTAAGTGGGTGGGGTATTCAGCTCATTTGGGTTTGTTGAACATTTTAAAGAAGAAATTCTAGGAAGAACCAAGAACATTTGTAAACAACTTTTGTAAGAACAAAGAACTTTACACCTTTTTTTACTCACCATACATTTCACCATGCCTGACTTTAACTCCATCCACTTTAGGTAGTGCAACTTTTAGTCAAAAATAATAATAAACCTACTGGTACAAAGAATTAACAAAACATAATAGAAAGAACTGACAAACATCTTTGAAGAAAGTTCTTTGTATAGAACTAATGTTGTACTCACCATTTGGCTGCCCTGCTGGGGATCGGTTCCGCCCACTTTATGTCGCTTGATCCACCACCCGTTATCTTGGCAGTAAGCATTTATAACAAGAAGGGGAAAGTACAACAAAGTGACCCAAGCCTCCCAAATCTCAACCTCCCCTGGCGAGTTCCACACCACAACGATCAAGATCCAAATATAGGCAAAGATGGACCAAATCGAAGTCACCATGAACACGCCAAACTCCTTGACTGTCTTGACGTCGGGCGAAGGCACACTGGAGATACATATGGCGGTGATGATAAGAAGATTGAAAGCAGCACTGCCGATGATGGTAAACGTTCCAAGACTGTCTTGGGGGTTGTTAGGGTCGTAATCGGGCAGATGCTGGCATGTCTCTACGATATTCAATAGGATCTCAGGGGCACTGCTCCCTAACGCCATGAGAGTTAAATTGGCGACAGTTTCATTCCAGATCAGAA
The DNA here is from genome assembly GCA_037893245.1 of Crossaster papposus. Classification (NCBI taxonomy): domain Eukaryota; kingdom Metazoa; phylum Echinodermata; class Asteroidea; order Velatida; family Solasteridae; genus Crossaster; species Crossaster papposus. The sequence goes on along the minus strand of JBAIAA010000789.1, from coordinate 72,559 downwards.
CCTCTTTCTCCACATGCTTTTTGGTCTCTGCATCCCAGCGGAGTATCTTCCGTTTCTTACTCGTGATCATCTCGATGCTACACATGAAGATGTCGCTCACGATGGCAATGCCGACAAAAATATACAACATGGCCGTGATGTAAATTAAACCACGGAGAGGAATCGACCAGAGGTTTTCAGCCGGTAACAGCAACCAGCTCTGACAGGGCTGTTGGTTCGAGGGTACGTATTCCACCACATAGCCATTGCTATAGTTTGTGTAGTGGTTTATCAGTGTCCCTGACTGATTATTTCCCATCTTGGACCAGCTAAAACATGAAGACAGAAAAAAAAGGATTAATTTGAATAGATAAGTCCCAATATCAACCAAGGACCACATACATTAAATCCAAGAAGTCTAACAATTAGAAAGAGAGTTCATCACAGAGTTGGAAATTGAGAATTTATATTAACAACAAAATTGTTTTAGCTTCATATTATTTTTTTATCTAACGAAATTACAAAAATATTATCTTATTAAGATGTACTTTAAAATTAATCTTTTAATCGTTTTTCTTAAAAAAACAACATTTTGAAGCATATAATTATGGAGATTAACAAATTAATATAGTGTACAAGAAACAAACATATATAGGGCAACATACAGCATGATGCACATCATGAAAGCTGAAGAAACACAAAAGAAAAAGCACAGATTACAATGGAACAAACAACAAAAGGATTAGGCTGAGGGATTAAAGGGTGAGGTCAGTGTGGGTAGGATCAAAGGCAGGGTAAGAACAAAAGCAGAAGGGGTTAAACCACAAGGAAGGGGGTCCAGGATGGAGATCAAAAGGAAGAACTAACAAAGATATTAGGCCCTCTTAACTTATTTGATTTGTATATTTCAGGTCATTCCAGCCAGTAAGCAGTTTGCAGCAGTATTAATCTTATTCAAATTAATATAGTAGTTCATGCAAACAATTATTTAAGAAAGCTTTTTTTAAACTCTATAATTAATTTCTCATGCTTGACAAGAATATAGTATTCTCCCGCTAAATATAGACTTTAAAAAAATATATAACATTGGCAGAAATTGACAAAAAAACACACATTACATTATTCAGACCTCAATAATGACTAATCTAAATAACTGTATTTAATACAAAAATCTGTTTTTACAAGTTGTACTGTAAAAATAAACTGTAACTGCAAGTGGAATGTTGAGTTTCATTAGGTTTGCATTCTTTTTAATTCCGATAATGTCAAACCTACCTTAGGTCACCTACACTGCAGCAAGGCGCCAACAATTATTTCCTTCTTGTCGCAGCAAAGATCATGCGACAGAGAAATGTCCGTCACTGAATAAACTCCGATATCCAGTCCTCTCGCTCAGCGCGCGTGGCCAGAGTTACCTGCGGCGATATCGCTCCAAACGCCCCATCGCCTGTCCGCTCTTGTCACGCTAACTAAAAGCCTCCGACGGTACACCGGAGAATCATTGACACCATCCTCAACATCTATTCAAAGCATCTTTACAAATTTTCTTATTTTATTCTTCTTGCTTCGTTCTTTAATTTTATCGCAAAATACAGAATTTTCTATCAGGGTGGGCGACTAATAACTACTTGTACAGTCCACAAAATGCGATGAAAGCAGATTTGTTTTGCATAATCGACGACCACCTCGAATAGAAAATCCACCTTTTTATGAAAATTGATGACAATAGCAACCCAGGCCAGCACAGCAGCGTGCAGGGCATCAGTGGTCGAGCACTATAGACGGTTTATTAAAGAATTGATCCGATGTCGGCGCGGTACACACGTAATACACAGTACGTGCTGGTTGTTGATAGGCGCCTTCATCAGTCAGTGGGCTATCAGAGGCTGTGCATGTACCACCGATATTATCTGGCGTCGTTAAGGCTGACGTCATTGTTGACGGACAACGCTCGGTTGGGGTTATAATTGTTGTAAAAACATTGTTTATAGACAACAATGTGGATAGGTATATTTAATGTTGCGATGCAAATAAACGTTTACCTTTTTTCCTGTCGGTATAAAAAAAGGTTTCAGAGTTCAAGGTAATAATACTATGGGAGAGGTAGGCCTATGAGGATCAACTATGAGGATCAGCTATGAGGGTGGGAGTGGGAATAGGAATTGATATGGAAATGGAATGAAAATAACATTGCATGGGAATGAATATTATAACGAGAATAATTAATAATCAGTATTGGGAATTAAACGGGACGGAAATGGCAATGAGAATGAGAATGGGGATAGAAATAGGAATGAAAACGGGAATGGGAACAATGGGAATGAAAAATAATAATTATAATAATAATAGGTATTAATAATGCGCTTTATGTGAAAATAGGAAAAGGCATAGGTATGGGAACAGAAATGGGAATAGGAATAGAAACTGAAATACGAACGTGAATGGAAGATGTGGCGCCATCGAAATGGAGAAAACGCTTCATTATTACAATTGTTTTGGTTTGACCACCCCCTATGTCCAATTCTTTAAACATTCGTCCAATCCGTAAAGCAACAAGCGAACAAAATCTAAACATGGCTTAAATCCGGTGTGATCAGGTGTGAATGTCAGACTATGAAATACGGACTCGTTGGTAGTATTGCGCATGCCTAAGATAAATAGGATCGTTACTAATCATGTGAGAGGGTTTAAAAGGTAGGATACACCATTGGTAAATGCTTGAATTATCATGAATTGGTGGATTTAGGGGTTTGTATTATATAGTAAATATCGTTTAACTGACCTGTCCAAAGTTTTACAATCATGGATGCCGAGAAAAGCACGGAAAACAGCGTTTGTTTTCAACCGGCGTCGAGCAGTGGTTCTTATGTTATTTGGGTTTTTTTTGCGATCGCCGGACGGTAGTCAATATTTTCGATATCTGCAAATGGTATGTTCTACCTTTAAGCAAACGAGTCTGGTTTTCATAATGACGCTGGCTTGAATGGAATGGTGAGCTTCAGGCATCGGATTAGCATGCTTGTCAGCGCCATTGCTCGGTGATACGATTAAATTTAAATTTCCTGCCCTTGAAGACAGTTACATGTATATTAGGATAGTAATCTACAATGATTTCGAGGCTTTCGCATTTTTTAGCAGGGAACATCAGACAAGATCAGCAAGTCTTTTCTGGTGCAAATGGTTTTACGGTGTCGAGTTAGGTCCCGCAAAAATGACCTTATAAGTTTGAAATTTGAAATATCAAATTTAAAGAAATGAATGGTTTTAAAATAAGACAGACAGACAGAATGTTACGGAAAATAAAATGCACAGTGCTAATGAATTTGCTTCAGTGATTGTAATTTAATATGGAACGTTCTCCAAATGACACCTTAATGCATTTGTAATTTGTACATTTTGTTGACCCAAAATGTGTGGTGTGTTTTTTTAAACAATAATGAACCATTTTTTTTTCTTTCTAATTTTGAACCGTTACTTAATATAACCGTTTCGTAAATACAATGTTACAGCACACCCCAAAGGACAAACTAAATTAAGGAATCATTAAAATAAATGGAGCGAGGTTTGTTTTAAAACTAAACTTCAGACGCTTTGCCGAAATAAAACAGGCTGGACAAGATGTATTACTTAGCGTGAGACGGCAGATTTCATCACATCCCCTCTTCCACGTCTTAATATTGCGTTGCTTGGATATCTCGAATTGCTAACACACGTAATGAAGACTGATGCATCATGTGCATGGGAAACAGCCAAGCTACACAGCACGCGCGCACCACAAACGACCCGGAAAATGAGGTCACTTCTGCGAGGAAAAAATTACGCGTGAAAAAAAAGGAAATGGACGTGTTCTAAAAAGAGGGATGGAGTGACAGAAAAGGTTCGAAGCACTTAGTAGAAAGCATTTCCAATATAATTTACCCTTATCCGGTTTGTTAGTGTGACGTCACTTCAACTTGAACCAAGAGTATTTTACACGGAGTTAGCGCGCTACTAGCGGGATTGGCCAATGGGCGCAAGTAATAAATAGTGCGTGAGCGTACAGGGTTAAGTTAAGAAGCGGGTTGTAAATCTCGATCGCGAACGGTCGGCAGTATTAAGTGATGCAACCTTTGTCGGTTATGGGGTAAGGTGATGAAATCAACTTACATGGGCTTCAATTCAGTGGCAGTGATTTATCGTCAAGTGAAGCACCCCCCCCCCCCCCCCTCCATGGGGCGTGATTTGTAGTGCATCAGAACTAATAGTTTTCCAGTAGATTACGCGTTACCATGGCAATCGTAGAGAAGAATTTCATGCATCACGTGTCACTTGAGAGGAACACAGGGTCAAAAGATGGAGATCTATATTAATACAAAATGTTGAAGTATAGGCCTACAGACTTTTATGAGGTCAATTGCTTATAGAGATCAAGGCGATAGGATTTGACAGGAATTGCCAACTTAAATGAGACTGGGAATAGGAATGGAAACGGGAATTGGAATAGGAATGCATTAACGGAAACTAGAATGAGAATAGGATCTGGAATGGGAATGGGAACTGGTGTTGGAATGAAAATGGAAATGGAAATGGGAACAAACGGGAACGGGAATGGGAACTGGAATACATGAACGGAAACTGGAATGCATGTACGGAAACTGGAACTGGAATGGAAATGAGAATGGGAACAGGAATGGGAACGGGAATAAGAATGGGAACGGAAACGAAAACATGAACACGGACCGGAACTGGGAATGAAATTGGGAGAGGAAACGAGAAAAGAACAGGAATTGAAATGCATTGGAAAACGAGTGGGAACGGGGCCGGGAATATTGAATTTGGAAATGACATAGGAATGAGAACGGCATTGGGAGTATGGATCGTGCTCTATCTACTAGATATCTAGCCCTGAAGATTCCGAAAATTAATCAATATCTAAGCAACTATATACCAGCAAACCAACACACACATTGACAAATACATTTCCCCGTCCTATGGTATACTGCCTGGCGCGTTGTTGTTATCACTATTATTATCCTATCACCATTGTATTCCACCACTGCGAGACCGCCACTCAATAAACCGAAACGCAAAGCTCGTGTCTTTTGGCGGGAAACACAATCAGTCACGGGCAATTGGATCCCAGGCAACTGTTGCTAGGCAACGACGCGTAGCCGCAATGAGGAACAAAACGAAGAGGCGCTAGTGCTGTTTAAATGACTGGAACGCAATGCTTGGAACACCGTCGGTGGATCCGGTTGCCTGGCAACTCACAATGTCAAAGTTAGACTGATGACCACTATCTTGTTCAGTGTTTAACGACTTAAAAAAATTTGACAAGGATCCCGCCATTTATTATTAAAGTTGGTGTGGACGTCCGTGCCTTTTCCAAATTTCGATTGACTTTTCTAAACGAATTTTGTAGGATTACTACAAGGTACTCTATAATTAGCTTGTTTGCATTGGCAGGACTTTCTGTAGTTTTAAAAAGAGGTTGTTTTTTTGGTCCTTATTCAAATTGCGCGCGGAAAGGTTTCTCCCCATATTTGCCATAGGCCCTATTCAAAAAAATAAAATTGAAATTGTAAATAGAGACATTGTACCGAGTGTATACTTCTTTTTGATACACCTATATGTTTAGGGGTAACAAAGAAAAACTGCCAGAGAAACGAATGGCACTTGTTATTCCTCCAGTTTACACTACCGACACCAATGTTTTCTGTCCAATTTTAAAAAGCAAAAGTACTTTAATTACTTCAGACCAAACACCCAATTGATCGGCATATCTGAAAAACAGGTTTTGCTTTCACAGTCTTCAATACACTTTTTATTTGAAATAAAAATGCGCATAATGTGGGTAGTTCCAGAAAACACTCATAATACGCAATGTAACTCTACGCTTTTTTTCAGACAAACATTACGTCTTATGCAAATAGAGTTTTCTGTAGTGAAAACTCGTATGACTTGTTTTCCTGGTACATATTTGGATAGGCAATTGTTTGGTCGATTGCGCTTAAATTTCCGTAAACTGAAATAAAAAAGAGCTCTTTGCCGGTTAATGAATATTTGTTATTGAAGCGTGTACAATACATTGTAAATGCATGGTTTCGAAACCTTTGAGAATATTGCCCTTTGGGGAGGTAAGTAAATTGGACCATTGCGACATAGTCGCGCTTCATGTTCGTGATTTGGCGTGAGAATTGCCAAACCGAAGGCCAAAATAGACTTGGAATCAAGTCGTTAGACACGGTCGTCTTTGTCCGCAGGCCGGCGCGCGCCACCGAAATGAACTAGCGCTGAACAATTACAGACTTGATTTCAAGTCTAACGAGTATAATTGCTGAACTGGCCTTTTACGACGATTTATTTTTTTGTATGCTGTGTAATTCCTCGCAAAAATGGGAGTTTCGTTAAACTTTTAGTAAGTCATGATTAAAAATAAAACCTTTATTTTGGGGACTCGAGCTTTATTATCTTTGCTCGAGTCGAGTAGAGTTGAGTAATCATGCTCGCCGTGACTTGAGCCGAGTCGAGTCATTTGATGGGGGAGTCGAGTCATTTGATGGGGGAGTCGAGTCATTTGATGGGGGAGTCGGGTCATTTGATGGGGGAGTCGGGTCATTTGATGGGGGAGTCGGGTCATTTGATGGGGGAGTCGGGTCATTTGATGGGGGAGTCGGGTCATTTGATGGGGAGTCGAGTCATTTGATGGGGGAGTCGGGTCATTTGATGGGGGAGTCGGGTCATTTGATGGGGGAGTCGAGTCATTTGATGGGGGAGTCGGGTCATTTGATGGGGGAGTCGAGTCATTTGATGGGGGAGTCGAGTCATTTGATGGGGGAGTCGGGTCATTTGATGGGGGAGTCGTGTCATTTGATGGGGGAGTCGAGTCATTTGATGGGGGAGTCGGGTCATTTGATGGGGGAGTCGGGTCATTTGATGGGGGAGTCGAGTCATTTGATGGGGGAGTCGAGTCATTTGATGGGGGAGTCGAGTCATTTGATGGGGGAGTCGAGTCATTTGATGGGGGAGTCGGGTCATTTGATGGGGGAGTCGGGTCATTTGATGGGGAGTCGGGTCATTTGATGGGGGAGTCGGGTCATTTGATGGGGGAGTCGAGTCATTTGATGGGGGAGTCGAGTCATTTGATAGGGGAGTCGAGTCATTTGATGGGGGAGTCGGGTCATTTGATGGGGGAGTCGGGTCATTTGATGGGGGAGTCGAGTCATTTGATGGGGGAGTCGAGTCATTTGATGGGGGAGTCGAGTCATTTGATGGGGGAGTCGAGTCATTTGATGGGGAGTCGAGTCATTTGATGGGGGAGTCGGGTCATTTGATGGGGGAGTCGGGTCATTTGATGGGGGAGTCGGGTCATTTGATGGGGGAGTCGGGTCATTTGATGGGGGAGTCGAGTCATTTGATGGGGGAGTCGGGTCATTTGATGGGGGAGTCGAGTCATTTGATGGGGGAGTCGAGTCATTTGATGGGGGAGTCGAGTCATTTGATGGGGGAGTCGAGTCATTTGATAGGGGAGTCGAGTCATTTGATGGGGGAGTCGGGTCATTTGATGGGGGAGTCGGGTCATTTGATGGGGGAGTCGAGTCATTTGATGGGGGAGTCGGGTCATTTGATGGGGGAGTCGAGTCATTTGATGGGGGAGTCGAGTCATTTGATAGGGGAGTCGAGTCATTTGATGGGGGAGTCGGGTCATTTGATGGGGGAGTCGAGTCATTTGATGGGGGAGTCGGGTCATTTGATGGGGGAGTCGGGTCATTTGATGGGGAGTCGAGTCATTTGATGGGGAGTCGAGTCATTTGATGGGGGAGTCGAGTCATTTGATGGGGAGTCGAGTCATTTGATGGGGGAGTCGGGTCATTTGATGGGGAGTCGAGTCATTTGATGGGGAGTCGAGTCATTTGATGGGGGAGTCGAGTCATTTGATGGGGAGTCGAGTCATTTGATGGGGGAGTCGGGTCATTTGATGGGGAGTCGAGTCATTTGATGGGGGAGTCGGGTCATTTGATGGGGGAGTCGGGTCATTTGATGGGGGAGTCGGGTCATTTGATGGGGGAGTCGGGTCATTTGATGGGGGAGTCGGGTCATTTGATGGGGGAGTCGGGTCATTTGATGGGGGAGTCGGGTCATTTGATGGGGGAGTCGGGTCATTTGATGGGGGAGTCGGGTCATTTGATGGGGGAGTCGTGTCATTTGATGGGGGAGTCGAGTCATTTGATGGGGAGTCGAGTCATTTGATGGGGGAGTCGGGTCATTTGATGGGGGAGTCGGGTCATTTGATGGGGGAGTCGAGTCATTTGATGGGGGAGTCGAGTCATTTGATGGGGGAGTCGAGTCATTTGATGGGGGAGTCGAGTCATTTGATGGGGGAGTCGAGTCATTTGATGGGGAGTCGAGTCATTTGATGGGGGAGTCAAGTCATTTGATGGGGGAGTCGGGTCATTTGATGGGGGAGTCGAGTCATTTGATGGGGGAGTCGAGTCATTTGATGGGGAGTCGAGTCATTTGATGGGGGAGTCGAGTCATTTGATGGGGAGTCGGGTCATTTGATGGGGGAGTCGAGTCATTTGATAGGGGACTCAAGTCGGAGGGGAAAATGGACAATTTGACAATGTTACCGCCTGTCCGCATTGGATTTAATTTGGTTAAGTTCTCCGTAGGTTTTACCAAAAAAAGTCCAATGCGAACGCGGCTTTGCACGCGGATGCGAGAGAAAATATACGAGAAAAATTGCGCTGGTTTCAAGGGCGCCCTATTGCAGAACAATTTAATTGCTGTTCTTCGCTATTCTTTGTCTACAATACAAGACTGTCTGGTTCTTACACGAAGCCTCGGGCGGCAAAACACAATTTATCGTTTCCTTTATCCCCCATGGACCGGTTTTTTTATGAGCGCACTTACACCAAACAATAATGCAAGGATGTGTTATTAACATATACCCGGGCTCCTTATTAATATGTTAAAGTGAATTTATTGATTTAAATTAATATCGGTGGCTGCACATGACGGATGGCCAACACAATTATCCCAACATCATAGGCGCAATGTTTACGTGAGACTTACTTGTTCATTTTTCTCGTCATGTTGTGGATAAACATTGGTAGGCTTGACTTAGCACTTAAAATGATTTGCAGACAGAGTTTGTAAGTCCTACGGTTACAATTTTGTGGGTTTAAATTATTTTACCACATATCACAAAAACTGTAGCTTTCCCATCAAAGTATTTAAAAGTGATGCAAGTAGCGTTGTCGTATAGAAATCAAACTCCTGTGAATATTGGACTATTTGTCCATACTATTGGTTAAACCGTCTCACGTGACTTGTCACTTCCAATTGTCTATACTTTGGCATGCGCATTACTACCAATGAGTCTGTACTTCATAGTGTCTGAAATTAATGCTACATCGGTAAATCCAAATTACATTAACAGCAAGTACACAGCTCAAACGCACCACGAACATCGACTGCAATATGCAAAGCTTGTTTAATTGTATGTGATATACGGCTACTACTTCGCCTTCGATTAACGTGTCAGGTCGATACAAACGGGTGGGTGTAAACTTGGCTTGTATTCCTTCGCGCCGGGAACATCACCGAGCCGAGGCGCGGGATAATTTTTAACAAAACTCGAACCGAGGCAGGTTTAGGCGAATGGTACCGGGAAGCACACCCACGCATTTCCGGCATTGCTTGCTGCTGACAGACATTTCTAGTCTTGCTCGTGACGTGTTTATGCGGCATCCGTTTTTAATCTGGGGAAAACTTTGCGTGTATATACGTCCTCCGGCGCAAACTGGTTAAAAATAAGCTCTTGAGGGGGAAACGAGAGGATTAAACAAGCTTAGGTGGGTTTATGCGAATACAAATTGATCAATCTATCACTAATGTGAAATTCATTTTGATTTCATTCTTCATTGATTTCATGAGCATTCTGTACTCAATAATGTCAGATGGTTTGCAAGAATACAAATTTCGCAATCTCACTTTGGTTGGACTCAAAGCCACGACCTGCCAGTAACTAGAACAAACGTGTCACCAACTTCCACCGAGCTTGGGTAAGATCTCCCGCTAAATACGGCTGATCTAACCTTTTGGGATTTGGGGACCCCGAATAAAGCACCCAAACGACATCCGTAATTTGAAGAACAAAAATACACATCAAATTCAGATGAGGACGAAGCGTGAGATGAGGATCACCAGACAACGATGAGTTTATTGGTAGTCTCAAGTACACAAATAACCACCTTCTGCAGCATTTAGTCCTAGCCCCCGATTAGTCCTAGCAGTGAATCGGGTGAAACGTGTCTCGAATGCACCTTCCTACAAATACTCACAGTCCTTCTAATGTGGCACTACGAATATCAACGACCTCTGTAAGTACATAAAGTGGATTAATCAAGATCTGCTATACGATATATAGGTGTACTACATGTATAAGGTCTATTACGATAGCGCGGATCAGGAGCAAGGACCACTATACGAATATCGCCGATTACATCCGATAACATGTATACAGACGATTGCGCTAAGATTAACGACATTACGATAAGTCATGGTAGTATAGTACGTACAATCGTGATTCGTGAAAGAAAACTACCGTGCCACAGAAGGGCACGGAAGTCCACAAATACCTACAAGATGGCACTACGACTGTGCACCATTAAGCCAAGATTACACTACTCGTATATATCGGTTTGAAAACATCGTTCAAAACTAGCTGCCGGAGTTTGCCGACCAGCCAAGATTCATCACGACTCATCAATATTTATCAAGATGCCGCCGCTACGAGTATGTCCACGGGGTACGAATCACTCGGTTTTTTTAAAAGGAATTCTGGGCTATCTTCGTTATTTTCGTGACAGTATGACATAGGCCTTAAGCTTGAATTTCTTTTACCACGAGTGACCCATATGTCGATTGAGGGATTTAAAGGGGTCGTATACGTTTGGTAATTGGAACCCACTGTTTGTTTCAATCCTATATAGTTATAGGTATATACCATAAAACTAACCTGTAAAAAAATCATTTCAAAAGGTGGTAGCAGTTTTGAGATATTGCCGAAAATCTAGAGCGGTTATGTCCACGCAGGAAGAATAATCTGCATTGGAATACACAATCTGAGAAACGTCACTGCAGTAACGCTTCTCAGATTCAAATTTGTGGGGATAAAAAGTGATATCTTTTTCTATAACCGCAGTACTTCAAAGTGAAAAGTTTCTACAAATGCATTATACTATCCAGAGTTGCTGTACTTCTTACCAAGTAAGTTTTTATTGCCATTAATTTTTGGAGTAATTACCAAACGGATACGATCCCTTTAAGCAGCATCGTCAAACGAGATACCAGAAAGCATATCCGGTGATTTCTGGTGTAGCCGCCTGGTATACTGCCTGGCGCGTTGTTGTTATCACTATTATTATCCTATCACCATTGTATTCCACCACTGCGAGACCGCCACTCAATAAACCGAAACGCAAAGCTCGTGTCTTTTGGCGGGAAACACAATCAGTCACGGGCAATTGGATCCCAGGCAACTGTTGCTAGGCAACGACGCGTAGCCGCAATGAGGAACAAAACGAAGAGGCGCTAGTGCTGTTTAAATGACTGGAACGCAATGCTTGGAACACCGTCGGTGGATCCGGTTGCCTGGCAACTCACAATGTCAAAGTTAGACTGATGACCACTATCTTGTTCAGTGTTTAACGACTTAAAAAAATTTGACAAGGATCCCGCCATTTATTATTAAAGTTGGTGTGGACGTCCGTGCCTTTTCCAAATTTCGATTGACTTTTCTAAACGAATTTTGTAGGATTACTACAAGGTACTCTATAATTAGCTTGTTTGCATTGGCAGGACTTTCTGTAGTTTTAAAAAGAGGTTGTTTTTTTGGTCCTTATTCAAATTGCGCGCGGAAAGGTTTCTCCCCATATTTGCCATAGGCCCTATTCAAAAAAATAAAATTGAAATTGTAAATAGAGACATTGTACCGAGTGTATACTTCTTTTTGATACACCTATATGTTTAGGGGTAACAAAGAAAAACTGCCAGAGAAACGAATGGCACTTGTTATTCCTCCAGTTTACACTACCGACACCAATGTTTTCTGTCCAATTTTAAAAAGCAAAAGTACTTTAATTACTTCAGACCAAACACCCAATTGATCGGCATATCTGAAAAACAGGTTTTGCTTTCACAGTCTTCAATACACTTTTTATTTGAAATAAAAATGCGCATAATGTGGGTAGTTCCAGAAAACACTCATAATACGCAATGTAACTCTACGCTTTTTTTCAGACAAACATTACGTCTTATGCAAATAGAGTTTTCTGTAGTGAAAACTCGTATGACTTGTTTTCCTGGTACATATTTGGATAGGCAATTGTTTGGTCGATTGCGCTTAAATTTCCGTAAACTGAAATAAAAAAGAGCTCTTTGCCGGTTAATGAATATTTGTTATTGAAGCGTGTACAATACATTGTAAATGCATGGTTTCGAAACCTTTGAGAATATTGCCCTTTGGGGAGGTAAGTAAATTGGACCATTGCGACATAGTCGCGCTTCATGTTCGTGATTTGGCGTGAGAATTGCCAAACCGAAGGCCAAAATAGACTTGGAATCAAGTCGTTAGACACGGTCGTCTTTGTCCGCAGGCCGGCGCGCGCCACCGAAATGAACTAGCGCTGAACAATTACAGACTTGATTTCAAGTCTAACGAGTATAATTGCTGAACTGGCCTTTTACGACGATTTATTTTTTTGTATGCTGTGTAATTCCTCGCAAAAATGGGAGTTTCGTTAAACTTTTAGTAAGTCATGATTAAAAATAAAACCTTTATTTTGGGGACTCGAGCTTTATTATCTTTGCTCGAGTCGAGTAGAGTTGAGTAATCATGCTCGCCGTGACTTGAGCCGAGTCGAGTCATTTGATGGGGGAGTCGAGTCATTTGATGGGGGAGTCGAGTCATTTGATGGGGGAGTCGGGTCATTTGATGGGGGAGTCGGGTCATTTGATGGGGGAGTCGGGTCATTTGATGGGGGAGTCGGGTCATTTGATGGGGGAGTCGGGTCATTTGATGGGGAGTCGAGTCATTTGATGGGGGAGTCGGGTCATTTGATGGGGGAGTCGGGTCATTTGATGGGGGAGTCGAGTCATTTGATGGGGGAGTCGGGTCATTTGATGGGGGAGTCGAGTCATTTGATGGGGGAGTCGAGTCATTTGATGGGGGAGTCGGGTCATTTGATGGGGGAGTCGTGTCATTTGATGGGGGAGTCGAGTCATTTGATGGGGGAGTCGGGTCATTTGATGGGGGAGTCGGGTCATTTGATGGGGGAGTCGAGTCATTTGATGGGGGAGTCGAGTCATTTGATGGGGGAGTCGAGTCATTTGATGGGGGAGTCGAGTCATTTGATGGGGGAGTCGGGTCATTTGATGGGGGAGTCGGGTCATTTGATGGGGAGTCGGGTCATTTGATGGGGGAGTCGGGTCATTTGATGGGGGAGTCGAGTCATTTGATGGGGGAGTCGAGTCATTTGATAGGGGAGTCGAGTCATTTGATGGGGGAGTCGGGTCATTTGATGGGGGAGTCGGGTCATTTGATGGGGGAGTCGGGTCATTTGATGGGGGAGTCGAGTCATTTGATGGGGGAGTCGAGTCATTTGATGGGGGAGTCGAGTCATTTGATGGGGGAGTCGAGTCATTTGATGGGGGAGTCGGGTCATTTGATGGGGGAGTCGGGTCATTTGATGGGGGAGTCGGGTCATTTGATGGGGGAGTCGGGTCATTTGATGGGGGAGTCGGGTCATTTGATGGGGGAGTCGAGTCATTTGATGGGGGAGTCGGGTCATTTGATGGGGGAGTCGAGTCATTTGATGGGGGAGTCGAGTCATTTGATGGGGGAGTCGAGTCATTTGATGGGGGAGTCGAGTCATTTGATAGGGGAGTCGAGTCATTTGATGGGGGAGTCGGGTCATTTGATGGGGGAGTCGGGTCATTTGATGGGGGAGTCGAGTCATTTGATGGGGGAGTCGGGTCATTTGATGGGGGAGTCGAGTCATTTGATGGGGGAGTCGAGTCATTTGATAGGGGAGTCGAGTCATTTGATGGGGGAGTCGGGTCATTTGATGGGGGAGTCGAGTCATTTGATGGGGGAGTCGGGTCATTTGATGGGGGAGTCGGGTCATTTGATGGGGAGTCGAGTCATTTGATGGGGAGTCGAGTCATTTGATGGGGGAGTCGAGTCATTTGATGGGGAGTCGAGTCATTTGATGGGGGAGTCGGGTCATTTGATGGGGAGTCGAGTCATTTGATGGGGAGTCGAGTCATTTGATGGGGGAGTCGAGTCATTTGATGGGGAGTCGAGTCATTTGATGGGGGAGTCGGGTCATTTGATGGGGAGTCGAGTCATTTGATGGGGGAGTCGGGTCATTTGATGGGGGAGTCGGGTCATTTGATGGGGGAGTCGGGTCATTTGATGGGGGAGTCGGGTCATTTGATGGGGGAGTCGGGTCATTTGATGGGGGAGTCGGGTCATTTGATGGGGGAGTCGGGTCATTTGATGGGGGAGTCGGGTCATTTGATGGGGGAGTCGGGTCATTTGATGGGGGAGTCGTGTCATTTGATGGGGGAGTCGAGTCATTTGATGGGGAGTCGAGTCATTTGATGGGGGAGTCGGGTCATTTGATGGGGGAGTCGGGTCATTTGATGGGGGAGTCGAGTCATTTGATGGGGGAGTCGAGTCATTTGATGGGGGAGTCGAGTCATTTGATGGGGGAGTCGAGTCATTTGATGGGGGAGTCGAGTCATTTGATGGGGAGTCGAGTCATTTGATGGGGGAGTCAAGTCATTTGATGGGGGAGTCGGGTCATTTGATGGGGGAGTCGAGTCATTTGATGGGGGAGTCGAGTCATTTGATGGGGAGTCGAGTCATTTGATGGGGGAGTCGAGTCATTTGATGGGGAGTCGGGTCATTTGATGGGGGAGTCGAGTCATTTGATAGGGGACTCAAGTCGGAGGGGAAAATGGACAATTTGACAATGTTACCGCCTGTCCGCATTGGATTTAATTTGGTTAAGTTCTCCGTAGGTTTTACCAAAAAAAGTCCAATGCGAACGCGGCTTTGCACGCGGATGCGAGAGAAAATATACGAGAAAAATTGCGCTGGTTTCAAGGGCGCCCTATTGCAGAACAATTTAATTGCTGTTCTTCGCTATTCTTTGTCTACAATACAAGACTGTCTGGTTCTTACACGAAGCCTCGGGCGGCAAAACACAATTTATCGTTTCCTTTATCCCCCATGGACCGGTTTTTTTATGAGCGCACTTACACCAAACAATAATGCAAGGATGTGTTATTAACATATACCCGGGCTCCTTATTAATATGTTAAAGTGAATTTATTGATTTAAATTAATATCGGTGGCTGCACATGACGGATGGCCAACACAATTATCCCAACATCATAGGCGCAATGTTTACGTGAGACTTACTTGTTCATTTTTCTCGTCATGTTGTGGATAAACATTGGTAGGCTTGACTTAGCACTTAAAATGATTTGCAGACAGAGTTTGTAAGTCCTACGGTTACAATTTTGTGGGTTTAAATTATTTTACCACATATCACAAAAACTGTAGCTTTCCCATCAAAGTATTTAAAAGTGATGCAAGTAGCGTTGTCGTATAGAAATCAAACTCCTGTGAATATTGGACTATTTGTCCATACTATTGGTTAAACCGTCTCACGTGACTTGTCACTTCCAATTGTCTATACTTTGGCATGCGCATTACTACCAATGAGTCTGTACTTCATAGTGTCTGAAATTAATGCTACATCGGTAAATCCAAATTACATTAACAGCAAGTACACAGCTCAAACGCACCACGAACATCGACTGCAATATGCAAAGCTTGTTTAATTGTATGTGATATACGGCTACTACTTCGCCTTCGATTAACGTGTCAGGTCGATACAAACGGGTGGGTGTAAACTTGGCTTGTATTCCTTCGCGCCGGGAACATCACCGAGCCGAGGCGCGGGATAATTTTTAACAAAACTCGAACCGAGGCAGGTTTAGGCGAATGGTACCGGGAAGCACACCCACGCATTTCCGGCATTGCTTGCTGCTGACAGACATTTCTAGTCTTGCTCGTGACGTGTTTATGCGGCATCCGTTTTTAATCTGGGGAAAACTTTGCGTGTATATACGTCCTCCGGCGCAAACTGGTTAAAAATAAGCTCTTGAGGGGGAAACGAGAGGATTAAACAAGCTTAGGTGGGTTTATGCGAATACAAATTGATCAATCTATCACTAATGTGAAATTCATTTTGATTTCATTCTTCATTGATTTCATGAGCATTCTGTACTCAATAATGTCAGATGGTTTGCAAGAATACAAATTTCGCAATCTCACTTTGGTTGGACTCAAAGCCACGACCTGCCAGTAACTAGAACAAACGTGTCACCAACTTCCACCGAGCTTGGGTAAGATCTCCCGCTAAATACGGCTGATCTAACCTTTTGGGATTTGGGGACCCCGAATAAAGCACCCAAACGACATCCGTAATTTGAAGAACAAAAATACACATCAAATTCAGATGAGGACGAAGCGTGAGATGAGAATCACCAGACAACGATGAGTTTATTGGTAGTCTCAAGTACACAAATAACCACCTTCTGCAGCATTTAGTCCTAGCCCCCGATTAGTCCTAGCAGTGAATCGGGTGAAACGTGTCTCGAATGCACCTTCCTACAAATACTCACAGTCCTTCTAATGTGGCACTACGAATATCAACGACCTCTGTAAGTACATAAAGTGGATTAATCAAGATCTGCTATACGATATATAGGTGTACTACATGTATAAGGTCTATTACGATAGCGCGGATCAGGAGCAAGGACCACTATACGAATATCGCCGATTACATCCGATAACATGTATACAGACGATTGCGCTAAGATTAACGACATTACGATAAGTCATGGTAGTATAGTACGTACAATCGTGATTCGTGAAAGAAAACTACCGTGCCACAGAAGGGCACGGAAGTCCACAAATACCTACAAGATGGCACTACGACTGTGCACCATTAAGCCAAGATTACACTACTCGTATATATCGGTTTGAAAACATCGTTCAAAACTAGCTGCCGGAGTTTGCCGACCAGCCAAGATTCATCACGACTCATCAATATTTATCAAGATGCCGCCGCTACGAGTATGTCCACGGGGTACGAATCACTCGGTTTTTTTAAAAGGAATTCTGGGCTATCTTCGTTATTTTCGTGACAGTATGACATAGGCCTTAAGCTTGAATTTCTTTTACCACGAGTGACCCATATGTCGATTGAGGGATTTAAAGGGGTCGTATACGTTTGGTAATTGGAACCCACTGTTTGTTTCAATCCTATATAGTTATAGGTATATACCATAAAACTAACCTGTAAAAAAATCATTTCAAAAGGTGGTAGCAGTTTTGAGATATTGCCGAAAATCTAGAGCGGTTATGTCCACGCAGGAAGAATAATCTGCATTGGAATACACAATCTGAGAAACGTCACTGCAGTAACGCTTCTCAGATTCAAATTTGTGGGGATAAAAAGTGATATCTTTTTCTATAACCGCAGTACTTCAAAGTGAAAAGTTTCTACAAATGCATTATACTATCCAGAGTTGCTGTACTTCTTACCAAGTAAGTTTTTATTGCCATTAATTTTTGGAGTAATTACCAAACGGATACGATCCCTTTAAGCAGCATCGTCAAACGAGATACCAGAAAGCATATCCGGTGATTTCTGGTGTAGCCGCCACGCCGCGCGGGGAAACGGCTGGCACTTGATAGATCTTGAAAAGGTCTCAAGACTGCTCGGGTTGGGAGGGTTGTAAACCGATGCCTTTTAGACAGCTGAAGAGGGATTGGCACTGTATACTTTGATGAGGTCTATAGGTCTTTTAATAGATCTGGCCAGGATTTCCAGTCATTTACAAATCGTCAATTGTTATTTTTTTTCAACGGGTTACTAAGCTCCAAAATGGATTGCAGGTTTATGCCGTTTGGCCACCATAACAACAATATTTACCTCCAACATTATTTTTTTACAGATTTGCTGAAGTTGTCAGTTGCCAAATTTGCAGTTGATATAGCAAGTGCTCTATTATTGTCATAATCGAACACTCAGGAGTAACTTTAAGGGATGGCATTTGACTTGTAAAAAAAGAACATTTTTACATGAATCAGACATTTTTAATTTGCAGGAAAAATACATTTTCGAATAAATTGTCTTTTGTTTTTAATGGGCTAAATTTCAGCAGGTTAGGTTTGAACATTCTTCATCGGCTTTTGTGTGGTGTCAATCCAGATGGTCTTTTATTCACAGCCTCTTGTCGATCAATAATCCAAACAAACAAACCCTTCTTTCAAGTAGTCGATCGATGCTAATATTACAGAATTGATTCACTTTTGGCCTCGAGGTCGAGGGCGGGTTATAAAAAAAAGTTGAACAGAACTCACCTTAAGAGGGCGGCGTTGTTGTTTTCCAGGTGGTTAAAGTTGTGCACAGATGCCTTGTTACTTGTTGTTTTCCAGGTGGTCAGTTAAAGTTGTGCACTGATGCCTTGTTAGGTTGTTGATTTCCAGGTAGTCAGTTAAAGTTGTGCACAGATGCCTTGTTAGGTTGTTGATTTCCAGGTGGTCAGTTAAAGTTGTGCACAGATGCCTTGTTAGGTTGTTGATTTCCAGGTAGTCAGTTAAAGTTGTGCACAGATGCCTTGTTAGGTTGTTGTTTTCCCAGGTAGTCAGTTAAAGTTGTGCACTGATGCCTTGTTAGGTTGTTGATTTCCAGGTAGTCAGTTAAAGTTGTGCACAGATGCCTTGTTAGGTTGTTGTTTTTCAGGTAGTCAGTTAAAGTTGTGCACAGATGCCTTGTTAGGTTGTTGTTTTCCAGGTAGTCAGTTAAAGTTGTGCACAGATGCCTTGTTAGGTTGTTGATTTCCAGGTAGTCAGTTAAAGTTGTGCACAGATGCCTTGTTAGGTTGTTGATTTCCAGGTTGTCAGTTAAAGTTGTGCACAGATGCCTTGTTAGGTTGTTGTTTTCCAGGTAGTCAGTTAAAGTTGTGCACAGATGCCTTGTTAGGTTGTTGTTTTCCAGGTAGTCAGTTAAAGTTGTGCACAGATGCCTTGTTAGGTTGTTGATTTCCAGGTTGTCAGTTAAAGTTGTGCACAGATGCCTTGTTAGATTGTTGTTTTCCAGGTGGTCAGTTAAAGTTGTGCACAGATGCCTTGTTAGGTTGTTGTTTTCCAGGTAGTCAGTTAAAGTTGTGCACAGATGCCTTGTTAGGTTGTTGATTTCCAGGTAGTCAGTTAAAGTTGTGCACTGATGCCTTGTTAGATTGTTGATTTCCAGGTTGTCAGTTAAAGTTGTGCACAGATGCCTTGTTAGGTTGTTGATTTCCAGGTTGTCAGTTAAAGTTGTGCACAGATGCCTTGTTAGGTTGTTGTTTTCCAGGTGGTCAGTTAAAGTTGTGCACAGATGCCTTGTTAGATTGTTGTTTTCCAGGTGGTCAGTTAAAGTTGTGCATAGATGCCTTGTTAGATTGTTGTTTTCCAGGTGGTCAGTTAAAGTTGTGCATAGATGCCTTGTTAGGTTGTTGATTTCCAGGTTGTCAGTTAAAGTTGTGCACAGATGCCTTGTTAGGTTGTTGATTTCCAGGTTGTCAGTTAAAGTTGTGCACAGATGCCTTGTTAGGTTGTTGTTTTCCAGGTGGTCAGTTAAAGTTGTGCACAGATGCCTTGTTAGATTGTTGTTTTCCAGGTGGTCAGTTAAAGTTGTGCACAGATGCCTTGTTAGGTTGTTGATTTCCAGGTTGTTAGTTAAAGTTGTGCACAGATGCCTTGTTAGGTTGTTGTTTTCCAGGTGGTCAGTTAAAGTTGTGCACAGATGCCTTGTTAGGTTGTTGATTTCCAGGTGGTCAGTTAAAGTTGTGCACAGATGCCTTGTTAGGTTGTTGTTTTCCAGGTGGTCAGTTAAAGTTGTGCATAGATGCCTTGTTAGATTGTTGTTTTCCAGGTTGTCAGTTAAAGTTGTGCACAGATGCCTTGTTAGATTGTTGTTTTCCGGGTGGTCAGTTAAAGTTGTGCACCGATGCCTTGTTAGATTGTTGTTTTCCAGATAGTCAGTTAAAGTTGTGCACAGATGCCTTGTTAGGTTGTTGTTTTCCAGATAGTCAGTTAAAATTGTGCACAGATGCCTTGTTAGGTTGTTGTTTTCCAGGTGGTCAGTTAAAGTTGTGCACAGATGCCTTGTTAGGTTGTTGATTTCCAGGTGGTCAGTTAAAGTTGTGCACAGATGCCTTGTTAGGTTGTTGATTTCCAGGTAGTCAGTTGAAGTTGTGCACAGATGCCTTGTTAGATTGTTGTTTTCCGGGTGGTCAGTTAAAGTTGTGCACAGATGCCTTGTTAGATTGTTGTTTTCCGGGTGGTCAGTTAAAGTTGTGCACAGATGCCTTGTTAGATTGTTGTTTTCCAGGTTGTCAGTTAAAGTTGTGCACAGATGCCTTGTTAGATTGTTGTTTTCCAGGTGGTCAGTTAAAGTTGTGCACTGATGCCTTGTGAGGTTGTTGTTTTCCAGATGGACAGTTAAAGTTGTGCACCGATGCCTTGTTAGGTTGTTGTTTTACAGGTGGTCAGTTAAAGTTGTGCACATATGCCTTGTTAGATTGTTGTTTTCCAGGTTGTCAGTTAAAGTTGTGCACAGATGCCTTGTTAGATTGTTGTTTTCCAGATAGTCAGTTAAAGTTGTGCACAGATGCCTTGTTAGGTTGTTGTTTTCCAGATAGTCAGTTAAAGTTGTGCACAGATGCCTTGTGAGGTTGTTGTTTTCCAGGTGGTCAGTTAAAGTTGTGCACAGATGCCTTGTTAGGTTGTTGTTTTCCAGGTAGTCAGTTAAAGTTGTGCACAGATGCCTTGTTAGATTGTTGTTTTCCAGATAGTCAGTTAAAGTTGTGCACAGATGCCTTGTGAGGTTGTTGTTTTCCAGGTGGTCAGTTAAAGTCTGACCACCTGAACTAGGTTGTATATTCCTGCTTTTGCAAATGTCCACCTGTTAACACCTCCCCCCCCATTTCAATTGTTATTACGAAAGCATAATCACGTTAACATTACAGAAGAAACCCTAAGCACAAGAACGACTTGGAATTTACCACAAGAGGGCGCTATTGCAAAACACTGGTCTACATACTGTAAGGTTCCATCCAAAGCGTACAACATAAATAGCAAAGCATAAAACTGGATTTCCACACGTGTCAATCAATCAATAAAAACCATGTTTATTGCAAACTTATTGTCAATCCAACCTAGCTAGATGCATGTGAAACTAAACATGTGAATATACCGTACACTGTATGGTATGGGTTTTGTAACATTACCAGTCTGTACTGAGCAAGGAATTAACATAGGGGAACAATTCTTTGAAAAATTAAGTACAATGCACATTTTTAACTGGTTCAGTTGGGGGAGGGGGGGGGGGGGGGGGACACCATCTTTCTGTAGAGGTTTTCAAAACCTTTGCTTTGGATTTGCCTCCGACTTGTGAATCAATGAAAACATGCAGAGAGAATGTTTCCGAGGAATTACCAGCTGTCAGCATGGAGCTAGAGTTTCCGTAGTAATTCGGGGCCCAAAATTGACTTAAGTTCAAGACGAAGCCAGGGACTTGAATAAGCCCTGTCTTGTTCATCTGCGCACATTTGCCAACACACACCATTTTGACCAAAGCTGGATAATTTGACAACAATTAAATGAAAGGGGGTGAGTGTTACTTCTAGCAACACCCTTCATCACACAGACTTTAACTTGTCTTTTCATCCCAGTCCATCTTCCGGTTCCTCATAATTCTCCTCATCTTCATTTTCTGCATCCTCATCTTTCTCTCCTTCACTGCTCTCGTTGGCTCTGCTCTCATTTACAGCTGTGCAGGGCACAGACCCCAGCAGGATAAAATCTAGCCCCTGAATAAAACATTAACAAGCCTAAAGTCACCTTTCTCTGAAATATGGGGAAAAAAAATAGATTTTCCTGTACATGTTTTCATAAATTCTAGTGTTTTTATTAGAACAAGGACCTGACTGAGTCTTGAGTGCAGAAACAAACATATGAAAGTAAACAAAATCAGGCAACCTTGACTCACAATTTAACCAATACTGCCTACCATAATACAATCTCAATTAATTTGTATTATTTTAGGGGGGGAGGGGGGCAAAAATTTATAAAACCAAAACAGGTTATATAATATCATGTGGAGAAGATAGTGCCGTAACTTTTGTGGTTGTGTACAAAGTCTATGGACAGTCGAGTGCATTTTCTGAAGTATTTTCTAAAAAGAATTGAATGAAATGTTTCTTAGACCCAAACTCCCAGATTCTTATATTTTCAAGGAGCAATTGTAAAATGCAGGGCTCACTCACAACTCTTGACTTTATTTACCCTAGGACATAGAATGGACCGACGGTCACTGACCCTAACCCTAACCCTGTATACCCAATACCCATAAAATACAAGGCCACTCCATTCTATGTCATAGGGTAAATCAAGTCGAGAGTTGTGAGTGGGCCCTGGTGGGCCCTGCTGGGCCCTGCATTCTATAGTTAAGTTCTTTTCAACATTTCTTTGCAATGACTGACTTTATAGGAAAGCTAAAATTAGTTTACCTTCCAATGGTCTGGTCTGTTTTTCAAGGGATTTGCCCTCAAGTCGAGTTTGGTCAGTTGAGACAAGCCCAGCAGACGATCATCAGGTAGCTCAGTAATCTGATTCCCTTGTAGAATCAAGGATGAGAGTTTTGGAAGTTCCGTAACGGCCTGCGACACCTCGGTGAAATTGTTCTCACTCAGATCGCAGAATGCCAACTGGGCGAGTCTGCCAAACTTGACGGGAAGTTCCCCGAGTCGGTTCTTTGCTAGGCTCAACCATCTTAATCTCCCGAGTTGGCTGAACTCCTTGGGCAGGGACGTTATCATATTATTGCGAGCGCCAAGCTTTTCCAGTGAGCCTAGCAAGCCAATCGAGGTAGGTAGAGATGCCAATTGCGTCCCCACGACCCAGAGCTGTTCCAAGTTCCGCAGGTCACCGATTTCTGCCGGCAGGCAACCCAACTGATTGTGGCTGAGACTGAGATACGTCAAATTGATCAAACGGCCAAACCCGGATGGCAGAAGGGTCAACTTGTTTTTGTCTAGAATCAACTCTTCCAGGTTTTCTAAAGCCACCAGCTCCGAGGGAGGCATGATAAGGTTGTTGTTATTCAGTAAGAGTCTCCTAACATGGTTCAATCTCTGGGTACTTGCTGGAAGTATAGGCATCCCCCTGTGACTCAAATTTAAAACCACTTGTTGGCTTGCAACAGCCTCGGAAATCGCCTTCTCGACATCTTCAACATTGTTTCCAAGTGCAACAACATGTTGTTCAACTTGTTGTGCCGACGTTTTTTGTGTGTTTTTAGACATTTTAAAACAGACAAGTACATGTATTCGTATTCAAACAAACATGTATCCGTTTCAGCCTTTTTGCCTAAACAGGGAATCCATTTTCGACACTTAATCCCGGCGAAATATCCCCGTTTATAATAAAAAACGAAGTTACACAAGGAGATGCAGTGTTATTAAATGGCGGCGACAGTGAACGACTCTTGGGGGCGCTATTTCAATTCACTGTGAATAAAGTACAAAGTGGGGGTACGGGTCACTGATCTCTACAAACTGGGGCCAATTTCACGGAGCTGCTAAGCACAACAATTTGCTTAGCACAAAAAAGTCTTGCTCATTAAAAACAAGTTATCAGTCAAAATTCTACGTGTTTTTCATGCTAAGCAAAAAAAAAGCTGATTATCAATCAAAAACAATAAAGATCATGTGAAAATTTGGTCTGTTACCTTGTTTTTACCAAGGACAAATTTTCATGCTAAGCAAATTGTTGTGCTTAGCAGCTCCGTGAAATTGGCCCCTGGATAGGTCGATCGTACATTGATAGGGTAGCGAGCCGTGAAGTCACCGGCGGCCATGTTGGGATATTCAATACAATGCAGTGATCACACGTGCGCGCACTTAAATTTTCTAATTTATTTTATTATAAAATTGGCACTTTTTAGTGTCTGGATATAAAATTAAACCCAAAAATTTAAGAATTTCCTTGATCAAAAAACCATCGTTTTTCCTTTTCCTATGGTTTGTGCATAAGGTTATGATGTTGGAAATGTTAAAACAAAATTTTTGTCTCGTATCTTTTCCCGAAAATAGGGCTTTTTAATATTCAAACTTGGCGTATACATCTCATTATTGGGTGTTATTATGTTTAACTTAATTTTCCGAATCAAACTGGATCGTTTTTGCGACGTTAACTTCGTTTCCTGTGATATTTAATGAGTTTTCTCGGTCGTGCGCTATACAAACGTGTGTACGCCTGCAATGTTTTGAATATCCCAATATGGCCGCCAATGGCTTCACGTGCAGAGCCGCTCGACCTATCCAGTTTGTAGAGATCAGTGGTACGGGTACAGGTGGAGTACAGCGGGCGCGGCGCAAAGTCGGGTACATTGCCAACATTGGACATAAAAAGAGAAGTTTTAATCGGGCGCTGGTTGAGTACAGCGGGCGCAAAGTCAGGTATACATTGGAAATCAAAAGAGAAGTATTAAACGGGCGCAGGTTGAGTACAGCGGGCGCAAGTCGGGTACATTGCATATCATTCTCGAACCTTTTGTGAAGGACGTGTCAACGTCACACACATACAAATATCAACAAATTCCAATAAATTGACAAACAAGCAATTTCAAATATTTCATCTTATCCGTTTATTTCTCGCTTGCATACTCTTTCGTATTTCCCCTCCAACGTTTCCAGCAATCCCTACGTACGTCCGTATTGATACCGTTCCAAGTGTGCACCATCTTAATACAAAATTCCTTCACAAAAATAGTCCGTTTCTCTCATTTCTTTTCAAAATATAATTAATTAAAAATACAGGTTTATAAACAAATATCAATGATTAATATTTATCTACAGACGCTTTTATCTACAGTTGTTTTAATAAATATATTTTTAATTTAAACTACCGAGGAAGAGATAAATAAGTTAAGATTTTTAAGACAAACAAAACTTTCAATCATTCCATTTCACACTCCATTTAGAACGAAACGTCAATTTTTGAAAACAAATCTCAAAACTTATACATTATGTGTACCCGAATTCTTTTGGTAGAAAGTCAACCAAACAATACATCCGTTATTTCAATACTTTTGTGCATAGGAATCTATTTTGTAATGGTTTTTTAAAAACGAAATAAGCAAAATTCAAATTTGCAGGATCCAAAATTTCGTCTTAAGAAAACGTGCAAACCGAATTGATGTTAATTGCATGCATGTATTCATGTATTCATGTATTCATTTTGTACAATGCATATTCACGACCTGAGTTTTTCAGTCTTATCTCCGTTCAAAATACACAACCCTTCGTTGCAAACTTGCAACAATATAATTTAAAATTTGAAAATCTTCAAGCATGCAACGCATAATCTGACAGTAGTTATACACAACACATTCACTCGTACTTCTGTGTTTGTTGGCGAGGTCTCATTGGACCGTTTTCATGTTAAATCATGAATATTCATGACTTGGCTACCCATAGTATCCTTTGTGTTTCATTCACAACATTTGTTGGTATGGTTGTTACTGATGTCATCAAATAAGTAGTATAATAGGGTGTGTAAAACGCCAACATTCGATGGTTTCAAAATTTCTTCCAAACGTCTTTACAATCCTGAACGCAGAATACCAGCCTGCCGTTTGTCACAAGTCGATATCAAAATTCAAAACAGTTAATAATAGTTACAAATCACTACACCAGATTTACTTAAACCCACTTTAAAATATAGATTATATATGGTTTAAATATTACAACATATTTACAAAACTAGAAAGTGCACTTATTATGTATAGCTTCGGAAAGGTGAATTTTAACCTTGGTCGGGTGTTGAATGTACAACAAAAATGAGTTTGGTTTTAAAAGAATTGTGATTTCTGTTTTGTGTACAATTATAATAAACATCCCTTTTCCTCAGCTTTAATATACACGTTGTAACCATAATTACTGTCTGTACTATTTTATCAAAATTACAAAGTAAACGTTTCATACAAACAATACTCCAACCTATTTGTTTCAATGGACCGATCCACCAGGCCCCGCCCACTGCACACACGTGGTGGGCAGCACACGTGCATGTCAATGCAACTGCATGTTTAAGACGCGCGCGTCATATGTATTTGCACTTTGTCGGACATTAATCACGGCTATGAATGGTCAATACACCAAGGGGGCGGGGCCTGATGGAGGTCAATTTAATTACACTTTCGCTATTCAGCCTTCGCTCGGTCCCACCGCCCATACTGAGCGCTGGGAAACGCTTATCGAGCTTCTCACAATTCTGAGAAGGAAACGCACGGCCTTCTGGGTAGCGTATTATGATCTTTCGAATTACACGCAGCGCAGTTGAGCCGCGGAACTGATGACCTCCAGTTCACAGGTCACACTATCAGGGCTCACTGAGCATCAGCGCTCAGTATAAGCATGGAGGAATAATAAGCGATGAGACTGAACGAACAATCAACCTGACTTGTCAAAATGAACAACATACGTTATAAATTAAAAACGAGAATACAATGTGAAAACAACGCAATCATCATGGAAATAATGGTAAAACTAACTCTCAAGCACATCAAACTTATATCTAATATCCAACTCTATTACACAGAATTTTAACAATAACATTGGGAATAATCAAACTGAACCGTTTACTTATAACCGTAAACGTGAATTCAAGATTTGAAAACTCACAAAATCTGCCACAAAGATTTGTGAGAGGAATATTATTATAACGCTGAATAAATTGAAAAGACTTGAAACATAATTATTTCCATGACAGCAAAATTTGAAAAACATCTACAAAATTATTCCATCAATAAAAACAAACGTTTATGACCACAGTGGCAGTTGTGTGCTTAGACAGTACATGTTTGTGTGTGTGGTTGTTCTTTTCAATAAGAAGGAATCCAATAAGTACATTATTAAACACAACAAAGACTAATTCGATTTTCGTCTTCAATGTTTGGAAGTAGATTTAACATTTGATCATCATCAAACATACTTCATATGATCCCTGAGCACTACACGTTTAACTACTCGTATGTTGCAGGGCAGTCTTTATTAAGTTCACTTTGATTGAATACCTATTGAATACAAACTTGAATTACTTTGGTAGACTCAAAACCACTGAATGCAGCACATAAAACGATTAGAAGTTTCTACAGTTAAAAACAAGTGATCAGCGGATTGCGTGTGTCGCCTTTTCCCGCGGACGATCCCGATTATGTTTTGGTTTTATCAAAATCTATCAAAGCATGTAGAAGTTATTAAAACTCAACCTGAAACTTGAACATAATAGGGGCTACAGTCATATCATTTACTGGCAAGTGTCTCCCCAAACTTAGTTTAGGCTCCAGGGTTTAGGTGACACAAAACGGGAGGTCTTCTTTTTCTTCCCTTTCAGAAAAAAAAATTAACCATATTGGTCTTTTTAGACGGAGTCATAGGACCAATTCAAGGGGAATTGACGGGGCTGGAGTTAGCCGATCGATCGCTGAGAGAGTCTGCCAGGCTCCGTGGACGCTTCAGCAGGCCCGGGTGGAAGTTAGCGTGTCGCCGGGCGTGCTTCATCAGGTGGTCGCTGCGCATGAAACGCTTCTCGCACAGCGGGCAGCCGAAGCGCTTCTCCCCCGTATGGGTGCGGTAGTGACGGGCCAGCTCGTCCGAACGCGCAAACCGCTTGCTGCAGTCGGGCCACGTGCAGGGGAACGGTCGCTCACCTAAAAACACAAAACAAAAAAACAAACAAAAACTTTCAGTAAGTCACAGTTTGCAATCCAATGACCCTTACAGTGACCTTTAACGCTGACTCTGGCATTTGGAAAGTGAACTTGACAATACGAAGATTGTAACAAAATAAGTTTGGTATAAAGATTACTCATTTCTTTTGCATCCAATCTTTGATTAAAGCCATCTGGTTTAGAAATCCGGCTTTTCTGTTACATTATCCATCATGCATTCAAACTAAGCCGACCCATTACCGACTTGAGATCAAGTCTAGTCCAGGAAGGGTGCTACACCCTTTCTAGGAGGGGCCATTTATCGCGCAGAGGAAGTTATTATTACAGTCAATTAGATCTCAGATACCGATAAGCGTCTATACAAGACATAATAGGATATGCACGTATGTTCACGAGTAGGCATTGAAATGTGTGCGTGTTTCCAATGATACGGCTAAACATGTTGCGTACACTTTAGCTTTTCAATAAAAAACAACGTCTTTTTACCATAACAGTACAAAGTATGGATGGTATGTTTCGACCATAACAGCCCAAAGTATGAAACTTCTTCCAACAAAATTCAGGTCCATTTTTTAGTTGATTTCTGCTTTAATTGTGTTGTTATATACGCCTGTTCATGTTTATGCTTATAATGTCCCGAGTTCGTGGACAGTTTGTTGATTCATTTGTACAAACAAATCCTTGCTTGGCTTGCGGCTAAGCTTTCAACTTTTCAAGGCCCTGACATCCCCTTTAAGTGCTGACATCTTTAAAAGAAACGTGTTCACTTTAGCTCCTCCGCTGGTAATATAAAACCCCTGTACATTTTTCTCTCCATTGTAACAATTCCATGCATATTATAAATTCGCTTTAACTACTCGCGCGCGAACAGCATTTTAAAGCCCAAAGTGGGCGCTCTATTCAAATGCAACAATCGACAATTACGACCAAAACCGCACAAAAACAAGTTATAATTGAAAAGCTTCAGAAGGTCGAACAAAAATAGGGACTCCGACCAGACCTTCTGAAGGTATTTATATTTATGACAAAAGATTAAATCGAGAAATGCCCCCGTGGAGTCAGGCGCGACAGGTGTGCTGTTTCAAGAGGGAACAAAGAACACACTCCAAGGCGGATCGGAACGTGGCCCAATTGTTGTCTGGGGATGTAGTGGCACGCGACCAAAACACCTGTTTTCAACCATTAAAAACATCGACAGGTTGCCCTAAGGTCAAACTGGAATGACCCATTGAAATGTAGTTACTCGTGGCGCTTTGAGGATAGTATATTATTATACACTCGACTTTGTTGAGCTATACATTGTACAATCTGAAATGTATAAATTTATAACAGTAAATTGGATGCTGCACCAGAAGACGAACAATCTCGAGATTTTGTGTGGTCCTAAAAAAAACTCGGTTTGTCAAAGTTTAAACCTAAACTCGGCACTGAAACCGAAGGCCGAGGATACAACAAAGGGTTCCCACTCCCAGACAGTGTCGTACAAAGGCTATAAGTACGCCGAGAGCCCCGCTATCAAAACCAGCTTGAAAATATTTATCAAATCATGACGCAAGTTGACCAAGATATTGCGAATCCTAGATTAAAAACCAACGTGTAACGTGTGGTGACACAATCACCTCATGCTGTTTAGTGCAGCCATTCCGCAGCGTAAGCAACATTTTGCAAGTGCAGAAAGACGCACAAAAACGCATGACAACAATAATTTGTCAAAATACATTGGAACCACGAGTCCACGACACGATTGCATATCATTCAAGGTGGAATGCAAGCGAATAAACCAAACGTCCGAGGTACAATAGAAGACAGTACAAAATACTACTCAGCCAGTTATAGGCCAGTGAATGAGTACACTGCAGTTTACTCAAGACTAGTAATATTTTGTAGTTTTTCCAACAACATATTTTATCGACTATGGGTTCGCCTCGATAACAAAAGACCACCAACTGGCTAAATACCGCTTATCATCCTAAAACCAGAAGAGTTCTTATCAGCGGCCGTTGTATTTGCATTTACCCATAAAACGACAGGTGCAGACAGGTGCACGCGCGCCACGCGACCCTATTGATCTTTAGAAAAAGACAAAACCGCAGTATGTTCTACGAAAGCGCCTCCAGCTCCTTTGTTGATGAGAACGGCTCCAACCGGACCGTGTTTTCACAACCGTCAGACAAAGCAAGGCCAACGACCAACAAAGAAAAGACCAAGATTTTGGCAAGCCACAAAGACACGGGGCATATCCGCACCTTCTTTGTTCACCTCTTAAGGGTTTTAGGGAACATTCAAAGATTCGAGATTTCTTAATTGTATGCAAATTTCGGCACGTGCGCCGTGACCTGTGACAAGTGATTATTAGGAGGAAAGGGGCGTGTTTCAATTGCGTTACAAAACCATCTCACCCAATATTGCCGTCCAAATATCGTCGTCCAAGTATATAAAACTATATCACAAAGTCCAAATTCCAAATTCCATTGGACACTGGACATGGTGTTGACGTCGCATTTTCTATAAAGGAATAGCAATTGTCTATGGTACATCAAGACTAATTATGGAGAAAACAATATGAATGCGGTCAATAAATTCCTTCGAAATAAAGGCGCCCTCGTACTAGTAGACAGGTTTTGAGATTTAAATTTACTGGCCGTCGTTACGGTATCACGTATCCGTAGCCAACTTCTCAGACACTTTAAGTAGTGTCATGTCATTCATGTCATTGGTGCTACCCCTCTTTTGGAATCCTAATTCATTGCAACTGAGTGAAGAAGTTAGCACGGGGAATAACGATAACGTTCTGTCGTTCTTGTAACGTCCTCAATTATCCACTGAATCAGCCGCCCGGAGAAGTGATACCTTTGCAGGGTACAACAAGACAGTATTATATACGCATCGTATTTGACAGAGAAACAAAGAACTTTGTTCCATGTTCATATCTCGTATTACAACGTGGTTGGTTTTAAATTGGTCGTGGGGCGAAGCTGGCCAACTCTAGGGGTGCCAATGAACTTGAAGTGAAGGTCCTCGCATACAATGAAGTACAAATCCTACCATCGTGATTGACAGGGTCGGCAATGTGGAGCCTACAACGCTTTGTGCAAGCTCGTTTGTGGCTATTTTGGGGGTCGGGTGGGCGTATTTAATCATGGTGGAGGTCACGAAACGATCTCCCATATGCAGGGAAGGGGGGCGGGGGGGGGGTGTGTCGCGGTCATCATTTAGCAGGTGTATACGTTTAGCGGGCATGGTTTACCCACCTGTTCTTTGTTCTTTTTTAGTGCCACATCTGCCGAATTTTCCTACGTGCTAAGCACGCGTAACATGAGAACCACAACCAGCATATGACCATGGATACATGTGCATCATCTTGAACTTAGTCTGGTAACCAGTTACTTATCATTAAGCAAATAATTATTAAACTTAACATTTTCGCTCAGTGGGATTGGGTTCCAGGCAACTAAAACAACGGGAAGAAACTTGACCTAACAAGTAAAGTAAAGGAATTATTATCTATATTGACAGCGCTTATTTTACAATTTATTGTAGTTATCGTAATAACGTCCGTGTGTACACGTACTTATTGTGATTTGTTGTTATATAAATAGACCTTTGGTCTGTGTTTGGGGCATATAATACTTGTTTCAACACACAGACACAGAAAAATCATTCCTCTAAGAACACTATATACAAAAGAAAAGTAGAAATCGGCACAAAACTTCTAAGTTTGATTTAATTTGAAATCTTGGTTTGCGGTATGGGGGTTAAACTGACGTGTAGTTTAAGAATCGTTGAAGACTTAAACAGAAATCCGACAATCAATAATGTCTGTCACTGGGACCTCTGCTCTTATTCCTCCATGCTGGGACCTATGCTTTCACAACCAGCTGAAATTTACTCCAGGTTTTTTTGTCCAGCATTTTATTTCAGCGTTGCGCAACATCGTTTGAAGGTTGCGAAGGCGGCACTCTTACTAGAAGCATGGAGGAATAAGAGCAGATCCTCCATGCTAGAAGTAGAAGGGAACATGTGAGGGTGTACAAATTAGTTGTCTATATACGATACCCGAAAGCCCAAATTGTGAGTTAATATAATTTGTTCCCTTTTTCTCAGATACACATGTTGTAATATGTTCGGTTGAACAAAAGTACACACCGAATTCGAATTATTTACTGTTTACCTCGGGTTTGCTGTGTTTAATAGCTATGGTGGATCGTGTTTAGCTATATTGCCCCCCCCCCCCCCTCTTAAAAAAAAAGCAAAGTATCTGCGAATGAATGTCTTTTTCTGCGATAACGTACCTTACCCAACTCTCACACGTTTCATCGGTTTTATGAGAATACCTCATCCACAAATATCCCACGATCAACGATACAATATACCGAACAAAGATACTGACAATTTGGGAGACCGCCAACATAATAAAATTAGCTCAGTTGGTAGAGCGCCGTTGGTAGGTACCAACCAGTCCCGCCTTGTCAATGTCTTTGTTCATCTCAATTCACTTTTCAGTGACCGCGTAGTCACTCAACTACACGTTGGCAACAATCGGTGTTTACGTACGTGACACAAAGAGGGCGGGGTGGGATGATCACACGAAATGGGGCCGGTTGGCGCGTAAACGGGCACACGCCCACTTAAACACCCATCATGTACATGTACACTGTTTCGCATTTTTGTATCACTGTGGAGACATGGCTTTGTTCTCGTGTACAAAATGGTTAGAAAGTCGAGCACGTTTTTCAAAATGCTCCCATTTTAACCATAATTATTTTCCTGGGTTGACATTTCGACCCAATATACCCTATATTATACCCTAACCCAAACACTAACCCTAACCCACATCCTAATCAATAAAGATTATGACTCATGATTTGTAAATGACAATATTGAACAGTAGTTTAAAAACAAAGTTTACTGCCCCATCTCGGACGCCCAAGGGCGTTGACCTTTAAACTTTCCACTGAAACGTAAATGCACTCTGCAGCTAAATTACTGTGAAAAGGAAATACATTACATGACGGTAAATAATTATTCAAGCATATTTTTTAACCCTAACTCCCTAGGATGTGTGCAAATGTGTTTACCCTCCTCGGTGGGTTTACTTAGTTAGTTTTTAAGTGGAATAAATAAGTGTTTATCGATGATGCAAACTATAATGATGGTAGTTAGAACACAATTGATTGAGTAAACGCCAACTGTATTGTATACATGACTTTGTATATGTACAAAGTCGATCATTAGCAACACAAAGGGGGCTTCACGGGGCCAACCCTTTTCTCTATGGTTATAGGAGATAAGCAGTGAGGGGATTAACAAAGGCAGCCAGGGGTTAGGGGAGGGGGAGGGGGGAGGGGTTAGGGGAGGGGGAGGGGGGAGGGGGTACAGTAAATTCCAACATAAACTTTGTTGTCAAGAAAAAAATCTTATGAAGAGAAGAGTACTATTGAAACATGCACTCGGCCAGCTATACTTTGGTAGGGGCCTATCGTCAATTAATTGAAAGGCTCCAGAGATATACTTTAACATTATTTATAGACGGATTCACAGTAAAACTTTAAAAAAATAAAAAAACAAGCAACAAGTAAAACTTCGACACAATATTTGGACGACAAAAATACACAAGATATTACACAAGTATATTAAACCATGGAGAAATAAGTCACATACTTATTGTGACTTATTTCTCCATGATTAAACGATCGCATTATATACATGTACATAATTATGTACAGTTCCGAAATAGTTTAAATGTACCGGCAGTACAGGTGTATATGGGTGCACATGGTTTGTTTGCGTACTGTTTATTATAGTATGCACATTGTACATGTACATGTACATATACGCACGTTGTTATGGGGTTACCGGCCATACAACGTGGAAATACAAACAAAGACAATTTCCGGCACATGGTCTTACCTGTGTGTGTTCTCAGATGTGCCTTCAGATGTGAAGATTTCCCGTACATTTTGTCGCAGCCAATGTAGTGACACTTGTGTTTTTTGATGGGTTGCCCGTCCGGCCCATGATCCGATGACCTCTTTCCCCCACGTCTATTTCTTTGTCCCGTTGCTAGTTTCTGCTCGCACGTGCTCGACTTCCGGGCCCGGCGCCGTTTCGCCGGTTTCCCCCCCTTCGATGTGACCCCAGAAGGAGGAAGGCTGGCGAAATGATCCCGGCTGAGCTCTAGGGTACTGGAACAGTCACTGATGGGGGAGGGGGCAAGGTCTCGGTTCTTGTACGTCTCCAAATCGGCCAAAATCCGAGCCACCATGAACAAAGGATTTGGCAGCGCGGCCAGTTCGGAGTCCTGCGTCACAGCCTCGTCGTACGGCGGGGTGGCGTAGCCCTGCTCGGACGGTAGGGGTTCCGAAACGATCGCCGATGAATTCCAAGGGGGTCGGGACTTAGCAATCGCTAGAAGACACTCGGCAGCTGATGTGACATCCATGTCGGTCTGGCTGTAGTCAAAATTCGTCTGCTGGTTTGGCAGGATGGGTGTAGTAGTATTCATTGCGAGTGCAGTACAAACCAACCAGCTGTCAAATTACACATGCGTGGCGCGGTGTGGCGTAGTTGAAAATAAACACCCGTGCAAAATGTACATGTGTACATGTACACACTCACAAAATAGCCACAGAGTGAGAATAAAACGGACAGGATTTATCTCCAATCGGCGGTGAAATCTCCGTCAAAATTGTGACCGAAGTGGGGACGACTTAAAGGGGTTTTGCTCATGGTTTGCCGTCCGGAATGGTTATGTTGACTACGCGCATGGGGGGGAGGCGTGTGCAGTGTTTTCTCCCGCGGTTTCTATTGTTACAAAGAGGCACAAAGAAAACGACCCTTCGGTGTGTACGTATATGCGTGTGACGTATCTAACCTCGTGTGTGCGGTGGGCGGGGTGCTGTGCTGTAAATAAACCATCCGTCAGCGCGGTTCTGATTGGTTCACCTAACAGAACATCCATGTCCATGAGTGCTTCAGAAGAACTCCCTCCTGGTGCCAACTCAAGTTGGGCTGAATGGAAGTGCCTCAACAGACTAAGAACAGCAACTGGCCGGTGCAAAGTGTCTCTCAAGAAGTGGGGATACCTAAACTCTGAAGACGTGACCTGCATTTGTAATATGGAACCACAAACTATGAAGCACCTCTTGAGATGTCCCTTATTGGAGCATGAATGCAAACCTGAGGACCTAGCAGAGTACAATGATATTGCCAGGAAATGTGTCCAGTTCTGGCTGAAACACAATATCTAGTGTGTGTGGACACGATAAGAAGAAGACCTAACAATATGCTAATCGTAACCTTTGACATTGCAAGTTTACAACAAAACTTGTCAATTTTTTTTCTGATTTCATTTTTTGAATCCTGACACCAATTGGGTTTAAACGTAGAAGTATGAATGTAACTTGAACGTCGCCGGTACTGTGACCAAGTCTGGGTTTTAGTTTTCTTCATCACAACCCACGATCGAGGCAACTGTTTTTCTGTTGTTGCTTACACGGCTTTTCGGCTCATCTTACTGCCGACAATTACTATTTTCTTGGTGACAAATCCTTCTGTTGTCAGTTAGCAATAAAAAAAACCAACCAACCAGTGTTCACATGGTACTTTTACAACACATTTTGAGAGCAACTTGCAAAAGTGACATGATAAATCGCCGCTGTTTTGTCATGAATATGGAAATTTAAATTAGCATAAAAGCTTACAAAAGGTTGTAAAAGGGTATCGATTATATAATTTATGGCTTAAAAAAAACTACACGGATTGCATTGCAATTAGTTTGGTAAAGAATGACTGACGCTGGGGAGTGGCCACGGCCGCTAATCAGTCCGGAATACTGTCGTCATCGAGCTATGCCAAAGAACATGGCCTGTGTCACAGCTGCAGCGGGATGTTGAAGCCAACAAAACTTGCTTTAAAACAAGCATACATTTTTCAAAATTTGCGTCCCATGGAAATTTATTCCACTTTCATCATAAAATATAAATACAATTTTAAAGTTATTTTCAGAATAAGATTCACCATCTTCGAAAAATAAATGTACATTAAGTAAAAATGGAATGTAATTGTAAATTTGTGTTACTTATTTGATTAACCTGTTGTACAGGTGCACCGATTCTATAAAATACACCTCAAACCAAAGGTACTTTTACCAAACATTCAAGTTGGGCTCAGTGCTTTTTAAAAATAAATTAATTTTGAAAGAGGACCATTATACCCTATACGAGTAAACTTGATTGGTTTGTATTAGCAGGTCAGTTGATTTATTAATTACTCGTCGTTGGCCGATTTTTGTCGTGCGATGTCTCATTCGAAAGCTCATAACAAATGCAATTCTAGAAATGTATCAATTCAGTTTAAAAATCGATTTTTCAGGGTGCAACCCCCTAAAAGCACGGACACAACAACTTTAAGAGAAACTTGCAAAAGTAACATTGTAAAGTGATGCATTTGTGACGGAGACAAAGTTCACTGCAGTCTCTACTCGCAACAAAAATGTCAATAAATAAATGTGACCCAGCACGAGTAAATGAGACACTTCGAGGCAAAAATAAAATTTGACATTTTGATTTCATCATTTAAAGCTAAACAAGCTTTAAATGATGAAATCAAAATCTCAATTTTTATTTTTGCCGCAAAGTGTCTCATTTACTCGTGCTGGGTCACAAATGTTTTCTCAGCCAGCAGACCGATATCAAAAGAAAACTAGAAATGAGTGACAGAAGCACTATAACCATTGCCTGCATTTTATCAGCAGAGAATTAGCAGAATCTTTTTTCCCATCTACTAAATTTGTGGAAATAAGTAAGAAATTGAGAGAAATCAACATAAATATTTAGACCCTTTCGCTAAGTAGGGAATCTTGTGCTCAGAATCTAAAAACTAGGAGTAGCTTAGTCTTGTAGACATTTCAAATGGCTCAGTGACGTGATAATGTCATCATGAGGCCACTTACTTGAAGATTTACACCTACAAGCACGTCTCAGTCTAGATACCTACCAAGTTACAACTAAATTTGACTTACAATTTTGTAGAGGTGGACATTTGAAAATTTACCTTTAATGTGGCATTTCAAGACCTGTGATGAAGTGATATAATGTTCACATCCTCGTCTATGCACATACCAATTATCAACCCAATCGGAACTACAGTTTTTCAGACATAGACCATCTGATTGATTGATTGACAGACTGACTATCGACTGGTAGCTAACTAGTAAATAAACTCGGGCAGTGCTGTTGTATAGGATTCCCCCATACATGTATAATGCCGATAAAGGGTCCAAATCTAGCCCATTGTGTAGACAGGATACATTAAAAGACACATAATTGTCCATAGGCCACTTTTTTCAGTAAATGAGGAAACTATCATGATGCCATTTTTAGGTACAAACGCTGGATTTTTTTACTTAACATCTAAATCTTATAGCTACATGTATACAGTTTTTAGATACATATCTGGTTATACCCCCCAAATGATGTCATTACAGCCCTAGCCTTGGTCAAGGCGAGTTCGTCGTTATCCGTCCAGAAATACACTGTGCGCGCGCCCCGCATTGCTAGCTTGCGCCCCATGCAAAGATACAGCGCGAACAGCGACCTCATACGGCCACTATTTATGCAAATCTACTGAGGCTACTTTTTCGCCTTGGATCATTGGGTTTTTGAAATCTTATGTTTTTCCTATATTTTGCGCCACATTTGTGGCGCATGACCTCGTATGCGAATACAGATAAGTATAGGTGGGGCTAAGATGTGAAGTGTCCAATCACAACGCGGTTGAAACCCGACGTCATCAAATTTGATGCAGCATGACATTTAAGACAAAATGGCAGATATTCAGCGTCGTCTTTCGTCCGAAGATCTGTCGTGTTGTTTGAATTTTGCAGCGAAAATATTATCCCTCGAAGATTTTAGACCCGAGCAGCGAAAGGCCATTATAATCCTTTCTTCGTGGTCACGGTGTTTTTGTGAATTTGCCGACAGGTTATGGGAAATCCGTCATTTTTCAGGCAGGCTGAACCCCATTTTGCTCGGAGCTCGCACGTACGGCCAGGTACTCAGCGTCAGTTTTCAGCGTGTTCGGTCAGTTTCTTATCGCCGCATAATTGGCATTAACCCAGGCATGCTGGTCTGTACGGTATCGCCACATTGTGGTTCAAGCATGGTCCAACGCTGTGGGGAGGGGGCATGTTTACGGCTGCAGAACCAACCTTCAAAGTGATCGCAATATCGTAATTTAAACAGGGACAAGTGTCTTATATCCCCAAATAACTCCTCAGATTATTTTCTTGGCAAAATTCAACCGGCAAGGCATTTAATTATCAGAGTTCCGCGTTTTACCGAGCCACGGTTTTCAGATCAGCTGGATTAGATGTGTGCGAAATAATGTAGGGCCGAGTTCGACACGTTTCAATAGAGTCGCGGCCTTCTCCAGTCACCGCGGTTGAAAACTCAAAACTAAGCAGCTAAACACAACTAGTTTTGACCATAACATTGTCAACATTCAAGAAAATACCCAGCAAAACGAGCGAAAATAACTGCGACCCTAACCAATCAAGCAAGACAGTTCAAATCTTCATGTGTAATTCCTACAAGCCTTCGTAAAAATCACTCAACTTTCTCCCGATAAAATATGTCAACGATGGCGGTGTTCGTAAACACTTGCGAGCTAGCTATGACCTTTCACCGCTAGCTCAAATTATGCAGTTTCTACGCAACGATCGACCAATAAGAAAACGACTATAAAGGTCAGCTTAATCTATTAGCATAATGAGCACCGCCCCCAAAACCTAATGATCCAAGGCGTTCGAGTATCCTCAGTTAGTTTGCATATAATAGTGGCCGCGTGAGGTCGTTGTTTGAGCTCCGATTACCGCTGCGCTGTACGTACGGACGGGTAACGATGAACGCCTTGACCAAGGCTATTACAGCCCCTTGTTTGTTCAGGAATACGGACTATTGAATACAATATTGTGTGTTCTGGGATCAGTTTTACAAGATTTGTCTGGTCTATGTTTGCTAAAGGGTTTTGTGGTCGTCAGTAATGTCCGATTTCGTAAATTCTCATCAGTGGAAGCTAGGCATTGGATAGCCATCCGTCTGCCTCTCCTTAGACATTCCAGCTAGTCTGTGGTTTCTCACACCGCTGCGGCTGTTGGTCGCCCTCTGTCGGCTGTCCATGGAAAGGGTCGGGAGCCGGTTCAACCCCTGTCGGTACTCAGGTTGCAAGTTGTCGTTTGTGTCTCGCGCAGTGCGGTTACCAACCTTGATTGACCAATACAAAATCACCCAACAA
The DNA here is from genome assembly GCA_037893245.1 of Crossaster papposus. Taxonomy (NCBI): domain Eukaryota; kingdom Metazoa; phylum Echinodermata; class Asteroidea; order Velatida; family Solasteridae; genus Crossaster; species Crossaster papposus. The sequence goes on along the minus strand of JBAIAA010000789.1, from coordinate 33,374 downwards.
CTTTTTCAACAATTTGTCAAAGCCAAACAAAGAAATTGATTGTGGAATTTGAAAGTGTCTCGCACTCGACAAGCTTTGCTTTTTGCGGGTCCCCTGCATCTCTTGGTAAATTAACTATTTACTATTAATTAAAAATTAATACTATTTACCATAATTGTATGTACACATGAATATTTCTGAATGGATATGTTCCATGAGGTGAAATAAGTAAAGTATTAAGTAAAAGTGGAGTTTGAACCTGGACCTCCAGATTGCCGTTCCAGTACTTTCCTAACAAATAATGAGATTATTATTAGCACGCGTTTTGTGCTGGTTTGTTCCTATTTGGACTAAAGCGACATACTTAATGCATATTAGAGGGTGCTAAGCCAGACTTAGGTCCACAAAAGTGGTCACAAAACGAGATCTAATGTTCACCCTCTTGAGTTCCTTTGATTATACTCACCATCTGAGGGCGCCCTGTCGTTCGCGCTGTGGCCATGCCCCCAGCCCGGTGGTCAATGCGTACTGGTGAGCTGTCCGTAAACATGCGATTGAAGTTGCCCTCTCTGTTGCTGAGTTCCATGCGGTACATACGTACCTCTCTGCGTAAACGTTCAAGCTCCTCGCTAATTTCCTACAGATGTCAAGAACAAACCAGGATGTCAGGCTTTCAACATTTCCTACTTTTCCAACTTTTCCAACTTTTTCCTTGTTTTGAAAAGAATGTTGCACCCTGATGCTGCATATATCCATATATCATCTCAGTGAAGGTCAGTCACCGCACAAAATTGTCGAAAGACATGAATCTTGGACTGAGAAACAATTCAAATTTAGTTAGAAAATGCACTCAACTCTCTACAGATTTTGTAAACAACCCAAAAACGTGGCAGCAGAATACTACACCCTTCCCGTATATTCTTTTACCTTGCCTTCCTAACTTTTCTTCTCGAAATTCCTTCTTTTTCCTACTTTTTTTATCTCTCGCAACTTCTAGATATGAAATCATTTTGAATATTTTTCACAACTGTTTACAACAATGTCAAATGTAAATCACATAATAGGGACATTGGGCGCAGAGATATGTCGTTCTTGAAAGATGGACAAACATATGTGTCAGTGCAACTATTGAGTCTAGTCTAACTTAGGCTTTAAAATTAAACCATGTGGCTTTACTCTCAAGTACAAACTTGAAGAAAAGTCACCTTGAAATTTATTTCTTGAGACTTTAAACCCGACTGGTAAACTGAGGACCTTGTCTTTGCCTTGAGTGAGTAAAATTGGCCGGAATTTAATTTGTATGTTTTCAGCGCTCAGTGCCCCAGTCTACATAATTCTGTTAGAAATCTCAGTTTACTTTATTTAAAAAAAAAATATCTTCCAGAGCCACAAGTTAGAAATCCTAAAAAGGTGATCAACTGATTGCACCACAATTGACCAAGCAGTGATATCATATAGCAACTAGGCCATATCCTCTTGTTTACACTTCAACACACTTCAATATCCCCCCCCCCCCACAACAATGCCTGTGTATAATCCTCTAACACACAAAGCCAGAGGAGTGGAGTGCATTGATGGCATGTACCACTGCCACGCAGTAAACAACTCTCAGTCTCTCATAGAGGAAGGGTTAAAGAGGTAGTGCACAGCATTCTAACCACGTCTCCTGGTGATTTTGAAGACATTGGAGCAGGTTGCACAGTGAACTCTAACTGCCGACGACTCTCCAACTTTTTCTTAAGATTCCGGAGCTCCAACTCCAGGTTCTTATTCCTCTGTTGAAGTCTTTCCTTCCCATTACTAGTCTCCAGAAGCTCATGTTTCAAGTCTCCTATTTGTGAGCTCAATTCCGACTGCATTTGTTCCATTTCGAATCGTAGCCTGCCGATGACTGCATCATTTTCTCTCCGTTGGTCGTTCTCTTCATTGATTACTTTCCGTAGTTTCTCAAGCTCGACTTTCTTCACCTCCAGTTCAGCTTGGGCAAGATCGAGTTGCTTTTGGAATTGTGTCAATTCGTCTCTGCCCAACCCTGCCTCAGCCTCTTTTGGCTTTGTATCGTCCACGATTCTCTGAAGTCTGCCAACTTGGTCCTTCATGGAATCATTGTCCATTTGAAGTTCTCTCACTCTGACGTCGTTCTCCGCGAGTTTCTGCGTGAAATGTTTCTCCCTCTCTTCCAGATTTCGATGGAAACCCGTCTCCGCCTCCTCTCCCCTGCTCCGCTCCTTGGTCAAAGACTCTTGCAACGTTTGGATTTTGCTCCGGTAGTCGGCAACAACATTGGCAATTTCCTCTTCGTAAGCGACTCTGACGGCCTCCAGTTCCACCTCTCTCTCGTGGTTCTTTACGAAGAGCATGTGCACCACTTGCGTGAGCTCCGCTACCTTCTTGCACATCTTGAATTCGAAGGATTTCATGTTAAACTTCGGCGCACAGGCGAGGGCAGATCCACTGCCCTCCGCCATCTTGATGAATGTTTACACTAGCAACTGCACGAGTTGGTCATATTCAACCATAAGAGGGCGCTATATTAATTGATTGGATTACGCACCTGCCTCAACATTAAACCGCATGAGGGCGCTATGTTAATTGAATGGATATGCGCCTGTCGTCTGCATCAGTGAATCCAACCACGGAATGATCAAACGGCCTTGAATACTAACTTTTGCAACCAACAAAAGTTATGTAAACGATATAAATTTGTTTAGCGTATATCCATTTTTCATTAACATTTCATTATAAACAGATCCTCTTCCCCCATCTTTTTGGAATTGTGAGAGTCAGTCTGTCCAACCCACAAATAAACCACTCCTACAAGTAAACCACTCCCCCTGGTGGATGGCAGAAGAAATCTAGACGCACATATTATTTCACTAACGTTACTTTCTTTCATTTTATTTTGGCAGATATAAAAAATAGGATTGCAAATAACAAGTTCATGCCATCACTCGGAGGTACGCGGACCTGAGAACATTACCGGCAGGTTGGGGAGCTCGGGCTCCCTAGTTTGCTGGGATACGGCCGACCTTGCGGGAGCCTCATGGTGGCGCTGTGTATATCTCGCGGGTTTCTCGCGCCTAACCTCCCCACATCGCTTCGCGGCGCTATCTGCTAAATTATGCGTTAATGGCACACAGGGCACATAAGCTGCCAAAAGTGCCAACCACAAATTACAACTACAACTACAACAAGTTCATGCCAAGATTATTTTGACATTGACAGAGCCCAGGCGCAAACTTGATCTGAGGCGGGTTCAGGCTGATATCAGTGGGAAGCACACCCGGCCTTGCTTGCTGCGAACCGATCGTTGACACATATTTCTGGCCTTGCTCATGACGTGTTTATATGTTATCCGTTTTAAATCTTGAAAAAACGTTGTGTAGATATACGTCATCAACTATTTCCAGTAATGTCGTCCATCATTTGCTGTAAGTGTAAATCATCATCGTTTGATTTCGCATCTGACGTAATCCCTATTCCCGAATCCCTTCCATGAAGGTAAGTTTCGGACTGAGACATGATTCTACTCCTTGAAACGCTCTCGTCGGCTGACGATTGACGGAATTGTTGGTTTAGGACTCTCCGTCTTTCCCGACTGGAACCAGCGGAGGAGGCCTTTGTGTTGCTGGAGAAACTGTGATCTGAAATCACCGAGTCGACGCCGTTAGCCAGTTGCTGTCTTAGTTTCCTACTTCTGGCACTACTGGTATTTCTTATCTCGGGATTTGCGACACTGTTATTTGACGGACTATCGACAGGTCTCTGCTCCTGAGGAGTTTCCTGTCTCCCTGATGAGGAGCTTCGATGACCGTCTCTCTTCCTCGATGATGAAGAGTTTCTCTGTCTTTCTACAGAAGCCTGATGACTTCTGTCATCCTCGCTAGGAGCAGTCCGTTTTTTTGAGGAAGCACCATTGAGGAGTTCTGGTCTCTTCTCTGCACTGTGCTTCTGTGACCCACTGGGAGGCCGTGGGTTTGCCTTCAGTTGTTGTCGTAGACCCAGTATCGTTTGCTCCCTCTCTTGAACCACCTCCTCAAGTTCCGACATCCTTTGCTCCTGGGCACTCAGACGACTAGAAAGCACCAAGATGACTTTGGTTCGACCATCTTCCCAATCTCCGTTGGCTGCCTCAGTGGGCATGACCTCTGTGGGCGTTTCCTTTGCGATGCAATCATTGGGCGTGGCGGATACTGCACCACACTGACGACTCCGCGCACTGGAAACATGATGAGCTCTGTCCAACCGCTCTATAAATAAAATGATGTATTTGGAAAAACAATTGAGTAAATTCAGGTGCTGTTAACAGGGGCCCCAATGACCTGACCCCACTAAAATTGGTTCTGAGTTGACTGAGCAACCTTTGAGTAGTTGGGCTTTGTAAAAACTCCTCTGATGCTTATAACTCGAATAGGATTTGAACCCACAACCAAGTGCAGTTGTCTTACTTCTTGTTGAGTCGAGTTAATCACAAGTTCACCACAAGTCCTGCTAAGTCCATTCTAAGATCTGTAGTCCCAAGTCGTCAAAATTACTTACTATGAATGGTGGCAAATCTTGTCATTGTTAATCTTGTTGCATGTACTTGTGACTGAATTGTGAATCGTGTTGTGATATAACTGGACATGTGATGGACTTTGGACTACAGATACCTGTGAGTTTTGCATTCTCTTCTCGAAGCATCGTGAGTTGATCTTTAAGGCTGTACACCTTGAGGCCTGCCTCTTGTTTTGCTTCTGCCAATTCCGTCTGCGCGGCTCGCAGCCTCCTCTTGAGTTTGATGCGCTAAAATGAGAAAATTAAATAAAATACTTACAATTTTTGGGATGTTCTCGGAGTGTGCGATTACATTTTCCGGGCATCAGGATATCATATAAAAAGAAGAAATAAAATATATAAAAGGATGCTTACTTCTCATTAGAAAAAATTATGCTAAATTGACAATTACTAAAAAAAACAACGAGACACTTTGAAGATTGCATATGAGAGATTTTCATTTAGAAAAAGTGGTTTTCCTTATAATTGTTTGTTTTAATTATATCTAGACATCGGTTCGATTAATTCTTTCAAAATATTTTTTGGGGGGTTGAGACTTGCATCTGTTTCACACCACAGTAATTGTTTACAAAAAACTGTTATTCTTCACTCAATGGAAACTACACAAGTATTTATATTTTCCATCACCATCAGAGATTGTGCTAACATACTCGGTGGACACCAAAACTCACCATTTTCGAAAAATCTTCCTCCAAACTTTTCATTTGCTGTTCTTGTTTTTCGACAATCTGAAGAAAGAGATAGATAGAATACAAAATAGATAGAATATAGGAATTTTTGAGATAGGAAATCAGTAACTCCACAACAACAACAAAACACACAAAGAACAGGGAAATTGGCAAAAACAGGGTACTTACTTGATCTTTCTCCAGTAACATTTGAGCAAATTCTCTCTCGGCTTCGGGGGAAGTCTGGTCTTTTGATTCCTCTACTTGTTGCTCGAGTTCTGACACGCGATCGAGGAGCTCAAAATTGGTGCCCTCAACTTCTGCCATCTACATCCGAAAAAGGTTTGCAAACGGCAAAAAAAATACTGTGAGATTATAGTAAGCTTACTGTAATGCCCCCAAACAACCCAGGTAAGTAGAAAGGTATATAATTCTATGTTGTAACTTGTTTAATGTTGTATGTTGTTCTTTTATGTTGTTTACTTTTTTGGGAGGGGGGGGGGGGGAGGGGGGGGGAGGGGGGAGGGGGGGGGGGGGTGGCTAATAGGAAGTTTGAGCTCAAACCAAACCAAGGATGCAAATTGTTCAGTGAGAAAACTAATGGGTTGAAATTAAAATTTTAGATGAAATCCTAATTTAAGTGAGTTTTTAGTTGATATAAACTTCTGAATCAGAATACACAGCTACGAGTACGGCCACACAGTTAAGACGTTAGAAGTCACCTACCTGTTGCTCAAGTGTTATTGCCCTGCTACGAGCCTCTTCAGATGTTGTGTCTGCATGATGAAACAACTCCTTGAATTCTTCCACTTGCTGTTCCAAGAACTCTACCTACAAATCAACAATACATTTTAGCTAGATTTGTGAAAAGAAATTAAATGAAAAGAAATTAAAAAGAAAGTAAATTAAATGATAAAACTATCTTGGACATTAACTCTAACTCCCTAGTGTAATTTACTAGGAACCATACCCATACTAACATAACAGATTACCACAAAACACCGTGTTAGAGTTTGACTTGATGGGGATTGTTAAGGTAAAATTCTTGCTAAAATCAAGGTGTCCAAGGTGACAGTCAGAAGCATTTGCTATGCTTACAATACATTAAAACTTTGTTTTCATGTGCTACCTTTTTCTATTACTATTATTTGGGTGTATATTTGTGTTTCCCACAATGACCTACCTTTGTTTTACTTGTGTTTAGGTTTTCAACAATGCATCCATCTGAGCTAGATCTTGTCCACCTTCAACAGAAAATGCATTTTAAAAGAGAAAATCACCAAAGGATTGCGAAAATTGATCTAAATTATTTTTCTTTAGGTTTTAAATTTAGGCCAAACAAAAAATACAAATTCATCCTAATTTTTGTTTTAAAGGGAAATTAAAGCACTTTTGTTCACAACTTCTACAACTCCCACAAGGCTTGACACCTTTGTATAGACTTAATTGCAATATTATATAACATCCCACGTTTAGATTTGGGCTCAACCTCTGCATAATAAAACGCTCTGAAAAAAACTGCAACATTTAAGAGAACAAATACAATAATGAGAGAAAAGTGTCGATGTGAAAAGGATTCTGATTTTTATAAATTTATATATAAAAAAAGTTGATGCAGGCAGCAAAAATGGATGCGCGTGAGGATGAGAATTACTCTGTTCTGAAGTGTATTTTATTTTTATTTGGCTTTAAATTGGTTATAAATATAAAGTACATTTTGGAATTTGGAATGACAAAAACATCCCGACTAGTTTAGCTTTTTGATAAAAAAATTAAAAAGGGACCCGTATTTAGGCCTAACTTTCTCCCTTCGATTTGTGTCCCGTGTGTGCTAAAAATGGTAAAGCACCACGCCGACCGTACTGTGGCAAGTGTAGCCTACCCAAGTTTAGCCGGGGACGGCGCCCCCCTTTCCCCGTCAGCAGCAGCCGCTTCCCCGCTCGACTTTCTCGGTAATCCGTGTGAGGTCTGATTGATCGTCAATTTCTTCACATTCGTGCTTGCTCCATGGCCCATTATTTCAATCAAAATGTTTAACGTGGGTTGAATACATCTACTTTTAAGCAAGTTTTGCAAAAACTTTAATGAAACGGGGAAAATAGGAAGTTTTGTTGAACTTTCGCAAGAAACTCATCCAAAATAGTCAAAATGGCAGCGCCCACGGTTTCTCTGACAACATGACTCGTTCTAAATCTATACAAATACAATTGATATAAATTAATTTTATGGCCTTTAAGTTTTACAGAAGCTGAAATTAAAAACAAAAGCACATGTTAAGGTTTAATTGTATACATTTTAAATTAAACATTTTATATTTAAATATACATAAATACTAAAATCTAAAATACATGTAGACAAATATTGTGACCTTTGACCTTTACGTCTACCATCATCAGCGCAGCATCAGCATGCACCAGCCGTGTTTTTAATGTTCTGCAGTGTAAACCTGTCCTCTTCCTAGATGAAGAAACGTAGTACGACTCGAGGAAAAATGAGGCAAATGAAGAAAACGGAGTGCTCAAAATCACAAGAATTCTCGGGTTGTTGGATTTTGACAGAGAGCCAGGAGTACCTTCGGAGAACTTTTTCATTTATGACGGCGAAAACATTAGGGATTTGCTCACGGTAAAAATAGCGACTTTTGTAATGTAAATGTAAATAATGTTGTCGTATAAATTATTATATAAAACGGGCAGTGCAGTGGTTTTTGTTTATAGTTAGTGGTTCGTATAAAAAACAAATCTGATTTAATGCTCTATCGGATTTTGCATTTTGTCTGATTCCCATCTTGTCAATACAACAAAGTCACAATGACAATGAATGAAGGCACGGAACCAGATGAAATTTGTTATGGTAAAAAGTCCCCCAAAACACTCACTGCGATTGTTCCATGCCAGCTTAACATTACCTACCTAATTATTGTCTAATCGGTACTTACTGTATTAATTTTTTGAAGAAACAAAATTTGCTGTACATTTTTTCTTTTACAACGAATAATTGTGATTTTTTTTGTAGAGTGTGCAAAGCATGGTACACCGAAGTGAAGCGAGTTTTGCATCACAGAGAGGAGATTGGTTGGGCAACGTTTGGTAGAATTGAGGCCGAAGAAATCAGACATGTAACTGAGGATCAACTTGGGCGGTTTGGAGCCCGTCTGAATGCTTGTCTTGAGGTATACCCCCCCTCCCCTCCTCCCCAACACTCTTTATTTTACACAGAAGACCAGTTGGAATAATAAGTCTTTAGTTCTGGGAAAGAATGTTTTACTGTTTGTCGCAACTTATTTGGCTGTGTACAAACTACAAAGTCTATGGAGATTCAAGTGCCAGATTCAGGTCTGTGTCAGGATGCAAAAATTCTTTTCAAATGGAATACCTCTAATTGTATTGAATTCCTCTAATTGTATTTGCAGCTCCATGGTTTTTTCTGGGAATCGGTTCCAAGTACCAATAATTCCAGTTCACCAAGAATAGTTCAGGTTTTTACGGTAAATTTGGAAATATTGACATGTATACATGTACTTATCAAACACTTCCATATTGTTAGTTCTTGATGCCAAAATGTAATGTAATATTGTATTGTGACCTCTATTGTGCAGACTATTGGAAGCCTACCCCGCCATACCCTGGTTTTCTCAGAATGTCTGTCGTTTGGAGATATCCGGGATGAGACTGAGTTTGGCTGTGAAGCAGTCGTAGCCGGTGCCACCGTAAAAACTGTACAGAAATTGCTGGCGGCTGTCCGTACCAGATTACCAGAAGGAAGTTCTATTGTCTTTGTGCATTCTAACGGCACAATGGGTGAGAAAGGAATGGGGTTGTTCATTTTTTAGTAATTTAACTTGATCAAATATTTGAATATTTAAAACTCGCTAAAACGCTAATCTAGTTTTTACACAAGCCAGCTTTAGCTGCCTTCCTTTACTGATTAAATGTTGTGTACAATATGCACTTATTAAAATTTACAATAAAAAAACCTGCAAATTTAATAATCATCAAATGTGAGCATGTGCATTTTGTTCTTTCTTTTCGAATAACAGATGATTTTTGATGATTGAGGATGAATCCAATTTTCACATGGTTTCAATACGACTAGATTTTGCGGGATTGAGTAAACGGTTTCTGGCCAAAAGAGCCTGAGGGTTAGGGTTAATAAATGAGCTATAATCGGCTATTGTGTACACGGATGTATATACAAAATCTAAATAAATTGACTAGAAAATGTGTGGATTGTTTTTTTAGGATGCAAAGCCGATCTGAGCCCCGCGGGGGAAACGGAGGGTAGCTGTGGAACAACCTGTGTCCTGCTGCCAAACATGGACGGAGTAACGGTAGATTGTCAACGACACTATCACAACAAATCAACCAGGACCGAGATGGAGACTTACGTCGCGAGTCACCACGTGCCGGCCGATGCTAAATGCCTTCTGGTCTTTGGTAGCGAGGGCCCCCAGCCATGGAGTCGCTTTGTTAAACTCTTGCAGCACAGATTCCAGGAGGAATTTGGCACGATGCCAGTCATCGCCGGCGGGATCGCAAAGAAGGTCGCCATGGATAATCAGACTCGCCCTAACGAAATGTAAGTACATGTATTTACTTAACAACAATGTCCGGCTGGCATTCATCGTTTAACGACTGGCCTGAAGGAGTCATTTCAAATAACTGCAACTGTCAATCCAGAAAGTTGGTCTTCTCAATTTTGAAATGTTGATTCAGAATGGCTGGAAGTTTGTTCACTAGTCTGCAATAGGCTGGATTATTGGCCTTATGATGAGGTAATCCCATGGAATAACACTGATGGCTCACAAGTGTCATTCAGTGAGTCAGTCATTCAGTGAGTGAGTGTCAGTCGGTGAGTCAGTCAGTCAGTGAGTCAGTCAGTCAGTCAGTGAGTCAGTCAGTCAGTCGGTGAGTGTCAGTCGGTGAGTGTCAGTCGGTGAGTGTCAGTCGGTGAGTGTCAGTCGGTGAGTGTCAGTCGGTGAGTGTCAGTCGGTGAGTGTCAGTCAGTGAGTGTCAGTCAGTGAGTGTCAGTCAGTGAGTGTCAGTCAGTGAGTGTCAGTCAGTGAGTCAGTCAATAAGTGTCAGTTGGTGAGTGTCATCCAGTGAGTCAATCGGTGAGTGTCAGTGAGTGAGTGTCAGTCGGTGAGTGTCATTCAGTGAGTGTCAGTGAGTGAGTGTCAGTCGGTGAGTGTCAGTCGGTGAGTCAGTCAGTGAGTGTCAGTCAATGAGTGTCAGTGAGTGAGTGTCAGTCGGTGAGTCAGTCAGTGAGTGTCAGTCAATGAGTGTCAGTGAGTGAGTCGGTTAGTGAGTAAGTCGGTCAGTGAGTCAGTCAATGAGTCAGTCAATGAGTGTCAGTCGGTGAGTGTCATTCAGTGAGTGAGTCGGTCAGTGAGTCAGTCAATGAGTGTCAGTCGGTGAGTGCCATTCAGTGAGTCAGTCGGTGAGTCATTCAGTGAGTGTCATTCGGTGAGTGTCAGTCGGTGAGTCAGTCAGTGAGTCAGTCAATGAGTGTCAGTCGGTGAGTGTCATTCAGTGAGTGTCAGTTGGTGAGTCAGTCAGTGAGTCAGTCAATGAGTGTCAGTCGGTGAGTCAGTCGGTGAGTCAGTCGGTGAGTCAGTCGGTGAGTCAGTCAGTGAGTCAGTCAGTGAGTCAGTCAGTGAGTCAGTCAGTGAGTCAGTCAGTGAGTGTCATTCAGTGAGTGTCAGTGAGTGAGTCGGTCAGTGAGTCAGTCAATGAGTGTCAGTCGGTGAGTGTCATTTAGTGAGTGTCAGTGAGTGAGTCGGTCAGTCGGTGAGTCAGTCAGTGAGTCAGTCGGTGAGTGTCAGTCGGTGAGTGTCAGTCGGTGAGTGTCATTCAGTGAGTGTCATTCAGTGAGTGTCGGTCAGTGAGTCGGTCAGTGAGTCAGTCAATAAGTGTCAGTCGGTGAGTGTCATTCAGTGAGTGTCAGTGAGTGTCAGTGAGTGTCAGTGAGTGAGTGTCAGTCGGTGAGTCAGTCGGTGAGTGTCATTCAGTGAGTGTCAGTGAGCGAGTCGATCAGTGAGTCAGTCAATGAGTGTCAGTAGGTGAGTGTCATTCAGTGAGTGTCAGTGAGTGAGTCGGTCAGTGAGTGAGTGAGTCGGTCAGTGAGTGAGTCGGTCAGTGAGTGAGTCGGTCAGTGAGTTAGTCGGTCAGTGAGTGAGTCGGTCAGTGAGTCAGTCGGTCAGTGAGTCAGTCGGTCAGTGAGTCAGTCAATCAGTGAGTCAGTCAATGAGTGTCATTCAGTGAGTCAGTGTCATTCAGTGAGTCAGTGAGTGAGTGTCAGTGAGTCAGTCAGTGAGTCAGTCAGTCGGTGAGTCAGTCAGTCGGTGAGTCAGTCAGTCAGTCAGTCAGTGAGTCAGTCAGTCAGTGAGTCAGTCGGTGAGTGTCATTCAGTGAGTCATTCAGTGAGTGTCAGTCGGTGAGTGTCAGTCGGTGAGTGTCAGTCGGTGAGTGTCATTCAGTGAGTGTCATTCAGTGAGTCAGGTGAGTGTCATTCGGTGAGTGTCAGTCGGTGAGTGTCAGTCGGTGAGTGTCAGTCGGTGAGTGTCAGTCGGTGAGTGTCAGTCGGTGAGTGTCATTCGGTGAGTGTCATTCGGTGAGTGTCATTCGGTGAGTGTCATTCAGTGAGTGTCATTCAGTGAGTCAGGTGAGTGTCATTCAGTGAGTCAGTCGGTGAGTGTCAGTGAGTGAGTGTCAGTCGGTGAGTCAGTGAGTCAGTCGGTGAGTCAGTGAGTCAGTCAATGAGTGTCAGTCGGTGAGTCAGTCAGTGAGTGTCAGTCAGTCAGTGAGTGTCAGTCAATGAGTGTCATTCAGTGAGTGAGTCAATGAGTGTCAGTTGGTGAGTGTCAGTTGGTGAGTGTCGTTCAGTGAGTGTCAGTCGGTGAGTCAGTCAGTGAGTCAGTCAATGAGTGTCAGTCGGTGAGTGTCATTCAGTGAGTCAGGTGAGTGTCATTCAGTGAGTCAGTCATTCAGTGAGTCAGTCAGTCAGTGAGTCAGTCAGTCAGTGAGTTGGTGAGTGTCAGTGAGTGAGTGTCAGTCGGTGAGTCAGTGAGTCAGTCAATGAGTGTCAGTCGGTGAGTGTCATTCAGTGAGTGTCAGTGAGTGAGTGTCAGTCGATGAGTCAATCAGTGAGTGTCAGTCAGTGAGTGTCAGTCGGTGAGTCAGTCAGTGAGTGTCAGTCAGTGTGTGTCAGTCAATGAGTGTCATTCAGTGAGTGAGTCAATGAGTGTCAGTCGGTGTCATTCAGTGAGTGTCATTCAGTGAGTGTCATTCAGTGAGTGTCATTCAGTGAGTGAGTCGGTCAGTGAGTCAGTCAATGAGTGTCAGTCGGTGAGTGTCATTCAGTGAGTCATTCAGTGAGTGTCAGTCGGTGAGTGTCATTCAGTGAGTGTCAGTCGGTGAGTCAGTCAGTGAGTCAGTCCATGGAGTCAGACAGTGAGTCAGTCCATGAGTGTCATTCGGTGAGTGTCATTCGGTGAGTGTCAGTGAGTGAGTCGGTCAGTGAATCAGTCAATGAGTGTCAGTCGGTGCGTGTCATTCAGTGAGTGTCAGTGAGTGAGTCGGTCAGTCGGTGAGTCAGTCAGTGAGTCAGTCAATGAGTGTCAGTCGGTGAGTGTCATTCAGTGAGTGTCGGTCAGTGAGTCGGTCAGTGAGTCGGTCAGTGAGTCAGTCAATAAGTGTCAGTCGGTGAGTGTCATTTAGTGTCAGTCGGTGAGTCAGTCAATGAGTGTCAGTCAATGAGTGTCATTCAGTGAGTGTCAGTGAGTGAGTCGGTCAGTGAGTGAGTCGGTCAGTGAGTGAGTGAGTCGGTCAGTGAGTCAGTCAATGAGTGTCAGTCGGTGAGTGTCATTGAGTGAGTGAGTCGGTCAGTGAGTCAGTCAATGAGTGTCAGTCGGTGAGTGTCATTCAGTGAGTCATTCAGTGAGTGTCAGTCGGTGAGTCAGTCAGTGAGTCAGTCAATGAGTGTCAGTCGGTGAGTGTCAGTCGGTGAGTCAGTCAATGAGTGTCAGTCGGTGAGTGTCAGTCGGTGAGTGTCAGTCGGTGAGTCATTCAGTGAGTGTCAGTCTGTGAGTGTCAGTCTGTGAGTGTCAGTCGGTGAGTGTCAGTCGGTGAGTGTCATTCAGTGAGTGTCGTTCAGTGAGTCAGTCGGTGAGTGTCAGTCGGTGAGTCAGTCAGTCAGTGAGTCAGTCAATGAGTGTCAGTCGGTGAGTGTCATTCAGTGAGTGTCAGTGAGTGAGTCGGTCAGTGAGTGAGTCGGTCAGTGAGTCAGTCAATGAGTGTCAGTCGGTGAGTGTCATTGAGTGAGTGAGTCGATCAGTGAGTCAGTCAATGAGTGTCATTCAGTGAGTCATTCAGTGAGCGTCAGTCGGTGAGTGTCAGTCAGTGAGTCAGTCAGTGAGTCAGTCAATGAGTGTCAGTCGGTGAGTGTCATTCGGTGAGTCAGTCAGTGAGTCAGTCAATGAGTGTCAGTCGGTGAGTCATTCAGTGAGTGTCAGTCGGTGAGTGTCAGTCGGTGAGTGTCATTCGGTGAGTGTCATTCAGTGAGTCGGGTGAGTGTCATTCAGTGAGTCGGGTGGGTGTCATTCAGTGAGTCAGTCGGTGAGTGTCAGTGAGTGAGTGTCAGTCGGTGAGTCAGTCAGTGAGTCAGTCAATGAGTGTCAGTCGGTGAGTGTCATTCAGTGAGTGTCAGTGAGTGAGTGTCAGTCGGTGAGTGTCAGTCAGTGAGTGTCAGTCAATGAGTGTCATTCAGTGAGTGAGTCAATGAGTGTCAGTCGGTGAGTGTCATTCAGTGAGTGAGTCGGTCAGTGAGTCAGTCAATGAGTGTCAGTCGGTGAGTGTCATTCAGTGAGTCATTCAGTGAGTGTCAGTCGGTGAGTGTCGTTCAGTGAGTGTCAGTCGGTGAGTCAGTCAGTGAGTCAGTCCATGAGTGTCATTGGGTGAGTGTCAGTCGGTGAGTCAGTCAGTGAGTCAGTCGGTGAGTGTCATTCAGTGAGTGTCAGTGAGTGAGTCGGTCAGTGAGTCAGTCAATGAGTGTCAGTCGGTGAGTGTCATTGAGTGAGTGAGTCGGTCAGTGAGTCAGTCAATGAGTGTCAGTCGGTGAGTGTCATTCAGTGAGTCATTCAGTGAGCGTCAGTCGGTGAGTCAGTCAGTGAGTCAGTCAATGAGTGTCAGTCGGTGAGTGTCAGTCGGTGAGTGTCATTCAGTGAGTGTCAGTCGGTGAGTCAGTCAGTGAGGCAGTCAATGAGTGTCAGTCGGTGAGTGTCAGTTGGTGAGTCATTCAGTCGGTGAGTGTCAGTCGGTGAGTGTCATTCAGTGAGTCGGGTGAGTGTCATTCAGTGAGTGAGTGTCATTCAGTGAGTGAGTGTCAGTCGTTGATTCAGTCAGTCAGTGAGTCAGTCAGTCAGTGAGTCAGTCAATGAGTGTCAGTCGGTGAGTGTCATTCAGTGAGTGTCATTCAGTGAGTCAGGTGAGTGTCATTCAGTGAGTCAGTCGGTGAGTGTCATTCAGTGAGTCAGTCGGTGAGTGTCAGTGCGTTTGTATTGACCGGCAATCGTGGTCGTCGGACAAAAGAATTGGGAGTCAAACAATGGGTCCACGATTGACAAAACGTCCACGATCTTTTCCCGTGTACAAATCCTATGGCGTTCATCAAAAAACGTTTGAGTATAAACAAAAGAGGGAAGACGGTCGGACAATATCCCGTCCACGATCGAAGGCCTTTACACACTTGGGTGAGTGAGTGTCAGTCGGTGAGTCAGTGAGTCAGTCAATGAGTGTCAGTCGGTGAGTGTCATTCAGTGAGTGTCAGTGAGTGAGTGTCAGTCGGTGAGTCAGTCAGTGAGTGTCAGTCAATGAGTGTCATTCAGTGAGTGAGTCAATGAGTGACAGTCGGTGAGTGTCATTCAGTGAGTGAGTCGGTCAGTGAGTCAGTCAATGAGTGTCAGTCGGTGAGTGTCATTCAGTGAGTCATTCAGTGAGTGTCAGTCGGTGAGTGTCGTTCAGTGAGTGTCAGTCGGTGAGTCAGTCAGTGAGTCAGTCCATGAGTGTCATTCGGTGAGTGTCAGTCGGTGAGTGTCATTCGGTGAGTGTCAGTCGGTGAGTCAGTCGGTGAGTCAGTGAGTCAGTCAGTGAGTCAGTCGGTGAGTGTCATTTAGTGAGTGTCAGTGAGTGAGTCGGTCAGTGAGTCAGTCAATGAGTGTCAGTCGGTGCGTGTCATTCAGTGAGTCATTCAGTGAGTGTCAGTCGGTGAGTGTCATTCAGTGAGTGAGTCGGTCAGTGAGTGAGTCGGTCAGTGAGTCAGTCAATGAGTGTCAGTCACATTCAGTGAGTGTCAGTGAGTGAGTGTCAGTCGGTGAGTCAGTCAGTGAGTGTCAGTCAATGAGTGTCATTCAGTGAGTGAGTCAATGAGTGTCAGTCGGTGAGTGTCATTCAGTGAGTGAGTCGGTCAGTGAGTCAGTCAATGAGTGTCAGTCGGTGAGTGTCATTTAGTGAGTCATTCAGTGAGTGTCAGTCGGTGAGTGTCGTTCAGTGAGTGTCAGTCGGTGAGTCAGTCAGTGAGTCAGTCCATGAGTGTCATTCGGTGAGTGTCAGTCGGTGAGTGTCATTTGGTGAGTGTCATTCGGTGAGTGTCAGTCGGTGAGTCAGTCGGTGAGTCAGTCAGTGAGTCAGTCAGTGAGTCAGTCGGTGAGTGTCATTCAGTGAGTGTCAGTGCGTGTGTAATGACCGGCAATCGTGGTCGTCGGACAAAAGAATTGGGAGTCAAACAATGGGTCCACGATTGACAAAACGTCCACGATCTTTTCCCGTGTACAAATCCTATGGCGATCATCAAAAAACGTTAGAGTATAAACAAAAGAGGGAAGACGGTCGGACAATACCCCGTCCACGATCGAAGGCCATTACACACTTGAGTGAGTGAGTCGGTCAGTGAGTCAGTCAATGAGTGTCAGTCGGTGCGTGTCATTCAGTGAGTGTCAGTCGGTGAGTGTCATTCAGTGAGTGAGTCGGTCAGTGAGTCAGTCAATGAGTGTCAGTCGGTGTGTGTCATTCAGTGAGTCATTCAGTGAGCGTCAGTTGGTGAGTCAGTCAGTGAGTCAGTCAATGAGTGTCAGTCGGTGAGTGTCAGTTGGTGAGTGTCAGTTGGTGAGTGTCGTTCAGTGAGTGTCAGTCGGTGAGTCAGTCAGTGAGTCAGTCAATGAGTGTCAGTCGGTGAGTGTCAGTCGGTGAGTCAGTCGGTGAGTTACAGTCGGTGAGTGTCATTCAGTGAGTCGGGTGAGTGTCATTCAGTGAGTGAGTGTCATTCAGTGAGTGAGTGTCAGTCGGTGAGTCAGTGAGTCAGTCAATGAGTGTCAGTCGGTGAGTGTCATTCAGTGAGTGTCAGTGAGTGAGTGTCAGTCGGTGAGTCAATCAGTGAGTGTCAGTCAGTGAGTGTCAGTCGGTGAGTCAGTCAGTGAGTGTCAGTCAGTGAGTGTCAGTCAATGAGTGTCATTCAGTGAGTAAGTCAATGAGTGTCAGTCGGTGAGTGTCATTCAGTGAGTGTCATTCAGTGAGTGTCATTCAGTGAGTGAGTCGGTCAGTGAGTCAGTCAATGAGTGTCAGTCGGTGAGTGTCATTCAGTGAGTCATTCAGTGAGTGTCAGTCGGTGAGTGTCATTCAGTGAGTGTCAGTCGGTGAGTCAGTCAGTGAGTCAGTCCATGAGTGTCATTCGGTGAGTGTCATTCGGTGAGTGTCAGTGAGTGAGTCATTCAGTGAGTCAGTCAATGAGTGTCAGTCGGTGAGTGTCATTCAGTGAGTGTCGGTCAGTGAGTCGGTCAGTGAGTCGGTCAGTGAGTCAGTCAATAAGTGTCAGTCGGTGAGTGTCATTCAGTGAGTGTCAGTCGGTGAGTCAGTCAATGAGTGTCAGTCAATGAGTGTCATTCAGTGAGTGTCAGTGAGTGAGTCGGTCAGTGAGTGAGTCGGTCAGTGAGTCAGTCAATGAGTGTCAGTCGGTGAGTGTCATTGAGTGAGTGAGTCGGTCAGTGAGTCAGTCAATGAGTGTCAGTCGGTGAGTGTCATTCAGTGAGTCATTCAGTGAGTGTCAGTCGGTGAGTCAGTCAGTGAGTCAGTCAATGAGTGTCAGTCGGTAAGTGTCAGTCGGTGAGTCAGTCAGTGAGTCAGTCAATGAGTGTCAGTCGGTGAGTGTCAGTCGGTGAGTGTCAGTCGGTGAGTCATTCAGTGAGTGTCAGTCTGTGAGTGTCAGTCTGTGAGTGTCAGTCGGTGAGTGTCAGTCGGTGAGTGTCAGTCGGTGAGTGTCATTCAGTGAGCGTCGTTCAGTGAGTCAGTCGGTGAGTGTCAGTCGGTGAGTCAGTCAGTCAGTGAGTCAGTCAATGAGTGTCAGTCGGTGAGTGTCATTCAGTGAGTGTCAGTGAGTGAGTCGGTCAGTGAGTGAGTCGGTCAGTGAGTCAGTCAATGAGTGTCAGTCGGTGAGTGTCATTGAGTGAGTGAGTCGATCAGTGAGTCAGTCAATGAGTGTCATTCAGTGAGTCATTCAGTGAGCGTCAGTCGGTGAGTGTCAGTCAGTGAGTCAGTCAGTGAGTCAGTCAATGAGTGTCAGTCGGTGAGTGTCATTCGGTGAGTCAGTCGGTGAGTCATTCAGTGAGTGTCAGTCGGTGAGTGTCAGTCGGTGAGTGTCATTCGGTGAGTGTCATTCAGTGAGTCGGGTGAGTGTCATTCAGTGAGTCGGGTGGGTGTCATTCAGTGAGTCAGTCGGTGAGTGTCAGTGAGTGAGTGTCAGTCGGTGAGTCAGTCAGTGAGTCAGTCAATGAGTGTCAGTCGGTGAGTGTCATTCAGTGAGTGTCAGTGAGTGACTGTCAGTCGGTGAGTGTCAGTCAGTGAGTGTCAGTCAATGAGTGTCATTCAGTGAGTGAGTCAATGAGTGTCAGTCGGTGAGTGTCATTCAGTGAGTGAGTCGGTCAGTGAGTCAGTCAATGAGTGTCAGTCGGTGAGTGTCATTCAGTGAGTCATTCAGTGAGTGTCAGTCGGTGAGTGTTGTTCAGTGAGTGTCAGTCGGTGAGTCAGTCAGTGAGTCAGTCCATGAGTGTCATTCGGTGAGTGTCAGTCGGTGAGTCAGTCAGTGAGTCAGTCGGTGAGTGTCATTCAGTGAGTGTCAGTGAGTGAGTCGGTCAGTGAGTCGGTCAGTGAGTCAGTCAATGAGTGTCAGTCGGTGCGTGTCATTCAGTGAGTGTCAGTGAGTGAGTGAGTCGGTCAGTCAGTGAGTCAGTCAGTGAGTCAGTCAATGAGTGTCAGTTGGTGTCAGTCGGTGAGTGTCATTCAGTGAGTGTCGGTCAGTGAGTCGGTCAGTGAGTCGGTCAGTGAGTCAGTCAATAAGTATCAGTCGGTGAGTGTCAGTGAGTGAGTGTCAGTGCGTTTGTATTGACCGGCAATCGTGGTCGTCGGACAAAAGAATTGGGAGTCAAACAATGGGTCCACGATTGACACAACGTACACGATCTTTTCCCGTGTACAAATCCTATGGCGATCATCAAAAAACGTTAGAGTATAAACAAAAGAGGGAAGACGGTCGGACAATACCCCGTCTACGATCGAAGGCCTTTACACACTTGTGTGAGTGAGTGTCAGTCGGTGAGTCAGTCAATGAGTGTCAGTCAATGAGTGTCATTCAGTGAGTGTCAGTGAGTGAGTCGGTCAGTGAGTGAGTCGGTCAGTGAGTCGGTGAGTGTCATTCAGTGAGTCATTCAGTGAGTGTCAGTCGGTGAGTCAGTCAGTGAGTCAGTCAATGAGTGTCAGTCGGTGAGTGTCAGTCGGTGAGTGTCAGTCGGTGAGTCAGTCAGTGAGTCAGTCAGTGAGTCAGTCAATGAGTGTCAGTCGGTGAGTGTCATTCAGTGAGTCGGTCAGTCGGTGAGTCAGTCAATGAGTGTCAGTCGGTGAGTGTCATTCAATGAGTGTCGGTCAGTGAGTCGGTCAGTGAGTCAGTCAATAAGTGTCAGTCGGTGAGTGTCATTCAGTGAGTGTCAGTCAGTGAGTGAGTGTCAGTGAGTCAGTCGGTGAGTGTCATTCAGTGAGTGTCAGTGAGCGAGTCGGTCAGTCGGTGAGTCAGTCAGTGAGTCAGTCAATGAGTGTCAGTCGGTGAGTGTCATTCAATGAGTGTCGGTCAGTGAGTCGGTCAGTGAGTCGGTCAGTGAGTCGGTCAGTGAGTCAGTCAATAAGTGTCAGTCGGTGAGTGTCATTCAGTGAGTCAGTCAATCAGTGAGTCGGTCAGTGAGTCAGTCAATCAGTGAGTCAGTCAATGAGTGTCATTCAGTGAGTCAGTGAGTGAGTGTCATTAAGTGAGTCAGTGAGTGAGTGTCAGTGAGTGAGTCGGTGAGTGTCAGTCGGTGAGTGTCAGTCGGTGAGTGTCAGTCGGTGAGTGGGTGAGTAAGTGAGTGGGTGAGTAAGTGAGTGGGTGAGTAAGTGAGTGGGTGAGTGGGTGAGTCGGTGAGTGAGTGAGTCGGTGAGTGAGTGAGTCGGTGAGTGAGTGAGTCGGTGAGTGAGTGAGTCGGTGAGTGGGTGAGTCGGTGAGTGAGTGGGTGAGTCGGTGAGTGAGTGAGTGAGTCGGTGAGTGAGTGAGTCGGTGAGTGAGTGAGTGAGTCGGTGAGTGAGTGAGTCGGTGAGTGAGTGAGTCGGTGAGTGAGTGAGTCGGTGAGTGAGTGAGTCGGTGAGTGAGTGAGTCGGTGAGTGAGTGAGTCGGTGAGTGAGTGAGTCGGTGAGTGAGTGAGTCGGTGAGTGAGTGAGTCGGTGAGTGAGTGAGTCAGTCAGTCGGTCTGTCTGTGAGTCGGTCTGTCTGTGAGTCGGTGTGTCTGTGAGTCGGTTAGTCAGTCAGTTAGTGAGTGTGTCAGTCAGTCAGTCAGTCAGTCAGTCAGTTAGTGAGTCGGTGAGTCGGTGAGTCAGTCGGTGAGTCAGTCAGCAAGTCGGTGAGTCAGTCAGTAAATTAGTCAGGCTCAAAGAAGACTATAAGCTTGGCCTTTATGACCAGAAAAGAAAGCAAAAAAAAAAACCACCTTAAAATCTGCAGTTTTTGGACACATCTCACTTAGAGAGAGAAAACTTGTTTTAGGAGAGACATTACTTTGCGGATTCCAGCTAACTGTAGTAATTCGTATTATCATCCATTGCTGGATTTCAAAATATCAAAGTCTCTTCTTTGTAGGGGAGCCAACTCCAAGAGACTGCCCAGCTGTCTGACAGTGACGTTCTCTGGACCTAAGGTCAGGGCAGCGTCTGTGGTTCTTGACCGCCGCGTCAACACCAAAGATGGAGCTTGCTCCAAATTGCAGGAGCTCAAGAAGTTGGGGTTGCCGACAAAGCACAGCCTAGCGTTCCTGTTCAGCTGTGTCGGGCGAGGGCAGTATTTCTACCAAGCTGAGGATGTAGAGAGTGCAGCTTTTCACGAGGTCTTCCCCGACACACCCCTTGTGGGGTTCTTCGGAGGTGGGGAGTACGGCTGCAATAATATCACACTGGGGAGGTCAGCGCGGGAAAATACAGACCGAGACTCGGATAATGCGCAGGACAAACTGCAAAACTTGGAAAGATCGTTCACTTGTGTTGTGTGCTTGCTGTCGTTTGGCTGAAGAGTGAGCAATTTGAAAGTGAACTTTCATTTGCCCTTCGTGATTGAAATCAGAAAAAGAACTGGTTTGCAATTTGAACTTTGAACCCTCCAGACATGAGACTTTCTTGCTATAGACTCTGTGCACAAGTGCCCCCTCGCTTGGCTAAAGAGAGAGAGTAAGAACGGACCAGGGTCATTGTCACTATATCTACATATTGATCCAGAGAAAGGGGTAGATACCAGTTCAGCCTGTGCGAACTATTTGTTTGGGGGGCAGCACAAAATTTGTTAACAACATCCTTTCAAACTAATTATAGACTAATTTTGTGTTTGTTTTTCCCTTACAAAGTGAAACTTTTTTGTTTTGCTAGAATAAAATAGCAAACGGATACTTTGGAGTGAAACATTTATTATTAATAATATAACATTTATTATTAATAATAATAATAATTGAAATTTCTATTTAAAAATGTTCCCTGTCGCTTTACAATCAAAAGATTTATACAAAAAATGAAAACAATATTAATTAATTAAAACGTGATTATTTTAAACTCACAAAATAAACATATATACTGTATATCTACTTCACAGTTAGGCAAATGCTAAAATAATGACAGTCATTGTTGGTTCCCAATGAAACCTGTTTGATATACAAGCCATGTTATTGTTCGTTTGTCTGTCATTTGTCTGTTTGTCCGTCATTTGTCTGTTAGTCCGTCATTTGTCTGTCATTTGTCTGTCATTTGTCTGTCATTTGTCCGTTTGTCGGTCATTGTCTGTTTGTCTGTCATTTGTCTGTCATTTGTCTGTCATTTGTCTGTTTGTCGGTCATTGTCTGTTTGTCACTATTGTATACTGCGTTTTTTATTAACTAACCTGATTTCATAGCTTAGTTCAAATGAAGTTGTCTGCCAAAAATCGTATTGTACAGTGCCCTCTTGTGCATAAAATATTGAATTCAGACCTTGAAAGTGGCTGCTTCTTATTCTTTTGGGTATGGCTAGAAATTACATTAAAAAACTATGGAAGCGGCTGCAGCCACTAGCAGCACTTGCCATATATGTTGTGTTGTGTTAAGCCATAGCAAAGGGGTAGGACGCACGTGTAAGACTTTTGGGCCTGCCTACGATAAATGTTTTAACTGAAAGCGAGGGTCTGTATTTCGATAAATCGTAGATGTTTATGCCTGCTTGTTTTTAACTGTTTTAGAGCTAAACTGGAAAATGTAGGTGATATTTGTTATGTAAACAAACGACTCGCGTTTGCCATACAGGTATGGAAATTTAGATTATCAAGTTCTTGTTCGGTTATAAAAAGTAAAATCGCATTTTCCTTGAGAATGTGGGCTCACTAAAGGATGTCTATTCTATTTTTTTTTTCTAAACGGTTTTATTTCGGGTAAAGTTGGCTATAGCAATGAGGAATAAAAAGGAACATTGTAACCTCCCTGAATAGTACACGGTTCTATACTTTTACCGATAGAGGGCCGAGAAATACAAGGAGCAGAAAAGTAGCTTTTTGTCGATTTGATTGGGATTTTTATTCATTGGTGTAGGCTCAAATCCCAAGCATTTTAACTGACTTGGCACCAAAAGTAACTAGCGCAACTGAAGCACGGTAGGTGTACGTACCATTCTATCCACCAATCAGAGTTAGTCACCCAAGAAGTTGTTGAACACGCGTGAGTGCATGGTCTGTGATTGGCAGGTTTTGTGTTTCAATCACAATCCACGTGTTTGGTTGTGTCACCGACATCCATACAATATCAACCAATAAGATGCAGACATTGTAGTGTGGCGACACACATTTTGAGCCATATTAACATAACAGCGAGTCAGTGACGTGATTGACAGCGCGCAGGAGCCAATTACAAACCGGACCAAGTTCCCCTGACGTCAATGCTCGGGGAATCGACGGCAAGTTTTTAAGGCAGGAGCGGCCGCTTCACTCCTCACAACGACCGCAACTCGTCAACTTCGGAAGACAGCCCGAACGGACGGCAACAACAATATTTTGCTCGGTGAGTCTTCGAAAGTATCTTTTTTTCTTCAAAGAAATTTGTTGCATTGCTCATTCAATTGTTTTATTTAGATTGAATTTATGTCGAGAGATGTAAATATAAATTGTTGGGCCTTCACGGACGTGTATTTATACTCGGAACAAGTGTTGTTCCTAGGGATTGTTTCAACAACAAAATCACTGACTTTGGTGGGACTCGAACTAACTCGAAAAGGCAGGAGGTCGCGCCCGTGGGTTCGACTCCTACCTGAGTCAGTGATTTTGTTTTTAGGAATCTCTCGTAACAACAATGAGTACACGTCAGTAAAGGGCCAAAATATAATATTAAATTTGCTCATTTTCTAAACAATTATAACGAACTAAAATACTTCCATAATTTTACTGATAAACATGATTGGAATACAGCTCAGTCTGAAAGGTTGGTATGGATCCAGAGTATTCCAGTTCCAGACTAACCTTTTTACTAGGAAAAACAATTAAAAGCCAAGATATTCTTTAGGAGGAATCTGTCTGTCTGGCAATTTTCACTCCTACTCTATTGTGCACTTTCAAAACAAAATTGTCCAAATATTGACTGGTTTTTTTTTTATCTAGTTCTTAAAAAGGCTGCTTTTCTTGTCAAATTTGTAATAATCACATGACCATTATTAATTGTTTTTTTTTGTATCTCACTAATTTATCTACATTAATACTAATACAAAAATACAAATTAACACCACCTGTGTTCGTATATGTATGTTTTTCAGACCTCACTGAAATCCTTGTGATTTCTTTTCGGACCTGGCCTTCACGAACAAACCATCGAGGTGGGTGTGGCTATGTTTAATTACCAATTCTCCACTTTAGCTGACCTAAATATTTGTCTTTATCTTTCCTATTTCTTTAGTCTTGATTTCTTTCACCTGTTCTCATCTCATTTGTTTTAGTTTAATCATAAATTCTGTACAGAATGAAGATCTTCGTGGCCATCGTTTGTTCAATCGCCCTCCTTCTGGGTAACTCTGTCACGGTCCGAACTTCCGTCACTGGGCCGGTTGCCTTGGACGGTGATGGTCCTTCGTCTCGGGCGTGTCCGATGTGCTGCCAGGGACCTGCTGCCACACCTGGCATACCAGGTTTACCTGGTCAGGTCGGACCGATGGGACCCTACGGCCAGCCGGGGTCAAAGGGCGACGCAGGTCAGCCAGGTCAAAATGGTGAGATCGGACCAATCGGTCCATTGGGTGAGCGGGGAGCACCTGGGAACGCTGGGCCTAAAGGTGACGATGGGATAGGCCAGCCTGGCAAGATAGGTCCAAGAGGTCCAGCAGGCTTAGTAGGAAATTCTGGTCAGACTGGTGTCAAAGGTCAGAAGGGTGAGCCAGGGGAGACACCAGACGACTCCAAGCGGGTAGCATTCACCGCGGTGAGGACGAGCCACTCTGATACCTCTACGAGTCACGACACCCGTTTGCCCTTCGAGCAGACCGAGACGCTTCTGCCGGGTACCAGCTTCGATCTCGAGACCGCCACGTTCACGTGTACTGTGCCGGGCACCTACGTGTTTACGTTTTCTGTGTGTAAATATTCTTCCAGCAGAATCCTGACCGTTCATCTCCAGAAGAACGGCGACGCTGTTGTCACTGGCCATAGCAGTGATCCAAGTCACCGACAGCAGGTGTCTGGGAGCGCCGTGCTGGTTCTGCAGCGAGGAGACACTGTGTGGCTTACCATGTTCGGTAGGGCGTATAGTGAATCCACCATTCCCTTAATATCATTCAGTGGCTTTCTTCTGTACCCCGAATAACAAAATACCAAACATACTGAGCATTGTGTTGTTGACTTTCTAAAATCGAATGTATTTAACTATAGTATGGCTATATAGATATAGTTTTAAATAGTATGCTTGTCTGACAGTTTTTGACAGTTATAGTGAAGAGCAAAATATTTTGTTAAAGCCATACAATTTGAAGGAATTAAAATATTCGCAACAAAGTAGTGACATCATGTTATGCATCCAGAATGCTTGGGCTTTCAGTCAAAAAATGGTTTATGATTATAACCTGGCCCACCTGGACTTTTAGGCGAAATTGCCGACCTAATTTTTAATGCCACATACACACTTCTTCGGTTATTGTGTAATCAATTAAACGGGTTAATTATACAGAATAACCTTATTATAATAATAATTATACAAATAATTTATACATATAGCTTAAAACTAGCAAAGTAAGTATTAAACAAATAAGTTGCAAAATCAAATATATTTCTTACCTTTTTCCCCGGATGATTGTGGGGCGTTAACACATTGTTTTCTTCTGAGCCTCATGCATATGTTCCCTCTTTGTCCAGTGCAGATTATATGTTAATTAAATCAATCCGGTGTATGTATTACTATTATGTCAAAGAAATTTTTTAATGATTGAATTTGATTGCCCTTTTTTCTCAGTTTGGCAGCTGAAATAATTAATTTGTTTCGAAATTATTGTTTTGTTAATTTGATCAAAGAAGTTTATAAATGATTGAATTTGATTGCCTTTTCTCCTCAGTTTGGCAGCTGAAATAATTTAATTTTTCGAAACTATTGTTTTGTTAATTTGATCAAACGTTGAAATTAACATGAAAACTGTAACAGATCACATGTGCTCCGAAAAAGTCTATAATTATGGAATAATTAATGTTTACTACAAGGTTGCATTGTTATTAACATCATAATCTGCAAGATTTATTGATAAGTAACGATTGACTGGCTATGAACAAAGGACAAAACCTCATTCTAGTGATTAGGAAAAACATTTACCACCATTTTTGAAACGTGTTTATGTACTGTTACTTGAGAACAACTTAGTTTTAACTCATTTTCTAAAACGGAAAGCTGCCCACAATAATAGAAAAAGCAAAATTGGATGTATAATTTAAAGCCCAAAATTGATTTAAAGACTTAACAACTAGTGTATTATTTGTAACCAGAATTATTTTATTGCATCCACGAAACTCACTTTATAAACGGAATGAAAGTGTGGGCCGTTTAATAAATGGTAAAGATCCAATCGTAGTGAAATCAATGAGAACAGTTTTACAACTTGTAGGAATTGTCTACATTTGTTTCTATTAAAGTTGACATCAGATGGAGCACTTTAAAGTATTTCAAAGTGATTTATATTGACTTTTATTGTGATACCATTTGTTTATTAAAAAAACCGATATACAATAATCTCTCCGTGTGGGTCAATCTTGTTATAATACATTCAACATTTGGACACAACTTCTTTCTTTGAATTTTGAAACTTCGTGTGACTCTAGGGATTAGTATTTCAATTTGTTTTCTTAAAATGTATGATTCGAAAATCGCATAAAGTTTTGAGTTGAATCGCCGCGTTGTTTTTGAAAAATCGCTTTTGCAATCTTGCGAAAAATATAATTGACAGATTATTAAAAAGTCAACTAGTACAGGACTTCAACGTGCACTAAAACATCCACCTCCTCAAAAATACTTATTAATAATCTTAACAATAAACTTAAAGACCAATCTTACAATTTATAACATACTACCAAGTATCTACTTGGCTACTGTGAGAGGTCGAAGGAAGTTGTTTTTCGTACTCGACTGAGCAATAACAATATATTTCAGCGTTATTGTGACGCGAGGGATGTAGAAACGTTCAGTTACCTTTACCAATCTAAGGAAAAAACTACGCTGACCGGCAGCAGAGCCGTAGACCGGCAGTCGTATAGAGCACCCTCTATTGTCGGGTACATGGCCAATCGATGCACATGCTAAACTTGAACAGAAAACAGCGCCTCCAATCATTTATAAACAGAGTCACTTTGGAATTTGACTTTACGTGGTGAGTGAAAACTCTGCATTAAAAATTAAAACCCCCAAATAGTTGTCCCTAAAAGAGGTCCTGAAAACAATTGTTTCCAATTTCTAAAGAGACATGGGTCGGTCAGGGATACTTATTCAGGTTATGGGAGAGATGGCTGTGTGCATGGTTTTCAGAAAGTGGAATTTTAAGATGGGGCGATCGTACCAGGCATAGAGCAAGGAACAGCCCCGGCCAGTGGGTACTGTGCACTGCATGTGTCGAGCGCATTTTTAACACCTGCGCGCGCGTTTTAAACTTTCGCAACATATTTTTTTGGTGGTCGGTTTTATTTTCTATTTCAAATGACTTTTTTTGAAAACGACTTCTTTTTACTTAATACTAGTAATACACACACAAAAGAAATATAACCAAAACAAATACTTTTATGTTTTTTTTCTAATTTAAATGTTTAACTAAGACTTTTTAAGTAAAAATCAGCAAAAACATATTGTGTATTTATTTGTTCAACCAAACTTGGCACGTTGACCAGCGCTCAAAGCTCTGTACTGTAGTACATGTACACCAGCGTGCCATATATCCACGCATAGCATGCCTTTGCGTGAAAAAATATCACTTTTTTAAACATTTGGACATGATCGGGTGATTAGGGTCCAAGCAAGAGCCCTTTTTACGGCTGTACGAAATGTCTGCACATCGATCCCCCATGACCTTCCACACTTATCCCCCAAAATGTCACAGAAAATGGCCACTTACAAAAATGCTGCTTGTCCCCAGTAAGCACTAAGGATCAAATCTGTGAGAAGTTTGACGCAAATCTTTAAAGGGATCGTATACGTTTGGTAATTAGAACCCATTGTTTGTTTCAATCCTATATAGCTATAGATATCTACCATAAAACTAACCTGTAACAAATTTATTTCAAAAGGTGGTAGCGATTTTGAGATATTGGCGAAAATCTAGAGCAGTTATGTTGACACAGGAAAAATAATCTGCATTGGAATACACAGTCTGAGAAACGTCACTGCAGTAACGCTTCTCAGATTCAAATTTTTGGGGATAAAAAGTGATATCTTTGTCCATAACCACAGTATTTCGAAGTGAACAGTTTCTAAAAATGCATTATACTATCCAAAGCTGCTGTACTTCTTACCAAGTAAGTTTTTATTGCCATTTATTTTTGGAGTAATTACCAAACGTATACGATCCCTCTAAAAGGGTTTTAATTTAATTCACGTATAACTCGTGTTTAGTCGTATGCTCTTTATTTTCAAATACAAGTACATCCCCAGTATGTATGTTATTTAAATACACGTACACATACTTTATGTATAAACCAAAACACCAGTTCAATTGGTGATCATAAAATACCCCACATTTATGCATGATCAGTACATGTGTGTACACGTTCTTTCCGTACATGACGTTATGGGGACATTCCATAGGGTTCATGTGCTTAAGGAAAATCGTTCTAAACTCAAACTCTGAAAATTCTTTCAACCTAAAATGTTCAACATCACTCTAATTTGACTTCTCCATTTTCCTTCATTCTACACCTAGACCTTTTACTGGAGACCCAAAATGTTATGGAGACACAAAACGTCCCCACAAGTTATGTCACATTTTTTCAAACAAAAGAAAGTGTCCCCATAATTTGGTGTATGCCTTCCTATACATGTATGTACATTGTATATGTATGTATGTAATTTGTATTGTGTAGTTAACATCTCCAAACAGAAGTACCATACATTTGCACATCTGCATGTTCATTGGTCAATCACAGATGGCAGCATCCAACATCTGTGATTGGTCGAATGATAAACCCGCCCCCAGTTGGCCCTTGTATACTAGTTGTAGGTGGAGCTACAACTCCCATACTTTAAACACACGCGCGGTTAAGCAATGGTAACGAATGTTGGCATCAGATCAACTGGGTTAGAGTATCTAGATGGTACGATCTGTTCCTCTTCCCGGATAGACCTTGCCCTGTTCCTCTTTTAGTGAACTTTCGATGCCTACACGGAAACTAAAACGAGCCCTGCACATCCGACATCCGTGTTTGGCCAATTGTTTTCTTCAAATAACGATACCAGGCATCCTGTTTGTGTAAATGGCCAGATCTGGGTTTTCAATCTGAACTTGTCCCTACCTCCCCCCCCCCCCCCCCCCCCCCCAATCAATTCTTTTATTTTACTCAATTTGTTTTAAGTACCTGGGAAACGGAACTAGCTTGCTCGATTCTGTATTTGGGCATAACTTTGCACAAGTTGTGAAGCTTGCTAGACAAGGAAGCAGGGTGTGGGGAACCCCCCCCCCCCCCCCCCCCACACCTCCTTTTCCTGAAATCTAGAACAAAAAGATATAATTTGGAAAGAAAAAACTTAAACAAATACATGTATATATTTCATATGCATGAACAAGTGATGTGTAACTATTTGAAGAGTTTTCAGATTGTAGCTTAAAAGTGTTTATTCCTCATCCCTTGTGACAGGTTCCAATCCCAGCAAAGTGCTAGATGCACGTTACTGATTGACTGATGGTTTGGTATTCTAAGACATTGGAACCTCAAGCCCCCACAAAAAAAAAAGGAGAAGAAAAGAAACTGCATTATTTGGTAGGTTCGAATCCCGCTATGAACGTCGACATTTTCAACCCATATTGAAACTCTCGCCCTGGGTTGAAAATAGTAATAAATAGTTTGCACAAAGCCAGATTGAAACGACATAGGGTTGAAGTCGGAGGTAAACAAATCCTGTTGCACGAAAAGAGCTATGAAACTTTTAGAGCTAGGTTCAAATCCTTCTAAAGACTGTTGAAGTATACACATTACCAGGGGTTAGCTGCAGTATATCTGACCCAATCCCACAGAACAGATAAACTATTATGAAACTGTGACTCGCGTTTGAATCTTGCTTTTAAAGTTAGTATCAACTCTTTAAATTTGCTGTGGTTAAGGTGTTTGACTCATGTACAATGGTCCTTGGTGTCGAAACACTTCATTATAATTGCCTCTCTCTACCCAGGAGTATAATTGGGCTCAAGCATACACCTAGTTGTGGGGACAGGTTATTTTGTTTGGAAAAAGCTGATCGAGTTGTGGGGACATTTTTCTGTCCCCACAGCATTTTGGCTCTCCAGTAAAATGGTCTATAGGTAGAATTGGCTTAGTGTATAATGAAAAAAAATGGTGAAGACGAAAAAGTTAGGGTGATGTTGAACAATTTAGGTCGAAAGAATTTTCTGAGTTTAAGTTTAGAGAGATTTCCCTCAGCTCACGAACCCTATAGAGTGTCCCTATAACGCCATGTACGAAAATAATTGATGTCCCTGTGAGAGTGAAGGTCGATCGGGACTGTGCTGAGATCGGCTGTAGTGTTGTCTCGTATGCATGGTGAACAGGAGTAATAATTGTAAAATGCTTTGAGCTAGGGTATGGATATGATGAAAAGCGCTGTAAGCATAATTACAAATATTCAAATTATTTTGTTGCCAAGGGTTTTAAACAGATTCCTGTAAAGATACCAAAATGTTTACAATTGTCTTTTTTTTTTGCCCTGTGATTATTTTTTGTGAGCTCACATGATATTTGCAGATCTCAGCTCGCTGCAGACTCATGTAAATGTTCACAGCTCAGTTTTCTGGGCCACCCCAGGGATCTGATAAATTCAGCAGTAAAAAAACATGTCCCAGCACCGACCATCTGACAATGTAATTTACAGTGCTGTTTTTCTGTTGAACTGCCCTTGATAGACACTGTTACCAGTAAATAGATTCATTTCACAGCTTTGGATTTTTGTGATGCCGGCACAAACGAAACAAGTCTGAAGTTGCCCCTGCTGCAGTACCGCCCCAAACTGCCCTGCCCATTTCCCCTTGTACCCACTCCAAACTACCAATGCAGTAATGCACTGATGGGTCACAGCCCTAAAGGTGCAACACTTGCTTTTTGTTGCAAGTTTAAAAAATGGATGGACTAGGGACTAGGGCATAGGCAGGGCGGGTGTAAGCGGAGCCTGAAGAGACGGGAAACAAGCAGGCATAAATGTACGCCTCGATCAGTACCCCGCTCCTCACCCCCCTCCCCCCAAAAAATCCTCTTTTATTTAAAGCAATTTAATTCCCTCTCCAGAAAATGAACCCCACCAACCCCTCCTCCCCACAACTGTCTCCAGTGAATTCTACATTAACTAATGAATAGTCAGCAATGCAACTTTTCCTCAGATTAGCTGACTGATTTCTTTGTTTGTCACTTAACATTTATGCCATTAGAAATTGAAAAACACTGTACATACATGTACGTACACAATCTTGTAAATACTGGAATTTCCTTGTTTTTGTTG
Organism: Crossaster papposus; assembly: GCA_037893245.1. Classification (NCBI taxonomy): domain Eukaryota; kingdom Metazoa; phylum Echinodermata; class Asteroidea; order Velatida; family Solasteridae; genus Crossaster; species Crossaster papposus. The sequence continues at coordinate 2,399 of JBAIAA010000789.1, read as the reverse complement.
TAAACTTCCAAGTTGCATCAGTGCCTGAATAGTATGTGTACACATACTGTACATATGTAGCTTTCAAGAAGGGGGGGGGAGGGGGGGTAGTTAATTCCCCTCTGCCCTCCCCCTCCCCCTCCCCCTCCCCCTCCCCCTCCCCCTCCCCCTCGGTAAATCTACATTTTAGTGGAAAACTTTGAAAGGAGAAAGTGTTGCTAACTGTACTATGTGTAATTCATGTAGCAGCATTATCAAATAACGATTTCAAACAAAGAAAGTACAAAGGTTTCTGGCCCATGCAGGTTATAGCTTTCCCCTAGAAAAACCAGCAATGCTTGTTTTTTTGCACTTTCACCTAGTTTTAACCCTGGGAATCTCTTGGCAAAGTTTGTCACTGGGTCACTGTGCTAAAATGTACATTATGCCACTTCAATTGTATTCAATGGTGCTCATTAATGTCATGTGATGGAAAATTGAAATACATGTTGAGTTTTTGTTGATCGCCCTTCACAAGGCCACATAAGATGTGGGTTACAGAGGAAAGTTTGGAAGAACCAGCCCCTCACACTGAAACAAGACAATCTGATCTCTTCACAGTATGAATAGAGTTGGGATGAGTAACTACATAGTCCACTGCAAGGCATTAATAATGCCTCTACCCATATTAGGTGTAGAAGTGCCTTAGCCCAGGCTGGGCTCGAACCCACCACCTGCAGAATTACTTGCAGACCACGCAATACCACAGATCACACCACTACATGTACATAGGCCATGGCCCTTCTAGGATTGGTTTTCTTGCGTTTCATCATGGGAGAATTTAAATAATAAAGGTACAAGGCACATTTTAAAAAATTTATGGAGGCGGTTCCCATAGAGACAGCCTAAGTAAAGGAAAACTGATAAATAAGTAGTTCTGAACAAGTTCTGAACAAGTACAGTGTGACTCGGTTCATAACTCATTACTCGCGCTCCTGGCTGGGGGGTAATCTTAGCCTAGGACTGGATTCAGATTGAATGGCAAGGACGTACAGTCGGTGCCTACAGTGTGCATGCAATTCAAGAGCTATGCAACGTTTAGAGCTAGGTTCGAATCCTACTAAAGACTGTTGAAGTATACACATTACCAGGGGTTAGCTGCAGTATCTGACCCAATCCCACAGAACAGATAAACTATTATGAAACTGTGACTCGCATTCAAATCTTGCTATTAAAGGTAGTATCAACTCTTTAAATTTGCTGTGATTAAGGTGTTTGACTCGTGTACAATGGTCCTTGGTGTTGAAACACTTCATTATATGCACATGTTGCCTCTCTCTACCCAGGAGTATTGATGTACCTGTGAGAGTGAAAGCCGATCGGGACTTTGCTGAAATCGGCTGTGGTGTTGTCTGGTATGCCTGGTGAACAGGGTTATTAATTGTATAATGCTTTGAGCTACCGGTAGGGTATGGATATGATGAAAAGCATTGTAAGCATAATTACAAATATTCAAATTATTTTGTTACCAAGGGTTTTAAACAGATTCCTGTAAAAATACCAAAATGTTTACAATTGTCTTTTTTTTTTGCCCTGTGATTATTTTTTGTGAGCTCACATGATACTTGCAGATCTCGGCTCGCTGCAGACTCATGTAAAGTTTCACAGCTCAGTTTTCTTGGCCACCCCAGGAATCTGATAAATTCACCAGTAAAAAAACATGTCCCAGCACCGACCATCTGACAATGTAATTTACAGTGCTGTTTTTCTGTTGAACTGCCCTTGATAGACACTGTTACCAGTAAATAGATTCATTTCACAGCTTTGGATTGTTGTGATGCCGGCACAAACCAAACAAGTCTGAAGTTACCCCTGCTGCAGTACCGCCCCCAACTGCCCTGCCAATTTTGTACGCCTTGATCAGTACCCCCCCCCCCCCCCCCACATTTTTTTGGTTTAAAATAAAGCAATTTAATTTCCTCTCCAGAAAATGAACCCCACCAACCCCTCCTCCCCACAACTGTCTACAATTAATTCTACATTAACTAATAAATAGTCAGCAATGCAACTTTTCCTCAGATTAGCTGACTGATTTCCTTGTTTTTCACTTAACATTTATGCCATTGGAAATTGAAAAACACTGTACATACGTACACAATCTTGTAAATACTGGAATGTCCTTGTTTTTGTTGTAAACTTCCAAGTTGCATCAGTGCCTGAATAGTATGTGTACACATGTATGTATGCATTCGCATTTTTGTATCACTGTGGAGACATGGCTTTGTTCTCGTGTACAAAATGGTTAGAAAGTCGAGCACGTTTTTCAAAATGCTCCCATTTTAACCATAATTTTTTTCCGGGGTTGAAATTTCAACCCAATATACCCTATATTATACCCTAACCCAAACACTAACCCTAACCCACATCCTAATCCTAGTTTT